>MNCI01009326.1:8964-22049 GCA_015680685.1 Gnetum montanum
TCAGGAGTAGTATAGAATTAGGACACATAATACACCTCATCTAGACTAAACCATACGTGACATATGCAAAACTAGTCTAGATGGGAAGACAGCGAACTGCGACCTAAGGCTAACTAATCTAGATGCCACAACTAGTCCATCTGCGGAGTTCAACCGGATCGCGCGTGCGACGCTCGTTTCGTATGGTTGAGTGTAGGGGTACCTTGCCACTCATCAATCATAATGTTCCTTCCTTATTGAATATGCATTTTTCTGATGACTCATTCTTTATGATAAAAAATAATGCTCTTATTGCTGATCGTCTTTTTGCTCGCATTGATCAATATTGTAGACTCTCTGGCTCTCAGATTAATTGGTTCAAATCTTCTATCTTTTGTAACAAAGAGGTTCAAGCCTAGGCATTGTCTAATTCTTGGAAATTTTTAGGAAAGGATCAAGTTTTTAAGCTTCTTGGCATTCCCTTTTCTTTTGGTGGATCATCCAAAACATTATGGGATGTCACTGTGAAGAAACTTGAACAAAAGCTTATTAAGTGGAAGGAAAAGAAGCTATCTATGACTGGTTAATTTATTGTCTGCAAGCATATTCTCCAAGCTACCCATGTGTGTTACTCTTCTTGTTGGGCTCCTAGCATCTCTGCTTATCGTCGCATTGATCAACTAGTCAAAAACTTTCTTTGGAACAACAGCCATACTAAGAAAGGATTTTGTCGGGTTGCTTGGAACATCTGTACTTCTCATAAAGATGACAACAGTTTGGGCCTCATTAATTGCTACAAACAGGGCATTGTGTTATGTGCCAAATGGATGGCCAAATGCTTATCTAGCTCTAAACCTTGGAAGCTTCTTTTCCTTAAACGCATACAGCTTGGGAAGCCCAAAGGTAGTAATTATTGGAATAATACTCATTTCCTTAACTAGATTCTTTTTCCCACTGGTATTACCATTTCTTGTTCTGTTGTCATCAAACACATTTGGAAGGCATGGTGTTATATCANGGTTCTATTGTCATTAAACACATTTGGAAGGCATGGTGTTATGTTAATCAGTTTTGGAACTTTAACACTATCACTATTTCTTCCTCTACGCTTGATAAGCTTTCTCCTTGGTGGATTCCCATTCACAATGAAACTTGGGCCATTAAGTATCCTCATCTATGTAGCACTTGGGATAAGCTTGGCATCTCCTCCCTCTCCTCTCTTCACATTCATAATCGTTGGATTACTTGGACTAAATGTCACCTTATTTACAGTATTAAAGCTGCTCAAAAGTCTACCTTTTGTACGATTTTGGATAGCTTGAACAAAAGTATTGTTATTTAAGACTCCCTTGGTGGTTTTTTAGATCTTTCTTGGATTTCTGGTCATCAATTTTTTCCCTATTTTAAGATTGTTTACTCTCTTATTAATTCCACTACTAATATTTGGCCTAGATTCAACCATAATTGGCAAGTTAATCTTAATGTGCAGGTTTGGAAGCAATGTATTCAGACTATTTGGACTACTCCTACTTCTTCAAAGATCAAACATTTTCTATGGTATCTGATTCACCAAGGTCTTCCTGTGGGTGTTTGGCGCTCTCATCTGGGGGTTCCTGACCCGCGATGTCCTATTTGTCACAGGGAAGATTCTTTTACTCACTATTTTTTTTCTTTTCCCCTTGCTGATAGCTCTTGGATTTGGTGTGGCAGGTTTTTATAGGGTTTTCGACCAAGCTTGGATGAGGTTCTTTTGGGTGACACTCCGCATCTTCACGGCTCTTTGATTTATATCTGGTGTCGCCTTTGTCCCCTTATTCTCCATGCTATCTAGAAATTTTTTTGTAATGCGGTTTTTCAACGTGATTCTCCTACTAATATTCTCTCCTTGTTTATTCAAGGAGACATTGTTCAACAGCTAATGCTGCAGTTGAGCTCTTGAACTTTTTCTCTCTCGTTTTTCCTAATTTCTTGTAGTTTATCCTCTTTTGAGGTGAGCTTTTCCCCTTTGGCTATTAGTATCTCCTTCTTTGAGATGTCTTCATCTTTTTTAACCCTATCTTTTATCCCCTTTGTACTATTTTCTTTTTTCTCTATTAATTAAATTTATTTTTTTGGGGTCTAACACCCCCCGACTTATTTCACCATTGTGAATACTCCTTAGCATGATTTGACAAGGAGTGTTGGTGATGAACTTGTAGTGGTGTTTTATATTCTTTGTTGATGTCTCATGGGTTAATCCTCCAAACATTAATAAAAAGGGACTAATGAAACACCTTAAATAAAACTCATTTTATGCATAAGAAGCCTTAAAGTCAAAGTTTACATTGTAATTTGATGAAAATTTAAAGGTAGAAATAATTGTCTTATTTTCCCATCAAAAATCCTACACCATAGCTTTGTTTTGGAAAATTTCAAGACATTTTTTTATGCATAAAATTTCATTTATGCCAATGTGTAATGTCCAAAATGTTAAATATGTCCCTAAATTTGACAGAAATATCCAAAAATGTTGTTGGTCCACACATTGGAATTTTGACCATGAAAATAGTCAAAAATGCCATCAAATTTGGAAGCAAAAGTTTCAAATGTTGGTAGCTCATACAAAAAAAATTGAGCTATAAAAATAGCTAAAATAGCTATTATAAAATATGGCAAGAAAATATTAACACATGGGTAATCCATACACTATAGTTTTGGGTGGTGAAAAGTGTCATACACGTTGCTATTTTACCGTCAAAAAGTCAAAAATGTTGGTATACCATACACTATAGATTTTAACAATTGAAAGAATAAACAATATTGCAAGGAATATTAGAAATTAGCCATAATTAAGTTAGCAAAATATTTAAAAATTAATGATCTACTTACACCAAAATTTTCATTTTTTTGAGAACTTTTGGATTTTTGCAATTCTTTCAAAATTAATACTTTTAAGAATGAGAGATCCAAAAGTCTAGAGCCATTTTTAATAGTAAATTACTAGAAGGACCAAGATCCTATTATAGTGTACTAAATGAGTAAACCAAACACATTTGGAATGACTATAGGATACACACTATGCATTCATATGCTAAATTTTCATCATGATTTTTCAAAGAGCTATGGAACAATTGTAGTTCCACATTTTGTACACTCTAAAACTTGTATGTTTTCATAGAATTAATACCAACTATTTGTAGTGGTTTGCATATTTTCTTTATATTTTCCACAACCATACTTCAGTGGGTCTATTTATTATGCATTTTCTTGCTTGTTTTAGTCACAATTTCATCCTAGTAATAGATCATTTAAGGCACTCTAAATACTTTCAAGGTCACTAGATTCTAGAGTGAAACTATTACATGGTAGGATTTTTGATTTTTCTAGTACAAAATTTTCTTGTTGCTACATCTATGGATGCCTTTTGATCTCTAAGACTCTAGACTTCATCTGATGGCTCCTTATTTTACTTTTCTAAAGCCACAACACATTTCTACAAGAATTCATTTGAACATTGAGATGTTCAAAATGATTCTACACATGAGATAACATAGTTCACAACCCCCTCATATAACCTCCTAGGAACATTCTCAAAATTATGTGGTAGATTTGAGAGTTCATCAAATAAAATATTTCCTATGGGATTCCACCTAATCTTTGAAACCATTACACATAAAGAAAATAAAAAAACATTAAAATGAAAAAAACATTAAAATCATATAATCATAAAAACATGAAAGCATAAAAATATAAAAACTTAAATATTAAAAAATATATTTTTAAAACATTTCTTACCAATGCTATGGGCTAGCTACTATAGCCTATCTACCATAACATCCATCATTCTCCTCATGAATATCAACTTTTTTGTTGCCTCCATCCAAGCTTTAAGAAGGAATGTAGATGTTTCTGGAGGAGACTCATTCCCTATAACAACCTTTAAAATCAATGTCATTTATGTCCACAATATAAATAAAAAAAATTAAAAAATATAATACAAATAAAAAATTTGAATGTAACAAAAACTTACTAGGAAGATCATGAGAAATGTTAATTGGAGGATTGCCTTATGAAGGTAAGTCATCTAAGGATATAGAATATAAGATAGCATGTGCTTTCTTAGCCATCCTCTCCTCTTCTTCTTTACACATTTCTTCTCTTCAACAATAGTCTTGGCTACTAATTCCTACTTATTCACTACAATAAAACTATGATAAAAAAAATTAGCAAACATTTTATTCATCATGTATAATAAAAAATAATGAGAAATCAAAAATTTTATAAAAATTAAATATATATCTTCAACAACTTGATTAATCTTTTTGAGCTTGATTCCTAGCTTTTTAGAAGCTTTTTTTATACGAACTATGACATTTACTTCAACTCCTAGCCTCTTTATTCATTCCTTAGTAGCACCATCTACCTTTGCATGCAACCTCTTAGTCTCTTTTACATTGCTAGGCATAGCATGAGGCCTAATTTGCATGCTATCAAGTGAATAATCACATAGAATACTAATGTTTTTAATGGTAATAAATAGTGATTTATATACATCCTCCACAAGTGGATCATTGGCATGTATTAAATAAATAAGATGCTTAGCCCAAGGCCAGGAAAGTTGGAAAACATCACATAATACCTAATTTTCATCTTGTTTTATAACCAAAACCTCTACAAACCTTTTAAGATATGCATTATAAGTATGTAAAATAAACATGATACATTGAATCAAGCTTTTTACATAGTTTTTGTATCTCACTTCTTAAATTAGTAACCAAAAAAGTGGCCTAATAAAACCTAGTTCCATCCATTAACATCTTTTTTATAGCCCAATCTTGTTGCATTTCCATGATTTTATTTTTTGACAATAACATAGAAAAAACTCTAGAGTGGAAAAGAGGGTATAACTCATTCACCTTCTCAATATCATAGTGATCAAAAGAAAATGTTGCACTAGGAGGTAACTTGAGCCAAGCTACTATATCCTCTCCACAATTTATATCTTTCCCTACTCCAGTTGTCATCTTAACACCATTAGAAAGCACACCAAAAGGATTAGTAAATAATTCTTCATCAATGCTCAAAATTATAGGCAAACCATGGACATGAGTGCAAAATTTTGTAACCCTTTCATAAAATGAATCTATAACATTCAACATCTAAGCTATTGAAATAGATGGACTAGAAAATATAAAAAAATTTAACAAGCCTACATCAGTTATTCTTTGTTGAACATCTACAAAAGCCTTCTTTGATAGCCATTCTTGTGTCTTGTCTACTTCACACTCTTGAGGAGACTCTTCTCCTCAGTTCAACCAAAACTAATTATGGTTATTATATACTTACACATAGAATCTAGTGCATACAACATAGTTAGCCAAAAAATATAAATATTAATATCTTTAAAAAACAAATAAAATTTAAAGTAAGCCATAAAAATGAAAAAAAATAAAGTAAGAATTATAGAAAATATATAAAAAATGTAATAAAAACAAAAATAATTTTTAGTTATTTGACTTGGGAAAATCCAAAAACAATAGGTTGAACTGATACACATGCTCCTAGATCCTAGAGATTCCAAAATTCATCTATATATTTAGTACCCATACACTTTTGGTACACTTGAGAATACCTCATCCTGTACCTAGTGAACTTTGCACCAAGCTAGTTAGGCACTTGTACTTTGATGTTATCTCCTAGATTGATTTCCGTTAAGGTTGTATGGACTAAAGATAAGGTTTTATAATTTCCTCTTCTTTGCATCTTAAACACACAAAATAAAACATATAATCAATCAAGTAGATAGCCTTAAAACCAAAACAAAGATATTGAATTAAACCAATGATTGTTCTTCCAACATGTAGACATTTCCAAAAGGATTTTGGAATAAAATGATTGGCCTATGATTTAGCATCAATGTATTGTTGATGTTATATTGTGAAAAAATTGGTATCTACTAGATACGTTATAATTGACAAATCCCTATAGATTAAGGATTTCCATTTTACTTCAATTCTATCTAAACCTCAAGATCATCCACAAGCAAGTATGACCATATTAGCATATTATAATGTTGTGAAAGGTATAGTATGAACTCTTTGATACTAGGCCTAAACCACACATGAGAGTTCTTATTGATGATCATATCAAGCATTAGATTATTCAAGAAAATCATTCTAATATAGCATAAGATGTCTACCATCTCAACCACAACCAAAATTAATTTCAACATAGCCCTATATATAGTCAAAACATTTAATCATTAGGACATAAACAAAAGGAAAAACAAACAAATTAAAATAAAAATAATCTTAATATTGACAATGTTGACATAAAAAAAACACAAACATAAAAATATCCAAGCTTATAAACATAATTACAACTATAATTCAAATTAATATTTATCCTTTATACATCTCACTTAACATAGAAAAATTAAGTTTGATATTTTGTCAAATAATTGACATAAAAACTAAACTATTTAACAATTTTTAGAACGAAGTGTGACATTTTGTCAAATAGTTGAAATATAGAACATAAAAAATCATTTTCATAAATGATTAACATGAAATAGGTTTTGCACAGAAACATGTGATAAAGATTAAAAACACTAGGGAATGTTTCCATTTTCATTAGAGACAAACTTGACTATTGTTATGCCTAGAAAAATAGTCACACATTCGATAAAGGCAAGAGCTCTTCCTTAGAAAAGGATAGACCCAGAAAGTCCCTTGGTGTACCTCCAAATAGTAGGTCATAAACTATGCAAGGCTCTACTTTATTCTAGGTCAGAGGTCAAATTGATATCATAAGACATGTACAAGGCTTGGAATCTTCCATCATTAAAGAAAAGTAACATTTGATTAAAGCTTGTAGACTAGTCAATCATAATTTCATTAGAATAGGTAGATGATGTCATAACTACCATCAGTCGTTGATCTTATCCTTTTGATTTTCTAATCATTCATGTGGGGGAAAAATAAATCCTATCCTATTGATTGTCTAATCATTCATGTGGGGGAAGAAATAAAGGGTTGTTCATTATCATGGGAAGATCTTAGCTTAGCACTACGGATGCTAAGTTATATATGTAAAGATGTTTGTATGCAGCAGCCACTAAATAAGAAAGCACCTAGTGGGTAGTTACTAATGAGGAACAAAATCAAAAATATACATGGAACCAATAATTCAAATCACCAACACCTATGTAGAAGAATAAACAAGTTAGAATAGTTAACAAGAAGACATGCTTATGTACATTTAGGTCAAGAAGAAGAAATTGAATGGGGATAGCGAAAGATTCCATAATAGTTAATCATCATCAATGACCTACTAGCAGTACTAGAATATGCTTTTGTAAAGAATAAGAAGCTAATCATCATCAATATCAACCTAGACAAAGAATAGAAAAAGAGATTATTTGAAGTGGCCAATATATGACCAATAGAATTTTCATGGTCATATGATGCAATAATGGGTATTGATCCTTGATTTTTTTAACATTGGATATACATAGATCCTATTGTCAAGCCATGATGTGAACCATATAGAAGGCTGAATCCTAAGCTCAAGGAAATATTAGAGCAAGAATTGGAAAAATTACTAACGGTAGGATTCATTTATCCCATTGCAAATAGTCAATAGATTAGTCCTTTGGTAATTGTTCCAAAGAAGGGGGATAAGTTGAGAGTATGTATTAATTTCTAATTCTTGAATTCTATAACTTCCAAGGATCATTTTCCTTTTTTGTTTGTTAACCAAGTCCTAGATACTATTATAGGACATTAACACTATAGTTTTTTTGATGGATATAGTGGATACAACCAAATTCTCATTGAACCAGGAGACTAAGAAAAGACAATGTTCACTAGTCCATGGGAAACATTCTCTTACAAGAAAATGCCTTTCAATCTTTGCAATGCACCTACTACTTTTCAAAGATTAGTACTAAGTATTTTCCAAAAATAGATAGGTAATGACATGAATGTATTTATGGATGAATTTTCAACCTATCAGCTAGATTATAAATAAGCACTAAACCATTTAGTGTAAATACTAAAAAGATGTATAGAGATAAATCTAAATCTCAATTGGTAAAAGAGCCATTTGATGGTCTAGGATGGGATCATTTTAGGAAATAAAGTATTAGAGAAAGGAATTGAGGTAGATCTTAGAAAGATGAGAGTCATATAGAACATCATCCAAAGCCCACAAACTATTAAAGATGTTAGATCATTTCTAGGCCACATAGGATATTAGAGAATGTTTATGGAGAATTTTTCAAAAATTACAAAACTATTGGTAGAACTAACCAAGAAGGATGCACCATTTAAGCGGATGGATTTATGTGAAAATGCATTTAAAATCTTAAAATAGAAGTTGATTGAAACAAAAATTCTCATAGCTCTAGGTTGGTCTAAGCCTTTTAATATCATGATAGATGCTTCAAATTATGCATTGGGTATAGTATTAACACATATGGATGATCAAAAATGGCCATATTAAATACATTATACTAGAAGAGGCATCACCATAGCACAACTTAATTACACCAAAATAGAAAAGAAGCTGATGATAGTGGTGTATGGGCTAGAGAATTTTAGACATTATGTGCTTGGGTACCCAATTTTTCTCCATATTAATCATAATGAAGTTAGGTTTTTAATGAATAAACTAGTGGTTAGTCCAAGGGTGATTAAATGGCTCATCATCTTACAAAAATTTGACATTACTATGATTGACAAGAAAGGCAGAAAGAATGTAGTAATAGATCACTTGTCAAGGATAATATGGGAATCAAAAACCTAAGAATAATTGTTGTCAAATTAGTTCCCTAATGAAAACTTATTTACTAAAGCAATAATGACTATTAACTCAATAGATATGTCATGGACTACTAATTACATGACTTAACCACACAAGTGCTTCCTTTTTAGTGGGGTAAGAAATAGAAAGAACAATTCCTTCATAAGGTTAAAAGATATATGGGGATAAATCGAAATATTTAAAATTTGTGCTAAGAGATTAGCCCAATGGTGTGTACTAGAAAAAAATCAACAAAGAGTCCTAGAAGATGCATGTGAAGGGCCACGTGTTGGCCATTATGTTTGACATAGGACAACACACAAAATGTTGATGATAGGATACTTTTGGCATACCATATTCAGAGATTCTCATCACTTCAAACAATCTTGTAAAACATGTTAGCAAGATAGAGGAATATTGGCCAAAAATGAAGAGCCACAGCACTAGATCTATCCATTAGAACCATTTGATATTTGGGAAATCTACTTCATGTGCCCGATCAAGCTAATGTTGAATGGGAAAGTTTATATTATAGAGACCATGGATTACTATACGAAATGGGTAAGGATAGCCATACTTAAAGATTGTATAGCCAAACCAACTACCAAATTCTTACAATGACATGTGGTAAATTGATTTAGAGCACCAAGAATGCTTATTTTAAATAATAAAACTCACTTTACCGATGCTACTTTGAAGAAGCTCATGTAGCAGCTTAGGGTGAACCATAAACTGACCACACCATATCATCCCCAAGTGAATGGTCAAGCCAAAGTGACAAACTATGAAATCACAGGAATATTAACTAGGATAGTTAATAGATTTAGGAAGAATTTGAAAACCAAGTTAAACAATGTTCTATGGGCTTACAGAACTACATGAAAACTACCCATTAGATATTCACCCTGTGACCTAGTTTATGGTAAATTATGCATGCTCCTAATCTAGGTAGAGCTTCAAACTCTAGCTACTACCAACACACTAGACTTGAACTTGAGCTTAGCCTAAAAGGAATGACTCATGAACATCAACTTGTTAGAGGAAAATAGGCTAGTAGCACTTATGAGTAATGAGATTCATAAAAGGTAATCTAATCATAATCACAATGCATGAGTATGACAAGTCTCAATAAAGTTAGAAGAAAAGATTCTATACTATAATCCCCATCATGAAGAACACAAGGCTAAGTTCCAAGCACTTTGGAAAGGGCCATACATCATCTAGGTAACTTATCCATCTATTGTTGTGCACATTTACCACCTTTCCAGTCCACATAAGCTCTTTTTAGTAAATATCCAATAGGTCAAGATTTACTATAAATGTCCCAATACTACTATTGGTTCCACCTAGTCCATCAATTTGTTCTCTACTTGTTCCATTTTTTGGTTAATTACTCTTGATCATAGTCATCGAGGTGTCTAAGGTGACATGTAGGTGAACTACTGAATCTATTTCTTTTCTTATTTATTTTCCATATTATTTTACATTTTTTCATTCTTTTATAGCTTTTCTGATTCTTAAATCATTTTCTATTCTTTAATATTTTACACTCTTTTTTATACTTTTCTTATTCTTGCTACTTTTGCAACTTTTACTATAGTTTTAGAAGTTTTCCTATAATTTGACACTATTTTTCTTATACATAATTGGTTAATCTTTTAATAAGTACCAAGGAATAAAGCAAGGTGTATTTCTAATAAGGTGAAGATTACTCTATATCATTATATTATGGGGAAAATGTCCTTATATCTAGTGAGACCACATCATCCATCCACTCATTTACAATAATACAAGGTTCTTACCATGACCATAAGGATATTATTTTGTCAATGAAATCAAAATAAAATTGTGATCATTATGCCTAGATAGAAAAGTAAAGAACCAAGTGGGAATGAAAGGGTGTGACATCAAGGGGATTTATGGATTCTTTTAAACTGCTATCATGAATCCTATCCTATCATTCTGATGGTATTATTTTCTTGAATATCTAATAAAAAATTGAGGTAAGAGTACAATAAGTGTTGCCTTACAATGTCACTAGAAAGAAATGTTATCCATGCCTAAAGGTAGTCCTCTAGTAAGGTCAACATAGCTAAATATAAATTACATGCATAGAATGAAATTTCTAGAGGTTCCACTAGAAAGATATATTACCCATGCTTGAAGGTAGATGACTTCTCAGGAATCTTTAAAAAATAAAATAGTAAAAAAGTTCATTTAATATACTACTTCCTTGAGCAACAAACCATGTGATAATACATCTTGAAATAGTGATAATTTCATAATGAAGAAGACAAAATGTGATGTCACTGAAAGTAGCATGAACTTGCTCTAAATCTTGGATGGAGAGGCTAATGATTACTTTAATCACATCTTATCCATAATGGTTCATTATGCCCATTGAAACACCATGAAAATTGCGAATCGACCTTAGGTGAAGATTCACGATTTAGGCAAAAGTTCGTGATAGAATTCCAGAAGTTAGAACAAGACAAAGTAAGGTAAAACGACGCCCAACATCAAGTCTCCAAGTTCCTTACAGATTTCAATTTTACTATGTTTTCTGTCTTTACGCTACATTACACAACATAGTATAATGACGCTTAGCATGATTCTTCTTAACATAGTCTGACATCAGAAGGTAACTTACTTCAGCAGATTTGGTGAAGCTTAAGGCCTAAGCAGTGTAATATGCGAGTTCTCGGATATCCTGCTAAGTATTTTGTCCAGGGTCAGATTTACACTCTGTTACGCAAGGCAGTGTAATGAGCTTCATAAAGGTCAAAGTGAAAGTCCAAAGGAAGCACGATAGATCGACTCCTTTCTTTTTGCAGATTGATCGCCTTACACTCGTTACGCTACGCAGCGTACGTCAGCGTCATTTATCGTCGAGTTGACCATTTTTACGCTTCACTACACTTTGTTGCGTAAATGAGCATAAAATAGCTTAACTCACTATTTCCATGCTTTGTTACGCTCTGCCACACGACTCAGCGTAGACAAGTGTAATACAGCATAAAGCTGGTTACGCACTTGCTATCCATACGCGCAATACGCTGATAAGCGTATTGTACATAATCATGAAGCAGCGTTTAGCGTACCCATGGCCCGGGCAACGATGTAGCAGTGTNTCATCAAGGCCATGCCTTTTCTGCATGTTGTCAAAATTATAAATACCTCAGTTGGCGAAGAAAGGGAGGACGTTTTTGGAGGAGAGAAGTAGTTAGCATCTTCAACTTTTGGCAGTTATCATCTTTGAGCAGAAACAAGAGAAAAAATTTTCGAGCATTTGGCAGCAGAAGCGATCATACCTTTTGGCGGAAATATAGTTCTCCCATCAATGATCCTTGGCAGTTTTGAGCAGAGACTATCCAAAGTGAAGAAGATAGATCAGAGATCAAGAGATCATCTGGTGTGGTTGGCAAGATCTATTGATCAGACACAGTTGGTTGATAGACATCCGAGCTTGACCTTCCTTGCACTCTGTCTTTAGCTTACAAGGTAGACCGAGCTCAATTCTGCACTCCTTGTTAAACAGTTTTCTTATTATTTTGTGTCTGTTTCACACAAGATAATCAGAGTCTTCCCATTGTAACTTTGTATACAAAATACTCATTTTTTCGAGTCAAAGTACAGATCTTGAAATCACGCATTTCTCTTAAATATGATTCCCTTTGTCATGTTAACATTGTCATTATTGCAATTTATCTACATCATTTTCCTCTCCTTTCATGATTTATCGAATCAAATCATTCCATGAAACACCTATAATCTTTGTCGATTTACTGATTTAGTAAGTCCCTGTCTGATCAACAAGACCGTTCAGGGCACTACGAATTCGTTTTCTCCAGCACAACCCTCGCAAGGATCCATGGTTAAGACTGTGTACATGGATTTTGTTTGGTATTTTCCAGCTACCAACATTTTCCGTCGTTATAGTTTTCTAGCGCTAGAAGGAGGGCTTAGGCTCCAATTCGTATTTTTACGGGTAGCCATGTTAGCGATCTATACCTGTGTCTCCAAAAATGTGAACGTAATACCTCTAGGGAAGTTTATAAAACATCGTGCGGTGTAGATCAATCACAGTAATGATTCCTTTGGAATCCTATAGGGTAGAAAGCCTAATCGTGATTTTCTTTGTCCATCACCTTTTAGATCTAGTCATTTATCACTGTTAACCTACTTAATCAATGGATTCTACATACATAACCACAGCTACCATGATTACCACTAACTCGGGTGCCGCATCTGTGAATCCCATCGCCACCACTGGACCAGCCTCTAGTGTTATAGGACCTTAGGGACCATCGCGTCATTCGTTA
>MNCI01009326.1:22857-39462 GCA_015680685.1 Gnetum montanum
GCTCGTAATCAAGTTGTACTTGAATGTGCTAGGAAAGCAGTAAATAAAAGCAAATGAAACCATGTGTTGCAAGGTTTATCCAATCAAGTTCATCTTTATTGCCATACACAACTTGGGTTCAGGTTTACAAGTTGCTCGAATAAAGAGCCGTTCACTCTAGGACTCCTACTGCGGGCACATGGGAAAAATTCTAACTCTGGGGTGATCAATCTGCCAAAGCTTCACTACTTCTAGCCAGGATTGGGAAATGAAGAAAGTGCCACCTCTTATTTATAGATATGGCAGCAGGACGCGATATCGCGACACATGCAAGTTGAGTCTCATCAATAGTCAATGTTCATTTTGACTATTTTTTGATTTTTTAGGGACCCCTTGTTGTTGTAATTTTTTCATGTTTTCTTGAGTCTTCATTATTTCTTTATCACTCCTATTATTTTGATGTAATAATATACTAATCCTATCTTTTGCCCAATTTTGTAATCTAATCATATTTGCTAGTGGATCTCTAGATAATTTTTGGAAAAAATGATGTGCTATTTCTTTCTAAGGTTATTCAGAACTATTTACTAAATATTTCGTTCTAATTTTGTTTATATGCCTTGTTCTAAACTTAGCCTTTAGTTCAAACATAGATTTATGGTCTTTATTCTCTTGGATACTCACACTAATTTTTAACAAAGCATCACATTCTAAATAGTGATAATTATGATCATGTTTTACTATAGATGTGTGCAAACAAGATGGATCTACTTCTAAATTAGAACTTTATTCTATTTCTTCAATAGGTTGTTTTCCATTGGGATCAAAGGGAATCTCAATAGGATGAGAGGGTTCTATTGTTGATGGGTCTATGATTTTAACCAAGGAAGTAGATGGATTTCATAATATTTTATTGATGCCCATGGTGAAACCCAATTCTTTAAACAAGTATCTCATTTTAGTTTCTACTCGATAAAGTTATGGTTCTTTTTCATGGAGTCTAAACAACCTTTAAGTGGAATAAAGTTCATATGGTTTGTAGATAGGAGGAACAATTTTCTTATGATTGGATTCTATAGATTTTTCTAGTTAACTAAAGGGATCACAATTAGTAAATTTGGGTGTTTTCAAATTTACTTTGTATCTGTTTTTTCCTAAACCAAGCCTAGATCTCCTAGGTGGGATGTAGTTGTAGAAATCTTCTAACTTGTCATATAATTATGGATAAAGAGTGTGGGTTAGTAGATCTTAAATGTTAATGGAAGCTCCATACTCTATATTTTTTGATCCAACTAACATAGCTTATTTTCCAAAAGTTAATAGCATTTTAATGCTAGTACTTTGAAATAACTTAAATATCAATCTAGTACCTATTGTAGCATAGATACTACCATAATGCATAGTAAGAAGAATATAAGCTATAATCATTAAACTACTGAATAAATTACAATCTTATAAGGAAAGAATGAAGTTTGGAAGTGCGATGACTATGGCATTAGAGTATAACTTCCCTTTAGCTTGTGTGATAATGGCATCTTGGTAGCTCTTGAATCGACAATCTACTAAAGCAATTTAATAAGGATTCTTTAGTCTGTAATTGAAGGGTGGGTGGATATGAATATACAACTCTACAATATGTATGTAATTATATCTATATGCCTTCAATTTACTAACCTCACCCAAGGAAAAGAATGAAAGGGCTACTAGTTGGAGTCTAGTATCACTGATTTCTAGATCACATTCATAAAAGTGCATGAAAGAAAATTTTTTCTGAAGTCTAGATACATGCCTAATATAAATTTTTCCACTTGGGAAGTGAGGAAATAACAACCTATGAATCCTTTTATAGCCTCAATAAGTCAAATTATATCAGATTATAGCCTATGAACTATAAACTTCACATTTTATAATACAATTTTTCCTTAAGTTTAATGGTGAAGGTTATGAGTTGCAACATGAATTTTCTTAGTGGTGTTTCAAAAGAGACTTAAGAGTGTTTCACATTCCTTCAAAAATAAATAAATAAATAAAGCTTTGACATAAAGGAAAATTGAGAGAGAAGAAGAGGAGAATCATAGAAGAAGAAATTCTAGTTCAAGCACAGTCCAAAAACTAGAATTACATAATCTATGCTAGATAGCTTTAATTTATAACTTTTATTGCTTCTATTCATTTTTAGAGTCATCCATTAAACCACTGTCAATTTTATGAAGAAGCTTGCAAGAAAATATGTTGTATCTATTACTAATCCATTGCAGAAGAGTAGCTAAAGAAGAAAGTACCATACCTATTATATCTAAGCTTCCAATACTTCTTATGGCATGAGATTCAAGTAAGCCTTAAAAGCTAAGAATATGAGGGAAAAATCTATTTTTTCATCTTAGTTCTAAAGGCTCCTTCCCACGCAAATCGCTACTTGTCCATATAACAACTCTTTTAAGCTTCCACAAACTTCCTTGTATTCATTAATAAGTATAACTTAATTTTACAATAGTACTTACTCTAGCATTTTTTTATAATAGCTCTTTCTATATAAGATTATGTTGCCATCTTTAATATTTGTAGCCATGACATGGTCCCCTTTTTTGTGTAGCTTACATAAGTTTAAAACTTGGTTCTAAACTTTGATTCTAGCTATCCTTCTACTTAGTCTGTCATGGCAATACTCATAAGCTTTTAATTCTCATAATTGTTTTCTTATCTTAACAGACTATTTTGTGTGTGTAGTCAAGGCATTGATGTAGGAGATGAAGCAAAATTGATCTAAATGAAGAAACAAGCCTCATATATTTGCTAATTTGGTAGTGTTAACATTGCACTGATGATGTGATAAAAGGCATCTAGAACCAAAAACATGTTCTAAATATTTCTAGATGATGATGTAGTAGAGCATTTAGCAAGATCAAAAAATGGTTTAGAAGCATTTCTATAAAAAAAACATTAAATCAAGCTTTACTATCCAAGATAGCATGTTAAAAGGGAAACACTGATGTGGTAGAGAAATTCAAGTACATCTTCATGGCTCTACATGCTAGTTTCACTTTGTGCTTCCTCTCTTAGATGACATGGTAGAGTAGAGTTGAAGCACTCTATTCTTTGCTCTTTTAAGTTGAAGTGGTAGAGCTAAATTGAAGCACTAATTTGGATTAATATCCTTTTATGCATATGCCTTAACACTATTTAACCTAGGCCCCACTAAGTTCTCAAGAGAAAGTTGATGTGGAAAAGATAAATTAAAGAGTAGATCTAAAGTTAAAAAATACTTCTATGAGTTGATTCTACTTAGCACTTTTTTTCATTGTGGATTGACATGGTAAAGCTATTTTTGTTACCAAAAATGTTCTTCAAATTGGCTCTTCTTGTTCAGTTGTATTAAAATACTCTTGTGCATGTGTTCTATTTAAGCTTGGCCCCACTAAATAAAGCTATTATAATAGAGTTAATACAAGCTTTCATCTTAAGGCTTAAAATAATACTAGCTAACTTCAAAAAGCTAAGAAGAAGAGTTGAGCTAGATCAAGAACACTTGCTTGTGCATGATGCTAAGTTATTATACAAAATTGAGCTAAGTAGAATAAAAAATAAAATTTTAAACCTTGGATCTAGATGTTGATGTTGTGCATATGCTTAAAAAGGTTGATGTTGGAATGTTGGATTCACCATTTAAAATAACTTTTAAGCATGTGAGTTTTTAAAGCATATCTAGATGCAAATAATATATCTAGATGGAAAGCTTCATGACAAATGTGATTATGTAGCTAGAAAATATAACATGACCCTTATGATGATTTTCCACTTAATTGCATTTATATAGATGATAATCTTCCATCTAGATGAAAAAGCACCCAACTTTAGTTCTCATTTGAGTTATCACTACATCCACTAGTGCTGGTGCATGTGAAGCTTATCTAGAGATAAAATTTCCATCTAGATGAAAATTTTAGCTTCATCTAGATGCTAATGTAACATAAAAAAAAAATGCTTTTTTTGCAAGCATCAAGAGCTAAAACCTATGAAACAAAAAGCTTTACTGAGAAGGAGAAACCACAACCAAGCTCAAAACATGTAGAAATCTTTCTCTTTTTGGGTTTTGGTGAGCTCTCAAAATAATCTAGAATAAGGGAGAACAAGGAAGAATCATACACAACTAAGTATATAGAAAAAAACTAAAAATTAAGCTTAGAATTATTATGCTAAGTCTAAGCATATCAACTTAGCTTATCATATAGATTATAATCAAAGAACTTAGCAAGCTCTGAAAAATAAACATCAAGAAAAATAAGAAAATCACACAACTAATTAAAGGTGAGCAAGGAATCATCATAACATAGCTCATACCATTCAAGATTAACATAGACAATCAATTAGATATCACACTTAACTTATTCATTTTAGCTTATTTAGAACAACCATTAGAGAGATCAGAACACAAAATAAAAACAAAATAGAGAAAATAGTTCATACACAATCACTTTATACTTTTTCTGACACAACAACACATTCACAATGATATCACTTTCTGATGAAATAGCTCATCATACATTTTATTTTCCTTTTCATCAGAAGAAGATGAAAGGAAGCTCTTCCTATTATTAAGCAAATTAAGATCAAAAGACATAGATAAACATAGGTAATAAAAAAAAGATAAAAGAAGCATATAAGAGTCTAATTGAAAAACATGCTAATCTTATTGAGTAGTTAGGCCCAAGTTAGAAATGTAATAATGAGAGAATAGCTAGTCATAGTAAGCATAGATAAAATGATAAAAGACATAGAATAGATTAGAAAGTTAGGTAGCCACTTAGAAACATCATAGCTATGTATATTCATAAGAGCTTTTGGATCAATCAAGAGGATATTAAATAGCTTAGGGCAGATTTGAAAAGAGTAGAGGCTAAGAGGGATTAAACATTAATGATCATTCAAGCTAGGATAAAGTATGAAATAAACAAAGAAGAGTGGAAGGACCAAGAAAGATTCTATAAGGAAGTGAAAAGGATTATGATGCAAAAATAGAAAGAATTCTTGGAGCATTAGAGATAGAGGTGTGTGGCATTCAAATTACTTGAAGAAAGGAGAGGCTATATAGAGCAAGACATTAAGAATCTACACTTCATCCATGACCTTTTGGAGTTACTATAGTCTCCAAGCTTAGAGCCAAAAATAAGGTCATGATCTGTATGAGGGAATGCAAGACTACATAGGATATGGTTCTAAGGATTTAGTAGGGGAAACATGGAAATGAAGTTCTTCTATTGCATCTTGAAAGTATCCTTCTTCACTACAATAGAAGCCTACCTACTCCCCCTANCCCTAGAATAAATCTCATTATCATATAATAAATTCCTAAACTAGTACTAGAAAGTTTAGAAGCTTATGTATGTCTAGGCAAAGTAGTTACACCCATCAATATTGTTAGACATAGAAATCTTTCTTTATTTAAAGCTTTTGTAAAAATATTTTCTCTATGTTCCTTTGAAGAAATATATGATAATTTAAGTATTTGTAATTCTACCTAATCTCTGAAAAAATGATGTTTTATATCAACATTTTTAGTATTTCCATGAAAAACAAGATGTTTAGAGATAGAAATAGAAACCTTATTATCAAAATGAATAATTATTACGTCAAAGAATGCTATATCAAAAAGTTTTAATACTTCCTCATCCAAAGAATTTGTGGGCAAAAGTGTGAGGCTACAATATATTCTTCTTCTTCTAATGATAAAGCTATAGATTTTTGCTTTTTTCTCAGCCATGATACTAGTCTATTACAAAGAAAATGATAGTTCTCATTGATAGATGTTTTATCATCTTTATTTCCTACCTAATTTGCATCTGTAAATTCTTATAATTAAAAGATTTTCATTTTTGGATACCATAGCCCACAACTAGCTATGTCTTTCAGATACCATAAAGTTATTTTAGCTATAACAAAGTGTTATTCTTTCGGTTCTAACTAATATCTAGAAATCAAGCCTATTGGAAAAGTAATATCAGGTCTACTAGTTGTAGCATAATGCAAGCTTTTCACAGTGGATCTATATAGTGTAGCATCAATGTTTTTCCCATCTTCATCCTTTAAAAAGATGTACATTTGTGATAAGATGAGTTATACATGTTCTAGCATCTATCATGCCAAAGTGCTTGAGCATATGCTAAAAACACTTTGTTTGTAAAATAAAGGTTCCATCCTTGAGTTGTTGAATATCTAGGTCCAAAAAATGAGATAACTCTCCTATCATAGACATTTCCAACTTTGATTTCATGGTCTCAACAAATGCTTTGCCCAAACTTAAGCTTGTTCCTCCAAGCATTATATCATAAGCACAAATCCAAGCAACTGAAAACCCTATATTATGTTTCGGCGAAAATACAGTTCTCCCATCGGTGATCCTTGGCAGTTTTGAGTAGGGACTACCCAAAGCGAAGAAGACAGATCAGAGATCGAGAGATCATCTAGTGCGGTTGGCAAGATCTATTGATCAGATGCAGTTGGTTGGTAGACATCCGGGCTTGACCTTCCTTGCATTCCATTTTTTGGCTTACAAGGTAGACCAAACTCCATTCTGCACTCCTTGTTAAACAGTTTACTTATTATTTTGTGTCTATTTCGCACAAGATAATCGGAGTCTTCCCATTGTACCTTTGTACACAAAATACTCATTTTTGCGGGTCTTAGTACAGATNAAAGTACAAATCTTGAAATCACGCATCTCTTAAATTCGATTTCCTTTCTCGTGTTAACGTTGTCTTTATTGCAATTTATCTACATCGTTTTCCTCTCCTTTTGTGATTTATCAAATCAAATCGTTCCATGAAACACCTATAATCTTCGTCGATTTACTGATTTAGTAAGTCCCTGTTTGATCAAAAAGACTGTTTAGGGAACTATGGATTCATTTTCTCCAACACAACCCTCGCACGGATTCGTGGTTAAGACTGAGCATCAATGTCAAAAATTACGCAAACATGATGCACGCGCATGCAAAAGCGCTCAGCCCTTTCGCTGAAGGAGTTAACCAGGGTTAACATTTCACTGACAAGGACATCAGGGGTCATGGCCAAAAATAAGTGCATTAGCCTCGCCTGGTGTAGCTTCGTAACCACTGCAACCGAGGCCTCCGCATGGCTGAGCCATTGTTGTGCCTCCTTGATGTCCTACTAAAAGTGATAACTACTAAAATTTGAAGATGCTAACTGCTGTCCTATTTCTTCTAAAGTCCTCTTTTTGTCTTTGCCAACTAAGGTATTTATAATTTTGACAACATGCAGAAAAGGCACGGCCTTGATGACACGTGTCAAACTTTTCGGATACCGTTGACCTGACGAACTAGCTATGTCACATCGCGTTGTCAATACTTTTTCCAAAACCTTTTCATGATTACACACAATACGCTTATCAGCGTATTTTGCGTATGGATAGCAAGTGCATAACCAGCCTTATGTTGTATTATGCTTGTTTACGCTGCGTTGCGTGGCAGAGTGTAACGAATCATGGAAAAAGTGAGTCGAGCTATTTTACGCTCATTTATGTAGCAAAGTGTAAAAAATGATCAACCTGACGATAAGTTACGCTGATGTACGCTGCGTAGCGTAACGAGCGTAAGGCGATCAATCTGCAAAAAGAAAGGAGCTGATCTATCATGCTTCCTTTAGACTTTCCTTTTGACCTTTTTGAAGCTCATTACGCTGCCTTGCATAATAGAGCGTAAATCCAACCTTGGATAAAAGACTTAGCATGATATGCGAGAAGTTGCATATTATGTTGCTTAGGCCTTAAGGCTCACCAGATCTACTGAAGTAAGTCACCTTCTGATGTTAGACTATGTTAAGCAAAATTACGCTAAGCATCATTACGCGATGTTGTGTAATGTAGCGTAAAGAGAGAAAACATAGTAAAATTGAAATCTGTAATGAACTTAGAGACATGATGCCGAGTGCCATTTTGCCTTGCTTTGATTTGTTCTACCTTCTGGAATTCTGTCACCCAAATCTTATACACATGTCACCTACAGAGTTACATACGACTCATATAACATGGTCGTTTCAACGATGGGGACTAGACATCATAGGTCCCATCACACCGAAATCTTCTGCAGGTCATAGCGTCATAATTACCACTACTTAGTACTTCATGAAGTGGGTAGAAGCTATTCCTCTACGGAAAATCACATCTCAACAGATTTTCCATTTCATCTTAGATAACATTGTAACCAGATTTGGTTTCTCGATGACTATCGTGACCGATAACGGACCACAGTTTAGTAGTACGGAAACCAAATCCTTCTATGACAGCCTTGGCATTAAACAATCTTTTTCCTCGCCCTATTACCCGCAAGTAAATGGTCAAGCTAAAGCCACAAACAAAGTCATCATCAATCTGCTCAAGAAAATGCTCGACAGCAACAAGAGACAGTGGCATGAAAAAATCGTCTATGTGCTATGGGCATATCGTACTACATGTCGGATGGCTACAGACAGTATGCCCTATAGCGTAGTCTACAGATCTGATGTAGTGCTGCCTCTCGAATTGCAAATTCCTTCATTGAGAACGGTCCTCTCCACAATTATAAATGAGGCTCAACACACCGAGTCTCGAATCATGGATTTGGATTCAATAGAAGAGAAGCGAATACAGATGCTTGATACAATTGATAAGTATCAAGACAAGCAGAAGTAAAAGCATCATCACAATCTTTAGCAGCGTCCGATCAAGAAAGGAGATTTAGTTCTCAAGGATGTTCACGAACTAGTAGGCAAGTTCTCTGCAAACTGGGAGGGCCCTTTCTTGGTGGTTGATGTGTATGGCAACGGAGCATTCAAGCTAGCGAATCTCGACGGCAACAAATTACCGAATCTTGGGAATCATATATATCTAAAGTGGTACTACATATAGCTGCATCTCCAGTGTGAACATCAGGTATGGTCATGATCATCTGCTATGACGCTAAACTGGCAACAACCGTTCGCTACGACGTAAAACTGGCACTCCTTTCACGCATCTGTGATGATGCTAAAGTGGTACTGATTGTCCACCACAATGTAAAACTGGAAAGTTGTAACCATCCGCTATGACGTAAAACTGGCAGTGTTGTACAAGTCTGCCAAGATGAAAAATTGGCATTTCCTGCTTGCGTCCGCCACAATGCTAAACTGACATCGGCTATCCTCTATGACACAAAACTAGCTTAGGTAAGTGGTCTTCTGTTGAGATGTAAAACCAGCATAGACTTGTCCCTGGGTCATGACACAAAACTGACACCTACAACATGGTTTGCTGAGACCATAAATCAGCTTTGCCACTGTCCACTACGATGTAAAACTAGCATTTTTTGATCCATCCAGACTTTAAACTGGGACCATGGTCTGATGAGAATTAAAAATAGCAACGATAGTCTACCAAGACTTAAAACTAGGAGTTCCAAACTACCATCATGCAAACCAAGCAAGCGTAATCATCTCTGTGCAGCTACAGGATAAATGGGGTGGGATGCTGAGATAGTTCCAGTGTCACTACCTCACCGGCATTCTGCTGATCCCTTGAATGTGTTGAAGGGCATACTACTGACCCCTCGGAGATACCATCACTGCCCCTATTTCAGCGGTGGTACCTCTGAGAGGTTAGTTTTTCCGTCCGGAGCCCCAAACGAGTTCTCACCAATTACGACTTTGGGGATCTCCGCTCATCATCACTATCAGGCTCTCACTTCACAAATTCATCTGGCTGGTTCTTTACATAACCAGTCAGATGAGCTGAGTCTGATGTTCTTTGGCAGTGATATGTTGGGCCGAATGTCAAGGGTGGAGACTCGGGCCTCGTGCTACAGTTCCTCCTTCACGGCCCGATCACTTTATCTCGCCTTCAATAGTACTTGTTTCAACAACCTCGCCCTCGATTCGCATGGACAATGGTATCCTCTATTTTTCTTCTTTGGTTGCAGGTTACTTGTTACAAGGGTGTTATTCGAAGGTGTGTTCATCTAAGTGGTGTAATACCAACAACGTTTTGAGATAGCTGCTTAAGTTGGCCTGTCCCCTCGGGGGGTGCATCCTTGTGTTCCTCATAATCATACCCTTAGCCCATATCATTGTCCTTAACTATCCCATCTTCTTCCCGTATGCAAAATATACATACGCAGCACATGCTTTCCGCATTCGCATTACAGTCAAGTCCATGAACTGACGTAACGCAACTTGCCTAGTGGACAAAGAAAAAAGTAGGGGTTGGAAAAATGGGTGAAACACATCTCACCCACGCCATGCAGATACAACACAATTTGTCCATGCAACCCCCTTTAACACAAAATGGTGACATAACTCCATGAAAACGCAATCGCAGGAGAATGCTTGAGTGCTTATGCGTAAAGAACCTATCCTTCCTCATTTGTGTCTTCCCCGAACCTGTTCCCTCCCATACCATTCTATCTCCCATTTCCTTCATCTCTACTCCTCTGTGTTGACAGGGCAACACTTAAGTACCTGTTGATAAACGTTGTTGGTATTTTCATCGGTCCGGTGTTTTGTATTCTTTGTCAACATCTTTTGGGCAAGCCCTCTAACCGTCAACAAAGAGGGGCCATTGAAACACTGTAGAAATTGTGAATCGGCCTGAGGTAAAGATTCATGATTCAGGTAAAAGTTCGTGACAGAATTCTAGAAGGTAGAACAGGTCAAAGCAAGGCGAAACGGTGCCCGAAATCAAGTCTCCAAGTTCATTACAGATTTTAATTTTACTATGTTTTCTGTCTTTACGCTACATTACGTAACATCGCGTAATGATGCTTAGCATAATTTTTCTTAACATAGTCTAACATCAGAAGGTGACTTACTTCAGTAGATTTGGTGAACCTTAAGGCCTAAGCAGCATAATATGCAACTTCTCGCATATCCTGCTAAGTCTTTTGTCCAAGGTTGGATTTACGCTCTGTTACGCAAGGCAGTGTAATGAGCTTCAAAAAGGTCAAAAGGAAAGTCCAAAGAAAGCATGACAGATCGGCTCCTTTCTTTTTGTAGATTGATCGCCTTACGCTCATTACGCTATGTAGTGTACGTTAGCGTAACTTATCATCAGGTTGATCATTTTTTACTCTTCACTATGCTTTGCTGCGTAAATGAGTGTAAAATAGCTCGACTCACTATTTCCATGATTCGTTACGCTCTGCCATGCAACGCAGCGTAAACAAGAGTAATACAATGTAAGGACGGTTACGCACTTGCTATCCATACGCACAATACGCTGATAAGCGTATTGTGCATAATCATGAAACAGTTTTGGCAAAAGTATTGACAGCGTGACATGACATAGCCAGTTCGTCAGGTCAATGGTATCCAGAAATTTCGACACATGTCATCAAGGCTGTGCCTTTTTTGCATGTTGTCAAAATTATAAATACCTTAGTTGGCAAAGACAAAAAGAGGACTTCAGAAGAAATAGGACAGCAGTTAGCATCTTCAACTTTTGGCAGTTATCACTTTTGAGCAAGAAAGAAGAGGCATTTTCGAGCATTGATAGCAAGAGCGATCATACCTTTTGGTGAAAATATAGTTCTCCCATCAGTGATCCTTGGCAATTTTGAGCAGGGACTACCCAAAGTGAAGAAGACAGATCAGAGATCGAGAGATCATCTGGTGCGGTTGGCAAGATCTATTGATCAGATGCAGTTGGTTGGTAGGCATTCAAGCTTGACCTTCCTTGCATTCTATTTTTTGGCTTCCAAGGTAGACCGAACTCCATTCTGCATTCCTTGTTAAATAGTTTACTTATTATTTTGTGTCTGTTTCACACAAGATAATCAGAGTCTTCCCATTGTAACTTTGTACACAAAATACTCGTTTTTGTGGGTCAAAGTACAGATCTTGAAATCACGCATCTCTTAAATCCGATTTCCTTTGTCGTGTTAACGTTGTCTTTATTGCAATTTATCTACATCGTTTTCGTCTCCTTTTGCGATTTATTGAATCAAATCGTTCCCCAAAACACCTATAATCTTCGTTGATTTACTGATTTAGTAAGTCCCTGTCTGATGGACAAGACCATTCAGGGCACTGCGGATTCGTTTTCTCCAGCACATCCCTCACATGGATCCATGGTTAAGACTGTGTACACAGATTTTGTTTGGTATTCTAGCAACCGACATATTCCGTCGTTACACATATGTCCTTTATCATCCATATGCATCTTGGACCTTGTGTTCTACTTTTGGGATTACCAAGCACACATTACTTGAAGCACTACTAGATATGCTACTAGGTTACCAAGTAGTTACACTTAAATGTTCATGATTAAGACATACTCATTCCACATTTAACAATAGAAATAGTAAATGATGATAAAAGAAATATTAACTAAAAAATAATTAATAATTAATAATTAAACAATTAAATACAAAGCGGATGCTACAATGATGGAGTAATCTTGATCTTTATTGTTGATTATGTACGTGTCCATGTATGACACACTCGAACAAAGGTTTTGTACAATTACAATCATACACTACAAGCATGCACTAGGGAAAGAACTAAAACTAAATAAAAACTGACAAAAAGACTCTACTCTAAAACTTACCAACTAACTCCCTTCCTATGTTCCTAAATGCTATATTTATAGGCCTACACAGGAATCATGATATCGTGTATTCGATATTGTTATCAAGGCTGTGATATCACGTACCCGATATCGAGGATCAAATATTGAGGGCTGGCAAAACACAGTTCATTAGTAAAAATATCATTAGTTATTATATTAGTATTAGTGAAATGGGAACAATAATTTTTGTACTAATTTCTAAGTGCTCTAATTGATCTATTATTTTAGGTAATTAATTATTGAACTTCTATTATGTGTTCTTTGACTTAAATCTGGTCATCTGATTTTTCTAATCTTTTTCATCTTTCTTATACTTTATACATTCAACAATTATATGACTTTTCTCATTATAATAATAACAAGAAAATTATTTTATTAGCTTCTTACTAGAATTCATATTTTTGAGCCTTCAAAGCTTTCTAGCAAGATTAGTAATCTTCTAATCAGAATCTGAATTTGATGTTGATGGTTCCTCCTTATGCTTATCATTTCTAGCTTTAGCTATGAAGGCAATTTACTTCTTTTTGCTAGAATAATTACTTTCTCCTTTTTTGATTTCAAAGGTTAAAGGAAGACTATATATCTTAGCTACTATTAATCTAGAAAGATATTTTTCCATTTCTATTGATGAAACCTTTACTTCAAATCTACTAGGTAGGACAAATAAAATATTTTGGCAAATTATATCATGAAATTATTATTCACCAACCATAATCATCTCAATAATAATCTTATCTACTTGGACAATGAAATTGCAAATATTTTCATTATTTTTCATCCTTAAAGCATTAAAATATGCTCTTAAATTCATCAATTTAGACTTCTTCACTTTATTATCACCTTTGTAAATAGCTTGAAGATGATCTGACATTTCTTTGGTTGGTTGAAGGTGCATAATCTTCATACATACTACTTTATCTAATCCATAGACAAAGGATTTCATAGCTCAAGCATCATGTATAACATTATTAATTCCTCTTCTAATTGCCTTCCAGGGATCATCATTGTAAGCTAGAAGATATGTCTTCATATTGAACTTTCACAAAGGATAATTTGAGTCATTGAACCATGGAGCTTTGATAGAGGAGAATCCTTGATACTATGTCATGTATAGAACAAGAAAAGTTCAAGATAGACTATTAATTTAAGAGGTGTTGACTTCCTAGACATGACTAAAAAGGTACCAAGAGGGGAGGGAAAGGGGTGTGGAGTAAATTAGGGTCTTTAATAAAAAATTCAACTTCCTCAGACATTGATAGTATGACCTATAAAGAGCTTCAATGTAATAATATAGAGCACCTATGCAAAAATAGTAAGTATATACTAAGCTTTTAAGATAGTTCATCTACTATATTTGCTAGCCTACATCCACTATAAAACTCTTCCTAGATTCTAGGAGGCAGAGTAATTTTTTAATCAAATGAAATTTATAGAACTTATTTTACAGTGCTACACTAAGCACAAAACCAAGCTCAAAGTCACAAAAAATAACTCTTCAAACATAGTAGAAGAAGAAATACTATACCTTATCCCAAACACATAGACTTAAGAGTTTTCCACCTCCCTAAGAAAAAAATAGAGCTTTTACATAAAAGAAAATAGAGAGAGAAGACAAGGATAATCATAGAAGAAGAAATTCAAATTTAAGCTTAAGACTAAAAATTAGAATTACATAACCTATGCTAGATAACTTAAATTTATAACCTTTATTTCTTCTAGTCATTTTCAAAGCCATTCAATTAGTCATTCTTAATCTGCTAAAGTAGCATGTGATGAAATACATTATAGTCATTACCATTCCATTGTAGAAGAGTAGTTGGAGAAGAAAGCATCATGCCCATTGTATTTGATCTTCCATTATGACTTCTAGCATGAGCTTTAGGTGAGCCTTAAAAGCTAAGTAGAGGAGAAAGAAATCTATCATTTCATCTTGGCACTAATGGCTCCTTCCTACGTAAATCACTAGCTCTACTTATAACAACTCTTTTAAGCTTCAACAAACCCTATTGTATTCATTAATGGGCTTAGCTTGCTTTTACAGTAGTACTAACTCTAGCTTTTCATATAATAGCTTTTTTTGTATAAGCTTATGTTGCCCCTTTTTATCTTTGTAGACCTAGAATGATCCCCCTTGTTGTGTAGCTTGCACATGTTTAAAACTTGGTTTTAGTTGTCCTTTTGCTCAGTCTAACATAGCAATACTTGGATGTTTTTTATTCTCATAGTTTTTTTTCTTTTTTTAATAGACTATTGTAGCATCTAGTCAAGGCACNATCTTTTTTTAATAGACTATTGTAGCATCTAGTCAAGGCACTAATGTGGTAAATGAATCAAAATTAATCTAGATGAAGAAACGAGCTTCATCTATTTGATGATGTAGCAATGCTGATGTGGTAGATGACATAGCATTGATATATATGAAGAATTGAGATTCATCTGTTTGCTGATGTGGCAATGCTAACATGGTAATGCTGACATAGTAGAGCCATTTAGAACTAGAAATAGGTTTTAAATATTAGTTCTAAACACTGATGTCGTAGAGCACTTAGTAAGATCGAGAATTGGTTTAGAAGCTTTTCATAAAGGAACAAACATTAAATCAAGATTTTCTATCCAAGCTAGCATGTTAAAAGCAAAATGCTAATATGGTAGAGGAATTCGAGCATGCCCTTTATGACTCTACAAGCTAGTTTCACTTTGTGTTTCCTCTCTTGGCTAACATGATAGAGTAGAGTTGAAGCATCCTATTCATTGCATTTTCAAGTTAACATGGTAGAGCTAAATTGAAGCATTGAGTTGGATTAAAATCCTTTTATGCACATGCCTTAATAATATTTAAACTAGGCCCCACTATGTTCTCAAGAGAAAAGCTAATATGGAACAACTAAATTAAAGAGCCCATCTAGAGTCAAAAAATGATTCTATGAGCTAATTCTACTTAGTGCTTCTTTTTTTTCATTGTGGACTGATGTGATAAAGCTATTTTTTTTATTGAAGGTGGTTCTTCAAATTGACTCTTCTTAGTGAGCTAGATTAAAATACTCTTGTCCACATGCTTTCTTTAAGCTCAGCCCGACTAAATAAAGCTATTATAATAAAGTCAATATAAGCTACCATCTTAAGACTAAAAACAATACTACCTAACTTCATAAATCTAAGAAGCAAAGTTGAGCTGAATCAAGAACACTCCATTGCATGTGATGCTAAGCTAGTAGAGAAAATCAAGATAAGTAGAATAAAAAGCAAGATTCTAAACCCTCATTCTAAATGCTAATGTGGCATGTATGCTTAAAATAGCTTAAGGTTGGACATGTGAGTTTTTTGAAGGTATCTAGATGCAAACAATGTATCTAGATGGAAAGATTTATAACCGATGTACTTATGCAACTAGAAAATATAACTTGGCTCTTACGATGGGTTGGCCACTTAATAGCTTTCATTCAAATGAAAAAGCATCCACCTTTAGTTATCGTTTGAGCTATCATTGGGCCCATCAATGCTTATGTGTGCAAAGCTCATCTAGAGATAAAATTTCCATCTAGATAGAAATTTCAGCTTCAACTGATGGTGACGCATAAAAAAATGTTTTTCCTTCAAACATCAAGAGCTGAAACCCATGAAACAAAAAACACTACTAAGAAGCAAAAACCACAACCAAGCTCAAAGCATCCAACATATTAAAGGTGGGTGAAGTAGGTAGTTGATTGTCCAAGCATTGTAAGCAAGAACTTTCAGCTTCTAATTATATTTTGAAGCATGTTGTATTTATGTTTAATTACGTATAATCAAATTGTAAAATATTTTGGATTACACCGTACTAATTAGATCATTAAATTGTTCAATATGTATATATTATATTTTAAATGGCATTCCTAAAACTACTCTGTTTTAGATCAGACTCCTAATTTTTGTTAGGAAACGTGTTTCAAGATGCAAAGAAACCTAGTATGACTTTTTAATATTTTATCATTATACCAGGCCAAGACCCTAAATTGTTCAAATTTCTCAATTGATTTTGACTGCTTTTCAATTGTCAAG
>MNCI01009326.1:39476-64717 GCA_015680685.1 Gnetum montanum
TTCCAATAAAATGTTTAACAATTTCATTGTATAGTGAAACCATATTACACAAAATGCACGTCAGCATCTTCTAAAAAATAAATAAATTTAACTAAGGAAACTAATTTTGTTTAAGTGAAAACCTAATTCACATTTAGGTGAATCAGTTTTTGGCTCTTCAACTCAGCAAAAGAAATAATCATTTTCCTGCTATTCTCTCAACAATTTTCTTCTATGTTTCCCTTGCTGCTCTGATATTCTATATTCCAATACCTTCTATTTTTATTTTTGTATTTTATGATCGTTTCAAAATTAAATAAAAATAATTATTAATTTATAATTAAACAAAATAATTATAAATTTAAGGTTTTGCCAACCTGAAGATACGATCCAGTGGAACATATGCCACCGTACTAATTAGTAAATACCAATAAAAGGACAGCAGTATTTTTATGGGTTCAAGATTGCAGACGTCGGAAAAATCTCTTCTAGATAATCATGCCTGCGAGAGGTATGATTTTGCTCTCAAAACTTGAACGCTCTCAGTTGTGCATGAAAATTGAAGCGATGAAGTGAATGTCTCTGTTTACTTTATCGTTTATCCTCAAACAGAATTGTAAACGCAAGATTATTAACAGTGATGAACAACGACAAAGAGACGCTTCTCTTTAATAAGTTAATTATAGGTTACAGCATCTAACAATTGTTGGGATGCAGAGAATCTGTCTTTAGATCTAATGTGCTCGTTTTTTCTCACTGTGGATGCAGATACAAGGCCACAGCCAGTATAGACAGATATATGAGGCCAGAAGATGAAGGCATGCAACCCTTATTATCCTGACATCTCCTCATCTGTGGCATCGTGTTGCTGTGCCATCACTAATCTCTGCAACACTAATCTCAACTGTCTCTGTAAATACAACAAAACCCAAGTCACCGACGTCCGCGTCAACCATTGCAACGACCATACTGAAATCATCTCATTTCATCCTTCTTTCTCTGTTATTCACACTACTGTAACGCTCTGTCTGTCTATGTATGGCTTGTACTGAATCAAATAGTTTGTTCTCACACTAAACCATACCTTAGCATTTATTTGACTGATTTCAGGAGAGACCTTAGGTTTAAATTCCATCCAAAAAAACATAAAAAGACAAAACAAAAATTAGTTTGATTGATTTTGTTGGCAGAATTTCTTATTACCTGGAAATAAATAGAAGCTGACCATGTTCACAGAATTAACAGTGAATGTGAAACTGATATTTTATTGTCTTCTTGTTGACCCAAAACATCATTAATAAAATTAGGGAGTATTCAGCTGCAAAGTTGGAATAAATCAATCAAATTTGTAACAGGAATGTCCTATTTATGTTTAATGTGCACACAAAATTGTAGGAAAATGTATTGTTCATTTTGTTTCACCTATAGGAATATTAGTTTTTGACAACGAATTTTGACTCATCTACATGTTTCAAACTCTCAAATAATAAGCTACCATTGATACTCTGGTCATTGTGCATTGTAAATGGCTAGGAATAGTAGATAAATAGTTTGCCTTTGAATTAAGGATATGTTACTATCCAAATAAAAAATTTTATTTACTTCTGTTTTCCAAAGTTTTTTGAAATAATTTTGGTTTTACTAATTTAAAAACCTCATTAGAATCATAATAAAAATTAGAAATAATTTTGCCATTGAATATTCTATTTATGAAATGATAGAACTCCTGTTAATGAAAGTTTAGCTTCTTGAACTACATCAGTAAAGAACTTGTAGAGCCATTTTTTTTATTCTATGAAGGGCTTGTTTGAATAGCTTTACCACATTAGCATTTCCTTTACGCATGCAAGCTTGGACAAAAAAGTTTGATTTAAATACTTGTCTCTTCTAAGAAAAGCTTCAGAATCATTTTTTCTTGGTTCAACAATGTGCCTTGCCACATTAGCTTGTAGAACCAATTTCTAGAACTAGGTTGGTTCAATGAAGATCCCTAAAATAGCTCTACTATGTCAGAATCTTTTCCAAATGCACAAGAAAGCATATCAATAATTCAGAAAAAAATTTGTAAGAATCAAAAGCACATTGCCTTGTGAGCACAACTGAAAGAAAGTTATAACAAAGCTTAGATCTATACAAGCTAAACCAGAAAAGGCTATGCCATGTTTGCAAAAATAAAAAGGAACATTCTAAGCTTATATTGAAAAGAGCTATTATATGAGAAAGGTAGAGTTTGTACTGTTATAAAAATGAGCTGAAGCTTATTAATGAAAATAGGGGTTGTTTGTTAAAGCTTAAAGAGTTGTTATCTACAAAATAAGTAGAGCTTGCTCTTTCTATAGGAAAGATGTGTTAGCACTAAAATGAATGACAAATTTCTTCATTCTCTGGTAAGCTTTCAATGCTCACCTAAAGTTCATACTAAATGTAGTAATGGAAGAGAAGTTGTAATGGATATAGCTTCTTCTTCAACTACTCTTCCAATAGATTAGTAACTATTACAACTCATTACTTCTTTTGCTTCTTTAGTATATTAGAAAACAACTAGAAGAATGACTTTAAAAACAGCTAGAAATAATGAAGGCTATTAATTGAAGTTATTTGGCTTAGCTTTTGTGATTCTGGTTTTGGCCTTATTCTTGAACTAGAATTTCTTCTTCTATGTATATCCTCTTCTTCTCAATATCTCTCTATTATCTTTTTTTTGTAAAAGCTCTATTTTTCTATATCTAAGGAAGTTTGGTAACTCTTGACTCTCTATGATAAGACAAGGTAGATATTTACCTCTTCCTTTGTGTTGTGAAAGTAAATTTTAGTGACCTTGAGATTGGTGTTTATCTTTAATCCAAGATTGTAAAGAGAGATTTGTAAATTTCTTATAATAAAAAATTTATTGTACCTTCTAAAATCTAGATAGAATTTTATGATGGATGTAGGCCAACAAATCTAGTAGCTAAATCACCTTAAAATCTCTGTATCTATTTACTATTCTTTGCATAGGTGCGCCATTTTCTCCATTTATTTACTTTAGGTCTTTTTACTAGTTTTTCTGCTATTATCTATTTAACTTAATTTTTTATAAGGTCTTGATTCATATCATGCTTTTAGTGCCTTTAGTTGCATCCATGAAATAACAATTGGTATCAGAGCATGGTCAACACCTCTTAATGTAATAAAAAATGTTGTATTTTTCTCATCCTAGACATGGCACTAAATCAAGGATTCTCATCTAACAAAGATCCATTGTTCGATAGCTGAAATTATCCTTTATGGAAGTTCAAGATGAAGAAAAATCTTATAACTCATGATGATGATGTCTAAAAGGCAATTAGCAAAGGAACTAGCAATGTTGTACATGATGCTTGAGCTATGAATGCTTGAGCCCAAGGCTTATATAGAGAAGTATGTATGAAGATTATGCAGCTTCAATCAACCAAAGAAATGTGGAAGCACCTTCAAGCTATTTATGAAGGAGATGATAAACTAAAGAAGTCTAAGCTATTGACTTTAAAAGCACATTTTAATGCTTTGATGATGGAAGAGAATGAAAATATTAGTAATTCCTTTAGCCAAGTAGATGATATTGTTAGTGAGATGACTATGCTTGGTGAAGCATAACTTGATGATATAATTTTCTAGAAAATCTTATCTCTCTTACGAAGTAGATTCAAAGTAAAGGTTTCATCCATATAAGTGGCAAAAGATTTTTCTAGATTGATAATAGTTAAGCTCTATGGTATTCTTTTAACATTCAAAATTAGAAAAGGAGGAACCAGTATTTTCAATAAATAGAAGCAAATAAGGATCTTGGGTGTTAGTATGAATTCTCAAAAAGGTCGTCTTCAATAAAAGTATTAGCCCAAAAGATAAATGTCCAAACATGACCTCCACAATCACATATTATCAGCTCACAATTAGGTAAGGGATTTCTTCCTACTTAAGAATCCTAATCATCAGGTATGACCCAAGAATGACAACTAATTTCTTCTAATGATATTATTTTAATTTTGGAAAGCTGTGTCATAAAGCACGAAATTGTAGAATTGGTAACTTTTCTAGTTATGAATCTATGTGTTATTCCCATGGTACTAAACACTTTTCAAGAAATAATAAATAGGATAGCAATTTTTGAGACCTATCAATAGAAGAGCTCTCCTCATATATTTAGTCTTAAAGAGCTCTTGCAATCGAGAGACATTGTCTCTTGATAGTGGAGGTTCTCAACATATGACCGATGATAGATCAAAATTCATCACACTAAAACACTTTACTGGAGGGGAAGTAAGCTCTAGTGATAAAGATAAAGTTGTGGTAAGAGGTATTGGCTTAGTTAAAATTCATAATAATTTTCCTAAAGTTCATAGTGTTTATTTTGTTAATGATTTACATTATACTATGTTAAGGTTAGCAGAGTTTTGAAGAGAATGTTATAATATATATTTCATGGATGAGAAATGTATATTAGAAAATAAAGAAAAAGATTTTAAAGCTTATGTAACTCAAGTAGGAAATAATTTATATTCTATAAATGAGCAACCTTGACGTCTAACTCTTATTTCTAAGATAAGTACTAGTAGGGTATGGCATAAAAGTCTAGGAGACTTGAGCTCAAGAAACATACAGGCTCTAATCAAGGGTCAAAGCATTAAAGGGATTCCTTAAGTAAGTCATCTAGAAGAGATATGTTCTACATGCCAACATTCTAAGCAAACTAGAGTTACCATTAAAATACTAAATTTCCATTGTAAAGATAAGCTTGAATTGCTACATATGGATGTTTGTGGGTCTCTCAATATAGTTGGTTTTGATGGTAGTAGATATTTATTTCTTATTATTGATGATTATACTAGAATATCATATGTAACTTGTATTGAGAAAAATTTTGATATATTTAAACATTTTAAGATATTTAAAAGTATGTTGAAATTGAAAGAAGGCTTAAAATCAAATCTATTAGGACTAACAATGGAAGTCAATTCATCTCAAATGAATTTTATGAGCTATGTAGATATTCAAGTATCAAAAGACAATTATGATAAGCTAGAATATCTAACCAAAATGGCATTGTATATTGAAAAAATAGAATTATAATCAAGATGATTTGATGAATGATGAACGAAAAATATGTACCAAAGCACCTATGGAATAAGTTAGCTAGAACAACTATGTAGAAAATTAAGAAATGTTTAGTAAGAGCTAATAATGGTAAGACTCCTTACCAAAAGTGGTGTGATAAAATTGCTTTCAAAATTTTTGGTAGCAAGTGCTATCTTAAGAATTAAGATAGTGTTCATAAGCTTGATAGCCATTGTAAATATGGTTTGTTTATTGATTATTCTAGTCATTCAAAAGCTTATCATTGCCTAAAATTAAAAACATTAAAGATTGTTAAAATTATCAGAAGATACTAATAATATGGTTCAGAAATATATGAATGTAGATGAAGAAAAAATGATGATGACATTTTGGCATTTTGACAAGTTGATGAGATTGTTGAAGAATGGCCAATCTTAATGGATGAAGTAGAAAAATGAACAAGAGGCTACACCTAATGATGGTATAAGAAAAAGAATATAGCGGTTTAGATCCATGGTAGATATTTTTAGGAAATCCATGGTAGAATATAGTGGTTTAGATCCAAGTAGATCCATGGATGTGTTATGCTAAGCCTGATTCATATTTAACTAAAAATGAATATTTGAGATCCCCTATAGATTGTACCCTTTATATTAAAAAAATAATATAGGGTTTATAGTTGCTTAGATTTATGTTGATGAGATAATGTTTGGAGGAACAAGATGAAGTTTGCACAAATAATTTGTTAAAGCTATGAAATTAAACATAAAATGTCAATGATAGGAGATTTATCTCATTTTCTGGGCCTACATATTCAACAACTTAGGGATGGAACCTTCATCTCACAAATAAAATATATTTAGTAGATGCTCAAGAATTTTGAAATGATAGAAGTTAAAACTTGTGAAACTTCATGTAGTAGAAATGTACACCTTTGCATGGAAGAAGATGGAAAAAACATTAATGCAACAATATGTATATCCATTATGGGAAGCTTACTTTATGCTACAGTTAGTAGGCCTAACATAGCTTTTGTAGTAGGTTTGATTTCTAGATATTAGTCATAATCAAAAGAATCACAATTTCTTGCAGCTAAAATAATTTTATGATATCTAAAAGGCACTACTAGTCATGGGCTATGGTATCGAAAAAGTAGAAGTTTCAAATTACAAGCATTTATAGATGCAAATTGGACAAGAAATAAAGATGATTAGAAATCTACTACTTGGAATTGTCATTTTCTTACTAATAAATTGATATAATTGTTGAGTAAAAAGTAGAATTCTGTAGCATTATCATTAGCTAAAGCCAAATATGTTGCAGCCTCACACTACGACATAAAAATTCTTTGTATGAGGGAAGTATTAAAGCTCTTCTCTATAGCATTCTATGATCTATTAAGTATTTATTATGATAATAATTTTCCTATTTCTATCTCTAAAAATATTTTTGTTCATGATAAAACTAAACATATTGATATTAAATATCATTTTCTTAGAGATCATGTAGAATTTCAAATAGTAAAATTATCATTTATTTCTTCCAAAGAACAGAGAATAGACATTTTTACAAAGGCTTTAAATAAAGAAATATTTTTATATCTAAGAAAATTTCTAGAAATAACTACTTTACTTTGACATACATAAGCTTCTAAAACCCTGAGTACTAGTTTTAGGATTTATTATAAGCTAATGAACTTTATTTTAGCATGAGTAGGTAAGCTTATATTTTAGGGAAGTAGGATACATTCAAGGTGAAATAGAAGAACTACATCTTCATGCTAAGTTTGTTGAATCCTAAGAGCCATATGCTATGAATTCATGAATTTCCTCATAGGGATCATGACTAGAGAATGACCATGTTTTTGGCTCTAAGCTTTGAGAATGCAACAACTCCCAAAGGTCATGGATGAAGTACAAAGTCTCAATTTCTTGCTATGTATAGCCTCTCCTTTCTTTAGGTAGTCTAGATGCCATAAGCCTTTATCTCTCATGCTTCAAGCATTCATACTATTTTTGCATCATAATCCTTTCCACCTCCTTGCCAAAAAAATTTTGGGCCTTCACTGTTCTCTTTTTCTTTCATACTCTACTCTAGATTGAATGTTCATCAATGATTGAGCTCTCTTCACCTCTGCTCTTATCAACTCTTTTCCAATGTCTTTAAAAACCTCTTGAATCATTTAAAAGCTCTTATGAATATCCATAGCTATGATAGTTTTTTGGTTATTGCTTTACTCTTTAATTAATCCTATGCCTTTTATATTTATTTTGCTTTGTATGACTAGTTGTTCTCTCATTATGACATTTTTTTCCTGAGTCTGTTTTTCAATTAAGCTCTTATGCACATCTATTGTTTGATTAATTTTATCTATTTTTATCTTTGTGTTTTGAGCATAATTATTTTAATGGAAGGGGAATCTTCTTTTCATCTTTTTTTTTGGCAAAAATAATAAGTATTGATATATGATGTAATTATATACGAGTTGTTCTATCAGATGTATGAACGATTTTGTCAAAAAAAAAGTGAAGATATTTTCTCTATTTTTATGATATGAACTATTTGTGGCACTTTGATTAAAGATTGTATGGTTAAATTTTTGATTAAAGTTAATTTGTGCATTTGGGTGTAACTATGTTGTAAGCTTGATTGGTATGAGCAATGTTATGATGATTATTTACTTGTCTTTACCTAGATGTATGATTCTATTATTTAACTTGATGCTTGTTATTCAAAGCTTGCTAATTTCTTCAATTATAATCTGTATGTTTAAAGCTAAGTTGATATGCATGATGATTCTAAGCTTGATTTTTTAAAAATATTCTGAGCTTGATTTTCAAGCTTTTTCTGTATGCATGGTTGTGTATGATTCTTCTTTTTTCTCCCTTATTCAAGCTTACTTTGAGAACTCACCCAATCTCAAGAAGGGGAAGATTGTTGCATGTTTTGATATTGGTTGTGTTACAAATTGTAGGTTTTTAGTTTTACTAGATCTTTTATTATTTTATGGATTTGAGATTTTATTCCATCTTTCTTAAGGAAGCATGTGTTTATAACATCAAAACATAGCACTAGTGTGTAGAACCATTTTTGGTTCTACATAGCTTATACAAAATGACACTTCCAACTTAGCTCTTCATTTTAGCTTTACAAAGTTACTTCAAATAGATTTTAAAATGTCATTTTTTGGGGGCCAAGCTAAATTGATTTTAAAGCATGTTCATTGAAGAATTTTTTTGAATCTAGCTCATCATGAAAAGCCAACTTGTAGAACCATTTTTTATTCCACCAAAGAAATGAGAAATAGTTGTACCATGTAATCGTTTTTAATAATGTAACTTAGTAAGGCCAAGCTTAAATAGATTCAAGAGCATGTGCATGAAAGAGCTTTTAACCCATCTCAATGTTTAGAACTAGCTAGTAGAACCACTTTCTAGTTCTACAAAGGGCTTGTTCGATTAGCTTTACCACATTAGCCATAGAAGTAAGTGTTATATAGAACTATTTTGTAGAGATGTATTTTCATTCTATAAAGGGGTCATTCAATTAGCTCTACCACATTAGCAGAGTGATTATAGAACCATTTTTTTATACTACAAAGAGATTATTCAAATAGTTATACCACGTTAGCATTTCCTTTATACATGCAAGATTGGACTAAAAAGCTTGATTTAAATACTCATCTCTTCTCAAAAAAGCACTAAAACCTTTTTTCCTTGGTTTGACAATGTGCCTTGCCACATTAACACATAGAATTGATTTTTTGAACTAGTTTTGGTTCTACAAAGATCTTCTAAAATAGCTCTACCATGTAAGCATCTTTTCTAAATGCACAAGAAAGCTTATTAACAATTAAAAAAGGAAATCCTTGAGAATCAAAAGCTTCAATTTTCTTTAAAGAGTTCATTGGCATGTTAGCCCAAGCAAAAGGAAAGCTATAACTAATTTTTTAGAACTAGGTTTGGATCTATATGAGCTATAGCAAAAAAAGGAAAAAAATAAAAAGGTATATTCTAATATTATATGAGCTATTATATGAAGAAACTAGATTCTGTACTACTATAAAAGTGATTTAAATCCCATTAATGAAAACATAGGTTGTTTGTTGAAGCTTAAAAACCTATTATCTCCAAAATTAATAGATCTTTATATTATTACAAGAAGGAACTCTTGGCATCAGAATAAAATGACAAATTTCTTCTTCCTTTGTTAAGATTTCAATGCTTACCTAAAGCTCATACCAAATGCAGTATTGGAAGCTAATCTATAACAAATATAGCTTCTTCTTCAACTACTCTTCCAATAAATTAGTAACTATTATAGCCCATTACTTGTTTCAAATTTTCAGCATATTAGCAAATGACTAGAAGAATGGCTTTGAAAATGGCTAGAAATAATGAAGGCTATAAATTGAAGCTATCTAGCTTAGCTTTGGTAATTTTTGTTTTGGCCTTATGCTTAAACTAGAATTTCTTCTTCTCAATCTCTCACTATTCTCTTTTTTGTTAAAGCCCTATTTTTATTTATCTAAGGAAGCTTGGTAACTCTTGTGTCTCTATGTTAAGACAAAACAAAGAATTTACCTCTTCCTCTATGCTTTCAAAGTGGATTTTTGTGACTATGAACTTTTTGTTTGTGCTCAATCTAAAAATTTTTGGTTCATCAAATCATCCTACCATCAATGAGGTTCTCTACACTAGAAACTAAATGCAAGTCTTTAGGGATTACCTCCAAGAAAAGGCCCTCTACCATCACTGCCACTGATGTCAGCAAAGAAAACATCGACAAGTTTGTCTTTGCCTTCCTCAAGAGTTTAATCAAGTCCTTTATCAACATTGCTAACTAAAATCCCTCCACCATCACCCATAGTGGCATCACCAATATAGCTAATTTGAGTCCTCCACTAGCACATACAACTAAATGACCTCCACCATCACCACCAAAGCAGCTATTGACAAGTTAATCTCTACCTTCACTAATAGCTAAATCATGCCCTCAATTGTAACCTATAACTAAAAGCCCTCCATCATAACCTATAGTGACATTGCAGATATCTGAATTAAGTCCTCTACTACAACCTAAGAGTAAAAGTGCTTCACCAACACTGATAACAACATCACTACTATTACCATCTCAAAGTCCACCATTGTCTTAAACAATTAAAGCCAAACCTCCACCTCTACCTTTCCCTTTGCTCTCAACCTCTTCTTATGATGCTATTGTCTATCTCTTTTTTAGTTTTTGTTTAATTTAGGAAAAATATGGGCTAGTAGTACAACCCTTACCTATATAGCATGGTAAATGAAAAGGATCCCATTACAAGGGTCATAGCTACCAAACCTTTCATGAACCCTAATCACGTATACCTTGGTATGAGAAAAATGAAAATTTAATTAATACTAAATATTTAATTTTTTATTACTACTAAAGATTCATAGAACCTATTGAATCTACATTTTCATGATAGATGATAAATAAAGATGGTACAAATTAACAAAACATGAATACAAATAGTAAAAAAAAAATCATGTAATATTATATGATTTATTAAATAAGAAAAAATTCCCACAACATTTATTTGGAGAAAATAAATGACAAAATCTACAAATTGTTATGATGAGATTATTTCATGGCTCATTTTTTGTTTTAATTTAATTTGGACTTTTTGGTTATGTCAGTTGATTTCATGCATGTATGATTTGGTAATCATTATAATGATTGTTGTTTGTGGTAGTTGGTAGTGCAGGGTTATGTAGGAGGACATGGGCTCTTATTTTCTTATACATTAGAATGGATTTCACGTTTTCTTTCATGGCATGATGATGAGGGATGAATAACTATGGATAGCTTCTCCAGATTCCACATTGGGTCATGGCTTTAGTTAATGGTTTTTTATTGTTGCTTATATTGTGTTTCACTATGGTTTGTTGTGAAATCGAAATGATTTCATAGATTTTATTGTTACTTCCATCAAAATTTAGCATTTATTTTTGTGGTGACATTGATTAGACTTTGTTCTATGTGAAAGAGTCAACTTCAAGGACATAGAGAAAAGTGAAATAATCTAGATGTTTGACCTTTTTATAAGACAACTCAAGGTTTGTAGCACAATCCCTACCTACATAGTAAAGTGGAACAGAAAAGTAAATGTGAATCACTAACACAAAAGGAGGTAAGAATTGAATCTAAAACCTCTTAACACAACGATGACTGTCCTGATCATTTACCATACCTCCCTAGTTGCTAGATATTTAAAATTAATCATAAAATTGTATGAAATTTATTAAAATTAGAAAGGATAAGGAATTTCACCTTAATAAATCCTATTATTTATTAATTCTTATTCAAAAATAAAGATATAATGGTAAACTAATAAGATCTCATGGTAGCATTCTTAGTGATATTATTTCTAGATTTTGAACTTTCAATGAAAATATGTATAAAGAACTTATCTTGTTTGAAAGTGAGGGTAGTGTTGTAAGAAGAATGGTTACTTAATTGATTCCTATAGTAGTAGAGAACCATGTGTATTATAGATTTTCAAATAATTTTGACCAAGGATTCACATGAATCAAGAGACTAAACAAGTAAAGCAACATTGGCTTAGTCTTTAACTATATATGGCATACAACCTTAGGGTCCATAAAGGAATGATTAGTTTCAGAGTCAAACAAAATTTAAAAAAAAAAGAATAACAAATAGTATCCTCTATTCTTGTAATTTTTTTAGACTACTTATCTACAATTTTTTTCCAAAGTATAATTCATACCATGAGTCATTGGTCCAAAATATTTGTTCTAACATGTTGAAGTCACCTTGCTTTTCTAGAAGCTTTTTGAAAATGCTTCAAGATAAAAGCTAACTCTACAAATTACTAATTCTAAAGAGTGTTCACACTTCTTATTTGGTGGTTTAATAATTGATGATAATATAGGTAAGCTTTCTTGATATGTCCTACTTCATCATAGTTGAAACAAGTGAGGGCTCTATGTTGCTTATTCCCTTTTAAAACTCTTACATTTTGATTTCTTTCTAACATTAAAGCTTTGGTTTAGGCTTTCTTATACTTATCAAACTAAGGGGAAAATTATAGTATGGGATAAAAAGGTCTTAAATCTATAAGAAATTTATTTTTTCCAAACTCCTTTTCTTGTATTTAAGACATAAACTTGGCAAGTTAAATGCACTTAGCATCGTACTTAATGATAGTGAGGTTTCCTTGATAAAAATTATGAAATTCATTCACTTTAACTTGTTTGAACTCATTAGATACATATATTTCCTTGAAAAATTTTACAAAAACATTTCACTATGCATTTAGTACTTCTCAACAACTAGCATGCAACATAGATATCCACCATTGTTTTGCTACACCTTTAAATTGATAAGCCACAAGAAATGTTTATCAAATGGTAAAAAAAAATAATAAATTGGAAAGCCTTATTTTCTCCTCTTAGCCATTTTAATGTAGTTTAGGTATCTTGTTATTCAACAATGTTTGGAGGATCTAAATATTCTATCAAATCTTGCCTAATACTTCACCTACAACCTTCAACTACATACTCATGGTTATTTCCACCTCCACTAATTATGGTAGTTTCTTAGTTATACATTTTCTGTACATATCTAAAAGTAGTTTATCTTGGAATATATATCTATTAGTTTCTTCAAGGGTTTCTTGTCTTTTACATTTATAGTCTTACTAGTATATGAATTTAGCACCCATTTTTAAGGTACTTTTCCTGATTAATTATGATGGAAAAAAATGAAATTTTTCATCTTAGGAAAGTGAGAAAAATTATTCGATATCATCAAAGATACATACATGATATATGAACTAGATTACTAGCCATATATGCAATATATTATTGTTGTGTCTAAACAATAGCATATACCTTTTCAATTTTATCCATGAAAAGTTTTGTAGTAAAATTTTTGTTCTAGAGCTATTACATAGTTGTAAACTATTTTATTTGCTATCAAATAAATTTTTATAACCAACCATTAATAGATTCTAATGAGTTATTCATTCAATTCTTAGAAAATAAATTTTGAAGGTTGACTTTAAAATCCTTCATTTTATTCAATTTGTATTTTTCTTTAGTGACAACCAACTCTAACATGCCTAGGATGCATACACCTTTGATAATACTGCAACATTTGATAATTTTTATTTACTGACATAGAACACGTTTAATAATATTACAACCATGTTTGATAATTTTACATCATTTGTTAATTTTATTTTAGTGACATACAACACATTTAATAATCTTACAATCATGTTTGATATACATATGCTTGATTAAGAACTAACTAAAGATTCAAAAGAAGACATAAAATAGTTACTTTGAAAGCTAAAATTTTAGATTATATGTAATAAGATAAATTGTTAAAGTGTAGTAGTGTATGTCAAATTCACATCCTTAATATTGCTCTCATATGTTTTGTTTCCTAATAACCACAAGTTTGTTACTTATATACTAAACTTTAACTATGATACCAATTTGTAACACTCCCTAATTGAGCATTATGTACTAAGAAAGATACAATAGAAATTAAAATGATAGAAATTAAATTATTGAAAATAAAGAAATTATTATAAAGGAATAAAATACAAAAGCACATAATGTGGAAAATTCCTTGGCCTAATAGTCGTAAGGGGAAAAGTAAAATAAGTAAATAAGATACTAGCAATAGCCCTTAGGTGTAAACCAAACCTATCAAAGTTCATACATAAGCAATTTTAGTATCTTCAAAAATTAATGCCCATGGGAAAATATCATTATTTAGAAAAATAAATAAATCACAATTACCAAAGAAATGCACAAGTCTTTCTAATGTTGAAAAATAGTACTGCTAGTTTGAAAACTAATACAAGTTCAGATGACCAAAATAAAATATTCTAGAATACATATTTTGTAGTTGAACTTCCAAAAATTAAACAAGTATAGTAAAGTAATTATTTATAGCTTACACTGAAGGCAAGAAAATACAGTTAACTCATAGTATGAACCAAAGGGTATAAAGAATACATGCGAAAGTCTTGTAATGGAATAATACATAAAACTCTAATAATAAATTTTAGAATCTAAGATAGCCTATAATTTATTCTTGAGACTAAGAATCATCTAAATATCTTATTACTCCATATATAGATTAAAAATAGAGCAAATTAATCATTTAGATTGAGTAGTAAACAAATCATAAAAATTTATTACAGGACAATAATCATGAAAAACTAAAAAGAAATTATAATTAACCCATAATTTTCTAAAATATAAAATAATAATTCTAACATGGATGTATACCACTAGCCTAATAGAGTACTCTTAGGTACTAACTAATAGGTATGTCTACTCTAAACATTAGCCAAAGTTCCAGGTTTTAAAAACTAAATATAACCTTCAGGGTAGTACCTCATGTAATCATGCAAAAACTAAAATAACAAAAAACAAATAATTATTTTATTAATTTCCAAGAAGAAATAAAAGCATGTCAAAAACACAACACATAACATACTACATGTCTAATGTAGTATCCCCTATATGAATCACCCATTCTATACATGATACCTACTTAAAACTACAACAAAGGGGTTAGTGTACATATGATTAAAATGAAAAAATAAATTAATAAATATGAAATATAAAATATATTATGTAAAGTAATTACAAAGCACATATCTCATTCTACATATACATTATACATCACCAACATGTTAGATGAAGCATTATGTACCAAATACAAGGTATAGGCTAGTCAAAACAACACATCAATGGTTTAAATCAAAAAACATATCAAAAAACGAGGTATCTAGGAATGGGATGTTACATTATTTTCCTATGCATCCCCATCCCCCCTTCCTACCCCTTCCACTTTAGGAATCTTCCTCTTGGAAGATCTTAGGATGAGTGATACACATATTTTTTCCACACCATGTCTTTCCTAGATCATCTAGAGCATAGGAGTCACTTTTCTCCTAAACTTTATTTTCATCCCATATATAACCTTCATAGGTATTTTCACATAATAAAAATCTAGTTTATCTTACACCTCTTAGAACTATATAACATGACTAGGATTTGATATGTATTTTCTTAATTAAGAAACATTAAATACATTATGAATAAATTAAAACTATTATGAAAGATTAATATGATATGAAACTTCTCCAATCTTTTTCAAAATTGAAAAGGAACCAATGTAACATGATACGAATTTTTCTCTTTTATCAAATCTTGTGATTTTTTTAAATGTAAAATTTTAAGAAATACTTTATCTCCACTATTAAACTCCAAGGGTCTCCTTCTATTATTAGCATACTTAATGAATCTATCATATGCTACTTGAAGTTTATCTTTTATACTTCTAGTCTATTATATAGATTCTTCAATGATGTCTACTCTAGTATTTTATCTATCATCTATGGTATCCCAATAAAGAGGTGTATGAAAAGATCTATCACATACCACTTCCTAGGGTGATAGTTTAAATTGTATTGATAATTGTTTGTGTAAGTAAACTCTACTAATAAAAGAAATCTATCACAACTATCCTTATAATCTAGTGCATAAGATCTAAGCATATCCTTCCAAATCTAATTCAATCTCTCTGCCTAATTGTCTATCTATGGATTGTATGTTGAACTAAGATTGAACTTAGTATCTAAACTCTTCTAAGAAGACTAATAAAATCTAGGGAAATAACTTTATATTCCTATCTAACATAATCTTATTTGGAACATCATGCAATCTAACAATTTCTAATAGAAACAAATAAGTAATTTCTTTAGCAATAGTTGTTATATTTATAGCTAACAAATGAGAAGTTCTGGTTAGATGATTGATGATCATAAGTATGGAATTCTTCCCACTCTTAGTATGAGGTAATCTTATAATAAAATCCTTGTCACTAGTTTTCTACTTCCGTTTTGGAATGGCATAAGGATGGAGGTGTTAACAAACCAAGCATTTAGCCACATAATTTTCTACATCTTTGTTTATGCTAGATTACCAATAATGCCTCTTGATATTTCAATACACGTAATCACTACCAAAATGAATTTAAAACTTTTTCAAGTAAGCTTCATCAAGAACTTTTTAACTACCTATAACTAAGATTTACTGAGATTATGATACTAGTAGTGAATCAAAACTATTTTTTATTGAATTCCTTGAGAAATCACATAAATCAAATTGCTTTACTTTGAAAGCTCAGGATCTACTATGAGACACCTCAAAGAAAATTCATGATATAAATAATAAGCCTTGTAGCTAGATTTTGTCATGTAATTTTGATCAAATTCAAGAGCAAACATAAATTCCTTGATCTTCTTTCAAAAATTCCACTTTGTAGTCTTGTTTTGCCAAAATCCTTGAACATTTTCACTTTTCAAGGTACAATTCATAATAAAAAATGTCAAATAAGATGTAAATTATACCAAGGCAACATATTTGAGCCTACAATTGTCAAATAAACTACCAAAAGTGATACAACTAAATTCAAAGTAGTCCAAAATGCTAATGACAAAAATGTTGTAGTGTTAGACCATAAGAATGGTTAAAAACACTATAAAACCATCTAGGAAGCCTATTAGATCCTAAATAATAGAAAAATATCAAATTAGAGTCTATTTAAGTGAAATTTGACATCAATTTCAATGCCGTTTGGGACACTTTTAGTAGGAAAAGGAGCAAACACCCATTTTGGCAAGTAGTCCTTTTTTGGTAAGTGGCATATTCGAAGTAGTAAGAACCTATTGCAGAGTAGATTAATTGAGTTGGAGGTGCATGTTAACTTGGAGAACATACCTTGTGTACTTGTGCACTAGTTCTCAAATGACAAATTCATACATTATTTTGTATTCTCATACTATAGAAACCTTGATCTATACCTATCTAAACTTGTATTGCATCACATTTACAAAAATTTAATACAAATTTGAAATTTTTTTAACAACATATTTTTACTTTATTTTCTGCATTTATTCTTGATCCACTCATAGATCTAGTGTTTGATCCATTGTTTGTTTATTTTCTTGCCTAACTTCACCATGTTATAGCCCATTTTATTACTTTAATCTTAGTAATAAATTTTCAAGTCCTTAGATGATTGACAAGACCTTCTAAGGTACCTTAGATTCTTTTTGAGGCCTATGGATCTTGAGGTAAAATTTTTTTACACTAAGACTCTTAGTGTTCTAGCAATAAATTTTTTAGTCACTATAGTTTTCTGGTGCTAGAAGGAGGGCCTTTGCATAATTATTTTGCCTAAACCTAGGTGAAAATATCATTTTTCTATTTTAGCCTTTTCACAATATTGTACTTAGTGCATAAAATTTATTTTGAGTGATTTGCAATACTATGGTATTTGATCCTTAGTACCTTAATTTTTTTGATTTTCCTACACCAATGTTTTTATCCTAGCCACAAAAAATATCCTATGCAGTTAAAACCTACAAACATGGTAACCTTTGATTACTTGAATTCTCAAACACTACTCTAGTCAACCTCTCTTTTCCATTTCTTCATTTTTACCAGCACTACCTCAAATATGCTAGGATAAATTCATAGTACCCATTTTCCCTTTTTTCCCCACCACCACCTCAAATACACTATGTCAAATACATTGTAGCTAGTTAACCAATTTTATAATTAAAAAAACTTATTTTTACATTTGTAGTTCACTATAGTTTTCTAGTTTCTGCACTTACATTTTTTATTTATGTTACACCTCATTTACACTAAAACCTAAACAAGCTACATAAATAAGCTATCAATTAAGCTACTCAAACAAGTTATTAAACAATCTAGCCAAGCAAGTTGTCAAACAAGCTACCCAAATAAGCTTATAATTAAGTTGTCAAATAAGCTTCTATTACAGTTCATCTATACTATTAAAACCTATGAAACATCTACTTGATACCTATGATTTACACTATATTATGCCTCTTCTATCCAACATACTACCCAAAGAAATCAGTGATATGGCTTTAAACTAGAACTCTACTCACATCTAAGAGCCCAAAGACCAAGTCATTGTTGAACATCATTAAATCCTTAGGCATGTTTACCAAAATCCCATATATATGAACATATATAATAATTATTAGAATTTCATTTCTGCAAAGCTACAAGCTAGTTTTTGTTTCCCTCATAAATAAATAGACTCCAAGTGCTAGTTTAAACATATCCGTAAAAATGGAAAGTTGTGCATTCCCTCCTCCTATGACCATATTGAGTTGAAGAAACCTTATATGCACATGCTAGCACAACTAGTAAAGGCTAATGATGATGTTAATGTGAGTGATAAAACTAGCATAGATCAAGACCATGAGGAGAAAGATTAGTTTAGGACTTATTACAAGACAAATGCACAATTAGGAATCTTTCTTCAACAATCTATCCCAAAGGTAATCTTGTTCAATTTTGTGCCTTTTGCCTCAATCATAAACCAAGTACATTATGTGTCCACAAACTAAGTATCACAACTTTCTTTCTTATTTGATTCCTTGTTCACCTTAACCCATTTTGTCACTAAGTCTAAACCTCCATTACTAACCTCTTTTATTCCACAAAGTTTCATAGTTCTAGTTGGTCCCATGTTGAGCCCTCAAATTCGACAATTTTCATGTAACTCAGTTGTTTCTGATACTTCATTTGTCCTCCATGTATCAATTCAAAAATCATTCTCCATGTTCAACACCCTACAATGATAGTCACATAGCCTTACCAATCCATACCATTACCTATATCATGATCCCAAATCATTAAGTCATCCTTTTAGTCACTAGTGTAGCCTGTAGGAGCCCCACACAACTTGGATCAAGCCTTTCAAATGACCCAAAACCTTGCTGAAGATCTAAAAAACCTTAAAGCTAGTATCATCCAAATAATAAAATTCATGGACTTCTACCAAGATGACCTTGTTAGCTTAGTTGTCCCTCAAATAACTTTTCCTACAAGTTTCCCAATCTCTCACTCTACCAAGTATAACAATGAAGGCGAATCTAATGCTTACCTCATCATTTTCCATTCCAAGTGCCTACTATTACAAGCTTGTTCACATATTTCATTGCACATATTCCCTATGTCTTTAACTAGAAAAGCTTTATATTGGTACCATATGCTACCTAGAGGTTTCATTTTCTTCATATATGACTTGATAACTCAATTTGTTAATCATTTCAAGTACAATTTGAGGCTTGAAAGAACATTGAACTAGATCATGAAAGTGAAATAAGGGCCCCTTGAACCCATCCAAAGGTTTATTCAAAGATGGAATGCTACCCTCAATGAAATTCTTGAGCTCATTTGTGAAACAAACCTTTTGGCCATCTTCAAGGGAGTGGTTAACAACTTCATCAAGTCAAAGTTGTATTACATTGACCTCCAATCACTTAGTCAAGTCTTTTCCTAAATCAAAAACATAGAAAATGCAATAGAAGCTACTAATATAGCCTACAATAACAAACATACCATGAGTGATAGGGATAAAGTTAAACAAACTCACATAGTTGTAGCTATTATGGCCAAAGATGCAAAACCACTAGGAGGACAAAGGACTTTCCAACCTAAAGCCCATACCATCCTAGCCCAACCATTGACCTTAGGCACTTCTACTACATTTAATTCACCTAAACTTACTTTTGAGTATAAGGATTAGTCAAAGTACATAAAGTTATCCATCAAACTATTTGAGAAACTTAATTAGTTGCTTAAAAGTAGCCATATCTAATAAAAGCAACAATCTAATAATTCTCAAAAGCAACATGATCATCTATGTGAGACTACTAAGGATCCCACCATAGCTAGGAAATATGATCCATTAATATCTAAGTACTTTAATTTAGACTAATTTTTGCCATTATCATTAATTCCCTAACACTGATATTGACTTTTCTTGACCTTAAAAGATGATAGATAATGGGAAATTAATCTTATATGAATCCAATTTTGTTAGGTTGTAAAGCCAACCCATGTAAATGTATAATAACCTCCTCAATGCTAGTCATGACCCATACATTATAGCTACATTTAACATCTCCAATGAGCCTAAAATTGTTAGGGACCAATTTTTGGTTAGAGTACCTTCTTGTAATGACTAGGCTTCAACTTCCACAAGTTTGAGAATATAAATTATTATAAGGATATCAAAAACTACACCTCCCAGAGAAGTATTCATCATTAGAGTGTCTTTCCCTTCCACTGATAAGCCTGATGAGTGGCGAGGTACCCCTACACTGAACCATACGAAACGAGTGTCGCACGCGTGACACGGTCGAACTCCGCAGATGGACTAGTTGTGGCATCTAGATAGTTAGCCTTAGGTCGCAGTTCGTTGTCTTCCCATCTAGACTAGTTTTGCATATGTCACGTATGGTTTAGTCTAGATGAGGTGTATGATGTGTTCTAATTCTACGCTACTCCTGATGGCAGTGGAAAATAATATTTAACTAAATCTAAGCTAAGAGGAAAAGGGTAAGAAAATCTAATCTAGCCTAAGTGCGACGAGCAACCGATTCCTTGATCAACCGTACACATCTTGGACTTCGTGCACGACTGCCACTGGGACTACCAAGCATAGGCCTAGGTACGCCACTGGGATTACCAAGCGCAGACCCCAAATACGCCACTGGGTTACCAAGCGTAGATCCCCCTAGCTACACCACTGGGCTACCAAGCAGTCACACTTAAATGCTCGTAATCAAGTCGTACTCGTTCCGCTTCTAGGAGTTTAAGGGTGAGAGACTAATCGCGATGAGTAACCGATTCCTTAACTAGCCGTACACACCCGTAGATGCTCGTAGCTAAGTCGTACTCACACCGCGCTATGAAAGCAATAAATAACATTAATTAAATAACAATAAATAAACTAAGTGAATGCTGCAATGATGAAGTAATCTCAATCTTTATTGCCAGTCATGTGCATGTCCAAGTACGGCACACTTGAATAAAGACATCGTACAATCACATTCACCACATTGCGAGCAGACACGGGAAAAATCTAACTCTGGAGGAATCAAACTACCAAAGCTTTGCTACTCTAAAACTAGGATCCCCAAACAAGGGAGAGCTTCCTCTTATTTATAGACATGGCGGTAGACTGCGATATCGTGTACGCGATATCATAGGAAAGAATGCGATATCGCGTACGCGATATCACGGGGGATGTGATATCACATCGACTGCGATAACGCATACGTGATATCGCGGCCCATGCTATATTGCGTCTCATCATACCCCCACGACTGAATAAAAACTTGTCCTCGAGTTACAAGAAGAACAAGCTTCAGTGATTACACAGTGGATAGGTATGGGATTATTAACTGGAAAAAGAAATGGACTAATGCCGCAGTGTGGAAAGACACAACACAGAGAAAAAATGCTACAACTACAAAAATATGGAACTCATGTAGTTCCTGGTGGTGGTGGCTCCTCCATGGGTGCTTTCCCTTTGTCACGTGCTCCGAGCTTTGAAGGTTGATGACGCTGAAGAATAGCCTGGAGCTTCTCCTCTTCGGTCTGAGGGTCTTGTACCATCCATTCTGATGCTTCGATGTTTGACGGAGTCGTCACTTCCCACAGACAGGGTAGTTGCAAGAACATCTGATTAGCTTTGACGCACCATGCCGCAAACACCCGTCGTTCCTCTTCATAGGCTCTGGCTTTATCTTTGTATTCATGAAGTTCTGCTAACCGTCAAGCCAAGTCGGTTGCCACATCTTTCTGTCCTTGGCAGCTTTCTTTTACCACCACGAGTTCAGAATTTGCAACATCTAATTTCTCAGCCAACTTCTTTTGTTTTGCAAATTCTTCTTCATATTTAATATGGGTGGAAGCTACCTGCTGCTCGAGCTCTGACCTCGGGCATCCTGCTGTTAACATGACTAGGTTGGCATATCGAAGGTTTGCCAACTCTATGTATTCAGTTAAGTCTTGGATCTGCAAGTCCTGGTTCTTAATTTCTGCCTGGTGGGCATAGGCATAAGTGTCCAATATGGCCCTTCAATCAGTGTGTTGGGCACTGATGCTATTGATTTGAGCTTTGGCCATATGGATCTCCTTCCCTAGGATCTATTTGTACATCCCCACCTGATCACGGAAGTGCTCCTTCAGCTTCTCATGTCGTTTAGCCTCATTCTGCCATGCACTAATCTCGATGGCTGATTTCTGTCGAATAGCGCGTACCTCCTCCAGTGAGAGGGTTCGATTTTCTCTGGCTAAACGGCTTACATATTTGTTGACCCAAATGAATTTTTCTCACAGCCGATGAAAGTGCTCATCGAGAACATTCTTTTGTTTCTCCAAAGTAGTCAACCGAAGGTTATCTGCAACCAACTACTTGTTTTCTTCTTGCAAGGCCTTGAGTGCCTTAAGATGCACATGAGTTTGCGCCTTTGCTGCAGAGGCATCCCAAGTGGCCGTCTCCTTTTCTTCTGCCACCTTCTTATTTTCTACGATTAATTTTGTTAGTTGCTTCGTTTTAAAATTATCCAACTGGTCTGCGGGAACCAATCGCAAGGGANGTTATCCAACTGGTCTGCGGGAACCAATCGCAAGGGATATCATTGTGCTGCCTGTAAGGTGATGAGCTGCTCTTGTAGTTTCTGCACTTCAGCCTCAACATGCTCGGCCCTTACTTCAGATATGAATAGTTTCCCCTTTGTTGAAATGAGGTCTAACTATATTGCGGGTACATCCTGAGGGACGTCAAACAGGGACGTTAAAACTTGCCCTGTTTGAAGCAATCTATCCAATACATCCTCATGTTCTAAATGAGTCATTGAGGTCCCAGCGATAGTTTGAGCATCCTGTGCTCCTGAGAGATCTACCGGTGGCACAACAGGTACATTAAAAGACTCTTCGATGTGGTCAGTGACCACATCAGCTGCTCCGGTGGCATCTCAGTGTTGCATGACCACCACCGTGGCCCCTTCACTAGTCTCTAATTGCACATGAAAAGATTCTGCGTGTCTAGAGATCTGTTGTGACCATATGCTTTCCCCTCCTCCTGTCTGTAGTGACAACTCACCCCTTGTGTGATCTATTGAAATCGTAGGCTGGTTGGCATCATTGATGACACGGAAGAAATTGGCATCATCATGACTTCCCCAACTGACCGTCTCAGCAATAGCCCTCAAATGGCTCATTGATGGTCTATAGTCTTGCAGCGGTGGCTGATCCTAACTTATACCGGGTCCTACTTCCTGTTGTTGGCTGGGACCTGTGGCTAGAGGTTGACTGGGTCCTGCAAGTTGAGTCACAGGAGGTCTAGTCATTTGTTCTTCATCTTCTTCATCTGGTCCCAACTCTTCGCCAATGCTCTTTCTTGGAGTTGGCGCCTTTAATAATTTAGCGTAAGAAGCATTTTGGGCCTTTCAGAGAACATCATTTGTATATCCCCGAATACCTACCCAATGATACAGTTTTCTGATAAGGCAAGGAAAAGGAAGTGCCATTTTCCCTGTCTTCCGTTCTTCGAATCACCTTAGGATCTCCGTTAAATATAGATGGGGAAGGTTAGCATTAACCTTTCCCATCAACACTGCACATCCTCTTGCCACGTACGTTGATATTCTTTTTAAACCTTTTGTGGGGAAGAGGTGATAGGTTCCGATTTTAAAATAAACTCTCTCTTCTGTGGTCAGCTCACCAAAAGCTTTATCTCTGCCACAAGCCCTTTCTAGCCAATCCTTTCGCACATCAGGGTCTAATCGGGTAGATAACTGAGCAATGTGGGGGCCTAAATTCGGAAGGTTTAACACTTCTGAAATTGCTTCTGCAGAAAAATCCACTGTCACACCACCAATGTTTACCGTGGTGCCTTGCTCCTTATTGTGCCAGAAGAGGTATGTTTCTCCTAAGTACCAGGCACCTTGTTCGGAGAGAACAGGCCATAAGGGAGACCCTTTGAGGTGATCCCTAACAGCCTTAGGAATGAACTCTGCAAACGATTCGAATTGAGTTCCACAATCACCGAAGTGATTGTGGACTTCATGTGGATAGCCTAAACACATTTCTGGGGCAATGTGAGTTGTTGTCCCAGTTCAGGCACAGCAGCTCCTCCTTCTGCCTGCCTGGATTGTCTAGTAGGAGGTTCATCTTGATGGATGCTAAATGAATGCACCTCCTATTCATTATGTTTTCTAGCAGGGACTTGCCTTCATCCTCTCCTAGGTTTTTTGGCACCACCTTGGGTCAGACTCTTCTGCTGGGAGCGTTTCGGGGCCATCTGCAATCACACGGGCCAACAGTAGTAAGGTTGTTTAGGAAATCAAGGTACACCTTACTACTTGCCTTAATTAAAGATCTTATTTTATTTTGTGATCGGCTTGAAAATTATAATGATGGGTCCTATGACTTAGGTGAAATTGCATTGTAATATCCTGGTATACTTAAGGGCGTATNAGGAGTTCCTATTTATAGGAACAGGGGACATGATATTGCGTACGATACATCGCGTACGCAATATCTCGTCCCAACTATAGGAAGACACCTGAAAGAGACCGAATTTTTAATGATTTTTCTTGAAATTAATCTGTAAAACAAGGACATTAACAAGAATTAATGTATGCAAGGGTAATTACATGAATTCAAGAGGCACTTTGAATGATAAGGATGTAAATTCAACAATTAAAACTTTGGCGGTTATGAAGAAAAGGGAATATAATGGTATGTTGGAACGTTAAAGTTTTGAGGGTTAATAAATGGGAAACAAAATTATGAAAAACTAAGCTGAGGGTACGAAATTGTATGTTCTAGCTAGAGAATTAATGGAGATTACAACAAAATTACACAAGTGGGTCCTCTCCAAACTAGGTTTCAACCTATTATGCCCTTGTGTAATCACACTTAAAGTGTCCGTGGGCACTAGAAGGGTTAATTGTAATCTGCACTAACTCCACAAAACACATACATGTCAATATCACTGGATTGAGATGAAAATTTTATGTTACATGGGACACAAGCTACAATTACATGAACAGTGAGATGAGATGAAGTAGAGAAAGGAATCGTAGAGATCGAGACATGAGGTAACTGACCAAGGGTACAATGAATCCTGTGTGAAAAGCATGATTAAGGTGTCATTAACCCATCGTTCTAAGATCAGGACCAAGTCCATCCTTCTAATCAGTGACATCGCATTGTTTCATCCCATGATGAACAACTATGAGAGTACCATAA
>MNCI01009330.1:2993-25216 GCA_015680685.1 Gnetum montanum
ATCTACCACTATGACCATCCTAAGGGATGTTGTCCAATCATCTCATATCTACAAGAGTCTAGGGTGTATGCACTTAATCTGAGACTTAACCAATGGCAAACACCCTGAAGGTTACCTTATCCTCAACGTAATCCAAGGTAGTTCCACCAACCATCAATGTATTATCCAAGTGGAACTCCACCACAACCCATTGGATAGCATTAGCAATGGAAATACCCATAGTCATGGAGGATGCCACCGCTAACACAAGAATACCCTTACCGAAAGAACTGCTCTTGCACCTACACTTGAATCATCCTCTACCCAAATTGCTAACATGAGTCATACTCATACCTTCGAACAAAAAGACCCTACCCAGTACACACCCTTACCCATGAAGCCTTCAAAACTATTGGACGAACTTCTAAAGACTAGGTTGATTCAACATAAGCAAATGTCTCCTGTAGCATCCCAAANCACTAGGTTGATTCAACATAAGCAAATGTCTCCTGTAGCATCCCAAAAAAACGATCGATACTGTGAGTTGGTTAAAAATCCAATGTTGGCAATGGCCAATGAACCCCCTATTCCAAGAGGTTTTAGGTTAGATAGATTCTGTGAGTATCACCAATGATGTGGGCATGGAACCAACTACTACTTCACCCTAAAACAAGACATACAATGTATGATTGATAGAGGTGAGATAGTCTTTAACGAAGCCAACCCAATAAGCCCTCAAAATCAGTCTATGTGGGCCTACAAAGATCCTCTTAACACCAAAGAATCACCCTATGTGATTAACACCATCCATGTTGGCAATGAACAAGACCTCCCACAAAAGCCTTTTGTGATTCATGTGCCTGCTGAAACTACATCTACACTAACACCTCCACAAGCTCTGTTTGTCATACATACATCTCCTACACCGTGAAAACTATTTGTCATCTGAGTACACCCTGTGGTTGCAACAGCAAACATGCCATCGCNCTGAGTACACCCTGTGGTTGCAACAGCAAACATGCCATCGCAAACTCGACCCATTCCATTTGTAATCTGGGTTTCGAAACACCCTGATGTGCAACCCCCAACAGTTCCCCTATGACCCTCATGAGAACACATCGCCAATAGACTAACCAAGGAATGTCTCGTAAAAGAACGTCATGGTTATGAGTTGGGATCGCCAAAACACACACCACTGAATGCTATCCCTATGGTTCCAATTACTGATCAGGCCATCACGAGTCATCAAGATAAGAACTTGGGAGTTTCTACTGTCCCAAACCTAATAACTATAGTTAATAATGCAAAAACTCTTCTATGGGAGATACAAATGTTGGGTCAAATGGATCAAGTCTCAATAGATAAAAACATCCCAAATAGTAAAGACTTGGCAAGTGCCCTGACCCAAGTTACACAGGCCTTAAAACAGAAGAACACCTCTTTAAGCCTATATGACCTGGTAATGACCTCCCTGGTACATTGGGAAGCTCTAGTACATATGTTGACTTCAATCCCTATTAGTGAAGACCTTCCTGCAAATGAACCATCTATTTATGTCATATTGTCTCCACATCAAGAATTGAAGTCCACATCTCTAGGATTTCATGCCAATGACATTAAATGAGATGAAAAAATAGGAGTGGTCATTACCACCCCTATGTTTATAATGATACAAGTTAACCAATTTAAGATACATAGGGTGCATGTCAATGATGGAGCATCAAAAAATGTAATACCTTTCCCTATCATTGAACAACTTGGCCTTGTTGAACAAATATGGCCAAGAACAACATCATTCTTGAAATATTTTAGTGGTTCCCATGTCATGGTAAAAGGCATGGTTACCTTGGATTTCATAGCAGGGGACCAGTTCCCCACATCGGCCAAATTCATATCTATGGATGAGATGTCAGGGTTCAATCTGATTTTGTGATGGCCTTGGTTAGCTCAACTAAAAGCTGTATCCTCACCGATCCATCAAGAAATTCACCTACCTTATGAAGGTGGTGAAATCATCAAACACAAGGATGTGGCAACATCACTTACTTCCTTACACATAGGAACAAACCAAGGGTTAGAGGTTGAACTCTCTGAACCTAAGCAAGACACAACCAGTGAAACCCAAGACATTGGTCAATCTCCAACCCGAAACCATCCTAAAATAGAGGAAGCATCAAAAGATGCAGACATAGAAGCCATTCTCGCAAATGTCTCTTGGTCAGAACTACCCTTTGACCTATCCAACTAGGGGGACGACGAGTACAAGATCATACCTACACATCCCACCCTTCATAGCAAATTACAAAAATTAAAGAAATAGATCAAAAACTAAGACAAACCATCATGTGTCTGGAAATGACGTTAAACTACCATGCATCCGGAATGATGTTAAACTACCAAATGTCTGCAATGACGTTAAACTAGCCACGGTCAAAAATGGCCAGTTCTTTTAAATTTACCAAAACAACTATAGTCTCCTCCCTTTCTTTGACTGAGATGTAATAGCCCATCATGAATTTAAACTAATACACGTGGCCCAAGATGGCCTTAAACTAGAGCACAATACATTACCAGTGTACCAAAACCTCACTACATCATTATCATTTACATTTTTCAAATTACAATTTCTATTTATCTTATGTTTACCAGTCACGATTCCAGTTTACATTTACATTCACAAATAAACTTGAAAAAAAATGTATAAATATATATAATACGGAGTGTTAACATGGCAATAGGATGACGATGTATTACACAATGATCATGTTACGTCTATTCTCACACATTCCAAAAACAACAAAACCAGCAAAAAAAAACTAAAAAAAAGGGATTGACAAGACTAACAAGCCAAATTATGCATCAGTATTAGGGATGATCCCCAAACTCCTCTATGTCACCAACTCCCGTCTCACTGGGGCCAACCTCGCCACCACCATGTCCCTATAGAAAAATAACAAAATAAGTAAACACAAAAAAACAAATTAAAAATGGAAAACACTAAGAAAATGATGAATAAATGCAATAAAACAATACAGGATTGAAACTCACAGGTGAGGAAGGCCTACGATTAGCTTCCAGGTGTTGTAGAATCTCTTCTTTAGGAACACACGCCCAGTCTTCCTCAAGACCAAGGTCAACATTGGCTAAGGTTTTACCCTTGTCCACTGAAGTCCAAGAAGGGCGCTCAAGAGAGAACATGCTTGTTGAAGCTTCCCCAAAGGCACTGGTAATGGATCTCTCAGAATACCCCTCCAGTTTTGTACACTCAACGAACTTGTCATAAGAAGAGCACAAGCCTAACCCCTCGATGAACATCTCCATATGGCAATGTTCAACTGATTACTCCTTCAACCATTTTTTGTATTGGTTCTTATGATCTTTTTGATCTTGGCCCCATTTACATACTTTGCATGCAAAAGACTTCTAGTCATGGCACTTCCTATTTAATAAATCCATTTGGGCCGTCTATTCAGCCAAATCTCAAGTCGCTTGCACCTTGCTATTCAAGACTATCTAATAATGTGCATAGGTGATCTCTGATGTGCACCAGGTATTATCATCATCCAATCTAGCATATGCAAAATCATAAAGAGCTTGCAAGTCATTCCTCTTCTCTGTTACCTTTGCCATATTTTCTTTCAATGATTGAACTTCATGCCATAAGTGTTCAATTGAGCTCCTGCAGGTCCATAGAGACTTGGCATTCGGAACAACACAACCTAAAACTACATCATAAATCCCTCTCAGGATATGCACAATATCTTTAGGAAGTTCAGGGAGAGCATCACTATGGATGGCCTTGGAATGACTCCATTGAAGCTTTGCACCTACAAGTACAAACATCACACATATGAACTAATAGAAATAACCAATAGATGCAAAAGCATAATGAGCTTAGGCACATGGTATAAAGAACACACCTAATTTAGGATGAGCCTATTGCCGATAAGCAACAACATCATTGATGATGGCCATAACAAAGTGCACTTTATTGGGCATTTCAGGCCATAGCCTCAATTGACCAAGGGATGTTGGATCTACATGGGAAGGCACCTCAAATGGGGCTTGTAACTTTGACACATTTGTCTAAGATGTATGTGCTTCAGGTGCTTTAGCATCCACGGCTGGTGTAGGAAGAGTCATGATAATCAAAAAAAGATACAAAGCTAAGAAGTACGAAATGTGGATCAGACTAACAAAACTTACCAAGGAGCCCTTTGTTGGTCAACTTAGGCATATCACCAAGGTGTAGAGACCCATCAAAGAAATTGTCAAAAACACCTTTATCCTCACTTGAATGCTTAAGGGCATCTAAAGCCTCAACAAGTGTCACTCCCATGGCATCTGTTTCATCCTCTTCCCAGAAAATGGGAATATCCTCAATTACTTCTTCTCTCATTTCCTCCTCTTCATCTAGCTCAGTGATAATTGTTTCAGGCTCATCCATTGGAGAAAATTTTTCCCTTTCCCTCTTGGGGGTACCCTCTGTTAGTGCCAATAAATCTAAAGTTAGCATGACATAATAGGTATGCATACTTAAGTAAGAAAATAAATTCAAAAAGCGATGAAAACACTAAAGAAAAAATACTTACCCACTCCTCGCAAGATGAATCGGATCCTCTTTGCTCTCGATGGTCTCACCTCCGTAGCAGGTTCCCTTGAATGCTCAACCCTTCTCACCTTAGCCTTGGCCTTCCCAACGGTCTCTTGAATCAAGCACTCAACTCTCCTAATAGTTGTGTGAAGTTTAGGTGGTTCCAATCCCAAGCTATCATGCGAGTCATGGGAACAACTGGTTGCACCCCCTACTGTGATGGAGACTTATTCTTTAATGCCTTCAGGTGAATCTTGGGATCTGGTGGTGCTAAATAGATGAGGAATCCAGGGATAAGACAACTATGAATGATCCTTTAACACATAATGGTTATCACCATAGACCACTAAAAACTCAGCAAACCTATAGAGATAGCCCACAAAAAAGGAAAAGGTAAAGTGGGATTTAGCATCAACATTGGAATGTAGCTTGATGATCTCTCCACGGAGACCTAATCCTAGGAACTACACCCAATTGTAGCCATACCAGTCTCCAAGACTGAGCACATAACATGTGCAGACTCAACCCCAAGACTTCTAACTTGAGAAAGAGACTTAGGGAATGCTTGTGCTCTAAAGAGCATGTATAGAAAATTTACCTCCATCGAGTGAGTATCAGCTTACATGGCAAAACCCTTAGGACCCCATGGTACACCTAGCCAGTCTTCAAGTTCTTTGATCACAAGGCCTTATTTAGTTGATCTATCTACCGCCACCTTAGCATCATCCACTGGTACATCGAAAAGATCAAAAAATAATTTGGAAGTTAAGTGGAAAGACACCTTAACTCCCAGAACTCATGCAGTAAAATAGGAGACATCATCATTAAAAGAGTCAATGATGGAAACCATTTCGGTCATGGGAAAGTTAGGAGTCAAGGTAGTAAATAGGTCCATCAAGCCCACATTGGTAAGATGGATGATGATTTGTTCAGGTGCCTTCTTGTGCAGCCACCATTGTGACTCCTCTATCTCTCCAAACTTCATAAAGAGACTAGCCTCAGTGCACCCGGATATGATGGTAGCCTCATCAGGGAAAATAGCCGTTGTAGAAAAGACAAAAGAGACATTGAGCAAAAAATTAAGAGTATGATAAGCAATGATGTAATGAGGATGAAAAAAAATCCTGGAACATAATCATTTACCATTAGTAAATGGAGTAGGCACACTTGGCACAGGATCAACCATTTGAGGAAAAACAGGCCCATCAGGAGACCAATCCTCATGCAGCCAGCTGCGAACTTGACAACATTCAAAGGCCCTAGAGAATTGCCTAGGATAATTGACAATAGCACCCTTGGTCTAATCTAGAACCGCAACACGAAGAGTGGGGCCCATCATGAATGCCTCCAAGGCTGTGCACGCTAAGGCAAGCCCACTATCATCCTCATGTAATCCATGCTCATCAAAATAGGGCCTGTGAAGGAAAAAGGTATTCATACGTAAACAATGATATAACGTTAAAGGAACCAAAGGTAAGACATGTATAAAAGAGCATACCTGTCCACTCTGTACACTGTTCCAGTGGATTTGGAATAGTGTATGCACACAGCATGCTAAAAAAAGTGGGCTACTACTATTGTAATGGCTATAATATGGCAATCCCGACACAGAAGTTAAAGGATGTGTAGATCTAAAACCTTTGGGAGCACCTCCCTCAACTATATATGGTCCCTCATCTATTTCAGCAATGATGGCTAGCATGCCTCATGTTAAGCCAGGCAACATGGTCTCAACAATATCATGAATCAGCTATTCACTCAAATGAGACCATATGACAATGCTAAAATTCTGAAAAATGAATGATAAAAATGCACCAACATTTGGATGAAATCATATTACATGAGGACCTATCTGCATGTCATACTGAGGCATTTTTGGTTCCAAAGGGCCAAACCAAGATAGTACACCAACAAGTTCAACCACAAGGAGAAAAGGCTTAAGTCCCCTTCATAGAGCCAGAACCTTAGGTAAGTAAATTAAAACATATAAAGAAATAAAATAAAATGAGGCAAATAAATAAGCCCAACAAGTAAAAAATATTCAACACACACAAGACTATCCCATGAGACAAGGACATCAACATTTATTTGATGTATTTAACGCTTGCTGGGGTACATAAAAAATCCATTTCAGAGTAAACCAATCAACAAGTACAAGTACAGAACATGCATGTTCATGGAAATAAAATGCAAACTAATTATCCCAAGGAAGCAACAAATGATATATACATATAACCAGTCACATCCAGCAAACAATTCACATCTTCCTTGTTCACTCATGCTGCAACTCACGTTGCAACTCACATTGCAATTCCTAGGGACATATGTTGTAGTTCCCAGGGAAACACTATAGTTCATGCACTAGTTCTATTAGGAAACTCATGTCGTAGTTCACGCTGCAATTCCCTATTTCCTCAAGAATTTTCCCTTGCATCACCAAAACTTGAGCCTGACGTGCATTCAAACACCAAATTCTAGACACTCATGTTGTAGGTCACACTGGGTGTCCTGCATTTTCCTGCACTTTATCTCCACAGCAGCTCACGCCATGCCCTGCATCTCCCTAAGCTTAACACCAAACTTACCACTCCTCCCATGCCCTGGAACGTCATATAAAACCCTCCACCATGTTGTCCAAATCCCCATAAACCCCTACACATGCCTCGTAATACACATTGATGCCCCACTCAATGCCAAAAATAACACCCTCTCAACCTCTGCACCCAACTCACCACTCACGCTGGGCATGCCCTAGGTTGCTCACGTTGACTAATCCTCTTCAACGAATAAATAATATAAAAATAAGAAATTTTGCTTGCTTGAGCACACTTTGGCCATTACTCACACTACCCACACTCACACCATCATGTAAAATAGCAACCACAAAAACATGGCAATCTCCAAAACCCTAGTAACGTTCTTGATGCCTAAAATTTACAACAAAAAGAAATCCACGATATAAAATCCAAAATCTAGCAAAATTTTCACACCAAAACCACAGCAAAAATGGTGGCCCTAATGGTTCATGCTGCACTCACACCATGATAGAATAGCGTCAAAAACAAGAATGAAAGAAAACATACCTATGCAGGGTCCCTGCCCATGATGAAATCCTAGGTTGAGGAAGACATTGGAGCAGTTCTTCACTCTCCTATATGAACGACAAGTTATCCTACTTCTTCCCCTTGCCTTGGCCTGATTTCTCTTTCCCCTTCATTGTTGTGGCCACTCACGACATTTCTCACGTTACTCACGCTCTGTATGATGGTCACGCTGCTCATGCTATGGAAGTTTGCTCAAGCTGGTCATGTCGTTGCTCTCCAAACAAAGACACAAATGACATTCATTTACTTCGAAACCTCTTTTAAACCCTCCTTGTTCACCCATTTTATTTTATTTCATTTTCATCCATGTTATGATTACCTTTTTCTTTATTTTGTTTTATCTTTCATTATGATTATATTTTGTTGCAGTCTTAGTTTTACAATCCAAAAAAAAAATTTCTTCCAAATTAATTATTTACACAAAAACTCGGTAGTTAATAGTAACATAAAAAATAGCAAGGATATTACTAGCCCAGTATGGCCTAAAACTACCATTACATTGCATAATTTCGTTAGAATAATCATCTGAAACTCATCTACATTTACATCAAGAAAATGTTGCTCACTTTGTGCCCAGTTTAAATTGGTAGGAGTGACACCATGGAAACCAAGAATAACTTATCAACATTGTCTCTCAACGGACCACATGGAGAAGTAACAAGGACAATCAATCTAGAATCCTTGGATCTAGACCCATCCGCTTACATAAATTTAATAGCATCCACTCAAGAAATGTCAAACTGGTCTGAAAACATGATGAGAACTCTAGATCTAGAGGCCAATAATATCACTAAGGATCCTCTTACTAAAATCTCTATTACCACTTCCAGTGATAAAAATAGAACATTAAAATTAAGTTCCTTACTAGATACACAACTCACTAGTGATATCACTCAGGTTTTGAAAGACAACATAGAAACGTTTGCATGGTATTATACTAACATGCCAGGGTTGGACCCTCGAATCATCCAACATAACATCATCCTTGATGAAAAAATTAAACTAGTGAAAAAAACCATGAAAGGCTAGACCTGAGGTAGCGTTAGTAGTCCGTGATGAAATCACAAAGCTTACCAAGTTTGTTTCATTTAGGTTGTTGACTATTCTAACTGGATATCAAACATTGTTGTAGACCCTAAGAAAAATGGTAGTATACACATATGCATTTACTTCTGTGATCTCAACATAGCCACTATACAGGATAACTTCCTACTACCCATCATCAATCAACTCATTGACATAGCTGTTGGGCATGCATTGTTATCCTTTATGGATGGATTTTTGGGATACAACCAAATAAGAATCAATCGAGAGCATCAACTCAAAACAACCTTCATGACACCTTGGGGTACATCCTGCTATATAATGATTTCATTCGGCCTTAAGAATGCAGGTGCTACGTATCAACGAGCAATGACATACATATTTAGCGATTACATGCTTGATTTGCTCAACGATTATGTTGATGACATTGCAGTTAAATCTAAAACAACCGAACAACATACAAAGGATTTAGACTTAGTGCTTAAACGTTGTCTTAAACATGACCTTAGAATCAACCCAAAGAAGTGTGTCTTTGGTGTTACAATAGGCAAAATGCTTGGCTTCGTAGTCTCCAAAATAGGGATACGAGTAGACCCCGATAAGGTTAAAGCAATAACTAGTATGCAACCACCTAGGAACATTACTGAATTACGTGGTCTACAAGGTAGACTACAATTCATCATATGCTTTATCATAAAATTGATGAATAAGTTGAGACCCATGCAACACTTACTATGAAAGAATGTGCATTTCCAATGGACTTAATAGTGCCAGGAAGCATTTGAAAACATAAAAATGGAGCTGGCTCAACTACCAATAGTTCATCCCCCACAAAGTGATCAAACTTTTTACATCTACTTTGTGACATTCGATTTAGCTATTGCATCCATGCTTTGCCAAAAATGAGAAGATGGAATCGAAATATCCTTTTACTATTTAAGCCATACCTTAATTACCTACAAAAAATGATACAATGACATAGAGAGATCATTTCTTGCCATGGTCTTTTCCTTGAAGAAGTGGCAACATATTCTCTTCCATAACCAAGTCTATATCATTTGCAAAGATAATGTGCTTCGAGCTATCACTAACAACATCTATGAATCAAGTAGGATAGCTAGATGGAAAGCGATGATCACTGAATTTGACCTATGCTATGTAACTCAATCCTCCACTAAAGGTCAAGAAGTAGTCAATCAATTGACTACACCAACACAAGATCAAGTGACAATCAATCCTAAATTCCCTAATGAAAGCATTAACAGCATCAACACTGTGCCTGATAACTATGATGCAATCATTTACTTTGATGGAGCTTCAAATTCTTTAGGAGGAAGTGCTGCAGCCATCATAATGTATCCCTCTGGAGAAATTCAACCCTTTGCCTATCAACTAAACTTCCCTTGTACCAACAATGTGGCAGAGTACGAGAGTCTTCTTGGAGGTCTTAAATTAGTAGTAACTTCAAGAATCACATGTCTTGTAGTTTGAGGTGACTCATAGTTAGTAATCAATCCAGTCACAAACGTTTACACATGCAAGGATCCTCATTTGCAATCATACTATGACTTGACTAAACACTTGCTGAAAGAATTGATCAACGTAGATGTGCAACATGTTCCTATGAATGAAAATACCATCGTCGATGCACTTGCTACACTAGCCTTAAACATGACACCTGAGATGTTTCATGCATTTCCTAGTTCTATAACAAATTGTGCCAAACCTATAACTAACGCTATAGACAAAATACCCATAGCATCCATCAGCACTACACAAGCAATAGAATGGTATGATGACATAAAAGAGTACATTCTATAAGCCAAACCACCACAAAATTTGACGAGTGCCCAAAAAGACGTAGTGCAAAAATGCTCTCGACAATATGCATTAATAGGAGACATATTATGTCGTAGATCCTATGAAGGCATACTGTTAGTCTGCGTTAATAACATCGATGGTCAAATAATCGTGGAACAGGTGCACGAAGGACTTTGTAGAGGGCACATAGGAGCCAAAGCAATGGTAATGAAAATTAGATGTTTAGGCTACTATTGGCCACACATGGAGTACGATTGCTTCTCTAGGGTCAGGAAATGTAACATTTGCCAAAGGCATAGTAACCTAATACATGTGCCACCTAATGAGTTGCATACTGCACAAATCACATGGTCATTCCAAAGATGGGGATTAGACATCATTAGGCCGATAACACCACCATCTTCAGCAAGACATAGCTTCATCATCACTGCAACTGAATATTTTACAAAATGGTTAGAATCTATTCCCCTTAGGAAAACCACATCTAAACATGTTTGCAATTCCATATTAGAAAACATTGTGACCCGTTTTGGTATCCCGATGACCATAGTCACCGATAATGGGCCACAGTTCAGCAATACGAATACTAAAATCTTCTATGAAAGCCTAGGTATTAAACACTCATTCTCATCACCATATTACCCACAGAGCAATGGCCAAGTGGAGTCTATGAACAAAACGGTCATCATGATGCTCAAAAAGATGTTGAATCAGAGCAAGAGACAATGGCACGAGTAGTTAATCTATGCATTATGGCATACCAAACAACGCATCGCACGTCCATAGGTAAAACACCAAATAGCCTCATATACGTGTTTGAAGGTGTGTTACCTTTGGAGTTACAGGTTTCCTCATTGTGGATAATTCTCTCTAGCCTCCTCGATGAAAGCCAAAATAATGAGCTACACATTGCTGACCTTGACTCAGAGGAGGAGGAAAGGGTACGAGCACTTGATCAAATCAAATGGTATTAGAAAAAACAATGGTGACATCATCAACACAATCCACATAAGCTTCTAATCAAGGAAGGTGACCTAGTTCTTAAGGTAGTCTGTGAACACTCGGATAAATTCTCAGCTAACTGGGAAGGGCCTTACTTAGTCACCAAGGCATCTGCTAATGGGGCATTTAAACTCACCAACATGGATGGAAATGAGTTCACTAATACTAGAAATCACATGTACTTGAAACCATACTACATCTGATGAGCTTAAGATATGCTTCGGTCCTAGCATCCTGACCTAAAACTAATACCACAGAATAGTCCTAGAGCTATGACTTAAAACTAGCACCACAAAATGTCTTGGTGTCATGATAGTAAACTGACACCATAGAGATCTATCCGGTATGAGAGTAAAATGCCACACTTGTCTACCAGAGTCCACTAAGACTATAAACTAGCTCACCTCTTTGTAGTCTACTACAACTATAAACTAGCACTACACCATCCACTACGACACTAAACTAGCGATGTCCAAGGGATTATGATGTGAAACTAATCCATAATAGTCTGCTAAGACTACAAATGGGTGACATCATCAAAAACTTGGCATCATTTGAAAAGACATGCTACTGCAGTTGGCAGTATGTGCTCAACAAAAAACCTACAGCATGATTTGTCACATAGACCTGGATGAAACTGATGTTGTTCAAGATTTTTTTTACCTTGAAACTTCAGATGATGGCTGCATTCTATTAGCTACATTCAAGTTTAAAGTGTTTAGCTAACTAAATCATTTGTGGTTTTCTTGTCCCCTTGGAGTTGTGTTTGCAGGATGACATGCTTGAGGCATTCGTGCATAGATGCACTTCATCATGATAACAAGGTATCACATTCTTCCTGATGGATGCAACTGGGTTAATCAATCCATTCATAAGTGGATTTTTGACCCCTGATACATTCCCTCTTCTCCAGCATGCCCCCTTATCCTATTCAATTACATCCCCTGGATCCATTGTATCCTACTCACCCAAAGCTCTTGATACCCTATTGTACACTTTGATTCTCTAAGCAGTTGCAATGCAAAACACAATACATGGCACATGATACAAATGCAAGCGCATGAGCATGAGCATAGCATTGAAAGCAAGCTCCAAAATGATTAGAAAACAAAAACAAAACGAAAACAAACACAAACAAAAAGAAAAAACAAAAGAAAAGAATAAACAAAAAGAAAAAGAAAAAGAACAAAAAGGTCAAAGAGCAAAATGCCCAGAAAAGGTCTTCATGACCTTGTTGACATGATAGACTAAAGACCATTGGATCTTCTCATACAAGCCCCAGGCGAGAAGGCAATTGTCTTGGGAAAACACTCATGTCTCAAATGATCATGTTGCACTTCATCATGTGGCTTTGGCTGTTTACAACAGGCTCCCTTAAACATGACACAAGGGTTCCATTCCTCCAAAGAACACACCTCCTATGCCTTGGTTCCAAGTCTGCTATATATTGGTTGTTGACAAGGGTCAAAAACTGGCTCGTTCACATAAGAGCATTTCTCTTCTGTAGTTCAAACAATGACACCTTTTGATCAATCCCTAATCCCCTAGTTACAACCTTCTTTCCTTGAACTAAATTTCCCTCAATCCAATGTACTTTTGAACATTGGGTGATGACATCTAGCCATGGGTCGATGGATAATGCACGGTACTATGTTGATCGTGGTGTTTTGTACTTTTTTTCAACACCTCTCGGGTGAATTCCTCAAGACATCAACAAAGAGGGACAAATGAAACACCCCAAATTGCAGCCTAACAGTACAAAACGGGAAAAAATTGGAGCTGTTTGGGCTTTTGGGGAACAAAAATTTGGTTAAGGCATGAATTCACGCTGAGGTCATGATGGTAGCATGAGTACAACGTGAGTCCAACATGAGTAACTCAAAAAAACCCCAAAACAGTGTCAAAATGGTCTGATTTTGAGGGTACAACTCACCCTCAAGGTTCATTAATGATTTCCCCAAGTTTTGGCCTCCAGAACTTTAGATTTCAGCTCCAAAAACATTCATTTTATTCACTCACATCCAAGTCGTGCTCACAGTGTGAGTCCGGCATGAGTAACTCAAAAAAACCTCAAAATAGTATTAAAATGGCCTGATTTTTAGGGTACAAGGCCCCCTCTAGGTCCACTAATGATTTCTCCAGGACCCAGCCCTCAAAATTATGATTTCAGGTCCAAAAATATACCATTTTTAGCACTCACGCTGAGGTCACGTTGGAGTCACACCCAACTCACGCTCGTAGCATGAGTCCAGCGTGAGTTGCTAAAATGACTTGGATCAACGCAAAAACAGGCTTAGATTCATCATGTAGGTTGTCCCCAGGGTCAAGCAGTAGTTACACTTGAAAGATAGGTCTCAAAGATCAAGATTTGGTGTGAAATGTACCATCCCAGCTTGCTCAAGCCAAGGTTATGTTGAGGTCATGCCCAGCTCACCCTGGCAGCATGAGCCCGAATAAAAGTACTCTAGACACACACTGAGGACACACTAGGACAAGATCAACTCATGCTGGTAGCCTTGATGAAGCAAAAACATCTCAAACAGCCATAGGACCACTCATGTCAGCACCTTGTAGCAACTAGCTCATCGATTAGGAAGTTTCAACCAAGCCAGAATCAAGATCTCTTATTGTACACTATCATTTTATTGTAAATTTGCAACATTTGTGAGCTTGTCAAGCTCTTACGCTTCAAATTGTATACATGTGTGTAATGTAAATCAATACATATTGTAAGATACAATGTATCTTTTCTAGAACGTAGTCTACCTACATACATCTAGTTCACACACAGCTGTACATTGAACACCTGTCAGACGATCCATTTTTCTCTCATCTCACAGCCATTGAACTCATTCGTGAATCCTACTCCTGAGACTCGAAAAATGTATAAATACCCTATTCATTAACATAAATGGGGTTGGTAATTTTGAAGAAAGAAACCTAGTAATCTTGAGCCTAGACGCACGTGATCCCCAACACCTGCAAACACCTCACATCAGAGCTTAACGTCTGACTTGCAATCTAGACATGCAACTACGTTTTGACTGGTGCACATCTTGTTAATTAATACAACACAGTTTCATTTTTTCCTTTGGCTGTGCTATCCTAGTTCATTGTTCGCATTACCCTATTTTATTGCACATTTCTGCATACATTCTCTTTACGTTTAGATGGTATATTTCACATTTACATTTCATTGTATTACACTCTCCATTTTACATTTCGTGGAGATAACCCCAATGTAGGCTATAGCATATACAAGGAAGTCCTTGGTTGATTTGCATGCAGACCATCCAAGGCACTCTACCTTCATTTTTCCAGATTTCCCTCATGCAAAGGTAGGGTCAACTGTATCTCTCCGAAGATCTCTCTGTGTTCATTTTCCTCCAGCCTTACGCCGATGATTTCAGATGGTACAACCCCATAAAAGAACAACAAAAAAAAGATAGGCAAATGAAAGCTAGATATGAAGCTTTAAAATATGAAATGTTTCCTACCCACTTGTTTCTACAAATGCACAAAGAAGGTGAGGACTTCTTTTTTGGTGCCTCCTAATACACAAATTCTCCTCCTTTTGTTAAAGATAACACCTTTAACTAGCAATTACAATAAACTATGAACAAACTTGGTTATGGGAAGAATGGATCTCAAGATTAGGAACCCTTGAAAGGTGATAACCAAGGCAGGAACAATGACAAGCACCATGAGAAAAATAAACATGATGATCATGATGCGAATCAAAGAAGATGGGGTAGTAGACATTCCTCTAGTGCTAGTTATCCTCTCTCCTTGCCTTCATAATCCTCATTATCTTCCTCCTCCAACTCTAACAAAGAAGTAGAGGCAACAAAAAATATGATGAAGATTAACAATGGGATAAAAATTATTGTTGATCCCACCAAAAAAATAGAGATCATGGGTATGATCAATGTGGGGATGATCATCATAGAGAACAAAGGGATAGTAGGAATCATCATAGGCATCATGGCATTGATAAGAGTCATAGTGATCACTATGACTATGATGAGGTCATGTTGACTATAAGAAATATGTTAAACATTTCAAAGGTTGTTAGGATACCAACTAGGCATGTGAAGGATAGCCAAATCAAATGGTTGAATATAAATAATATTTTCAAGTTTGAAAGGGAATACAATTCAAATTCATAAAATCACCTGCAAGCCTTTCATGAAGTTTGTGCCTTACAAAATATAAAAAATGAATGGTAAAAGTAGAAACTATTCCCAAGAGAAATCATCAAAAAAGTAGAGAGCTGGTGCTGGTCCTTAAAACTAGACTCTATTTGGTGATGGAGTACAATTCTAATCTATTTAATAATAGGTACTAGATGTACTCCAGAGTGTCCAATATGAGAAGGAAAATCCAAGGGTGAAAGAAAGGCACTCATGAGCCCTTGGATATGGTTATGGGTAGGTGCTACTCTTTGTTGCACTAATTCCCAGGCCATAGATACTCTCAATGGGATCATCTACACTATATCATAAATGGGCTTAGAACTAAAACTAAGAGAACCCTTGGGATCTATGTCTAAGGGAGACATTCTAAGCTAAGGATCCATCAAATTTCAAGGCTCATTGAGCAAGTTGCCAAAGAGGAAGAAAATTTGGAAAATGGGGAACTGTAGAAGAATACAATAGGGATCCCTTCATCCATAAGAGTGAGGTTTGTCTCTATGAAAAATGAGGAGGCACCACTTGATGAAGTGGTGGAAAGGAAAACCTTATTGATCCAAAATTTTGTTACTAAAATATCAGCTAAGGTTGATGAACTATGGGACTCCTTGGATGAAAAATTCCAAATTGCTCTGAATATTCCAAAGGAGAGTTGAGTGAAGGAATAAGAAGAAGGCTAAATGTAAACATCATAATGCTAAGGGAAAAGCAGTAGCAATAGAGGAGGTTTTAGATTCTAAGTTCAATGATTATGGTTCTGACATATGCCAATATGAACATCCCAAGGGATGTTTTCCTATTGTATCACACCTGTATGGATCTACAATGTATGCTTTAAATCATAAATTGGAAAAATGACAAGCATCCAGGAGGTTTCCTTATTCACAAGGCAACTATCGACAGTAGTTTCACCAAAAGGCTTACTATCTAAGTGGAGCACCACCTCAGCCTTGAACAATATGAATAGTGCCAACACCCACAATCATTGGGGATGCCACCTCCAAGGTAGCAGTACCCTTATCACCAACTTGATTCATAAAGGTACTACATTTAGAAGCCTATCTCTCCATGTGACTCTTCTAGTCACGCTTCCTTCCCATATCACTATTACTATCCTCAATACTATAGAACACAATCACCAACGGGGGAATTCCCATTTTTCTACCATCCTCCTCAAAACTCTTCCAATCTTGCACCTCCACCTTTAACTCCTTTTCCACTTGCTCCATTCATGCATGGTGAGGCACCTACCCATCCATAGCAAAAGAATGCTATGAGTGTGATAAACTTACAATTGGCTCCTCAATGGAGTGGGTTTGAATCCAATACTTACAAAAGAACATTCTTTAGAACCAAATGAAGCCCTTACAAACACCTATGGCTATTAACTTTGCTACTACCTCCTCTAAAATGTCTATTGAGCAACCTTTGAACCAAAGTGCTTCCTAGTTATCCATTGTCATGTTGATTCATGTAGTCATAGATTGAATCAAGAATGGTCATCTTCCCATGAAAAGATCCAATCCTAGGAGTCCTCTTATCTATGTATAGAATGTCAAAAATTAATCATGAAAGGCTCTTTTGGACTTAGGTTTCATAGTTACCTTGATTTCTCAAGAAATGTAAAAAGCTATGAACGTACCTTCCTTGAAAAAGAACAACATCAAATTAGAGCTAGTAAACCAATCCATGAATACTTCCATCTCAATATCAATATACTATTAAAAGATGCTTAGGACAAGGCATTCGAAGCTTGTAAAGGTATTACATAAACCAAATAACATCTTTCTATATGCAAAAGTCCCCCAAGGACTTGTAAATGTGGTTTTGGATTGATCTTCTATTCTAATCTAAATTTGGTTTTAACCACTATAACCATCCAAAAAGTTGTAATATTAATGCCCAAATATGATGTACAATATTTGATCCAAAAATAGAAATAAAACGAATACTTCTAAGTTTCCATGTTCAATAGCCTAAATTCAATACAAATCCTCCAGTTTCCTTCTTTCTTTGCTACTATCATGAGTGGGCTAACCCACTTTCTATCTACAATGGGATAGATGAACCCCATCTTGAGGAATTATTCAATTTCCTCTTTAAATATTTGCTTGAGGTTGGGGTTCAACCATCATTACAGCTACCTCTATGGCTTTATGGAGGCATCTTTATAGATTTGGTGCTAGTGTATCTATAGATCAATTCCAATTAGTTCATGATATTACCAAGTGAAAACAATTGGTCATTTGTTAGCCACCTTCAATAGCTTTTCTTTTTTCTAAATAGCAAGGTTTTCATTAATTATAAGCACTGATGGGACGCGATATCGCATGGGCCGCGATATCACATATGCGATATCGTAGCATGCCATCAAATCTATAAATAAGAGGTGGATCTCCCTTGTTTCTCCATATAGATCTAGACTGTAGCCAAACTCTTGTAGTTTTTCCATTCTAGAGTTAGAGTAATTTCCATGTGCCCGCAGAAGGAGTCCCAAAGTGAATGGATCTTTATTCGAGAAAATATTGTACCTGAGCACAGGTTTGTGTATGGAAATAAAGATGAACATTTTGGATAAACCTTGTAGTGCATGGACTTAGCTAATTAGGACTTTAATTATTTTTAATTGTTTAAATGCTTTATTAGTTAATTAATCTCTCTCAACCCTCAAAAATCCTAGTTAAGTGCATTCAGTACGACCAATTTGAGCACATGCATTACGCTTGGTAACCCCAGTAACGAATAGTGTTTGGTAATCCCAGAAGGTTGCATTGGTTTAGGATGTGAACAGTAAGTGGGAACGGATACTAATGCTAGGCATTAGAACTTAGTTAGTTAAATATAGTTACATAGTCTCTTCAACCTTTCCCTCATTAGCATAAGGAGATAAAACATAAAAGATATAAAACTCACATACCTCAGACTTACTTAACCATACAACTGTGAAAAATACAAGTCTGGGAAGACAAAAAACAATTAACCTTAAGTATTCCATAAGGCATGTAGGCACTTAGTCTGTAGAGTTCAACCGGATCATGGGTGTAATGCTCATATTTGTATGGTTGAGTGTAGGGGTACCTCCCCACTCATCATTGGTGCTGTTGCCAGGGACTAAGTTGTTTGTGCACTAAGTAGAACATAGGAAATCATCCACATCATTGGGAAGCTTAAACAAACCCTTAGGGTTAATTAGAAGGAAATTTAAACAATGGTTAATAGCACACTGACAAAATAACATGTCTTCTTCTCCTCATAAAAGCACTTCACCACCTAGGGATCACACAAGAGACAATCGGAAGCACAACATACATAACCCAGAACCGCGAGTTCCTCAACAGTATTAGGTGGTATATACACATAATGATGAGTATATACCTGATTTTACTTTTACCCTCCATCAGGATGAACAACTGCACTGGAGAGACATACAAGGTAACATACTGTTACCCCTAGATCAAGTAGTCTTTGACATGCTCCTTCATGCTCTTGCATCGATAGGCATGAAGGAATTATACGTTGTAGAAGATTATGACATAAGGGATTACCATACCAAAATAATTCAACATCTAAGGGACTTGTGGCAGGAGAGTTATCAGACATCGTTGAAGGGAAAAGGACCCCATAATGCTTGGCCTGTCATAAGAGAAATTAAGGGTGGTGAAACTATCTCAATAGGTTCTCCAAAAAATGATGTTCCCCCTCCTAATGATAGTGAGGAGGTGGTGTATTAGAACCTTCACTCCACAATACACAACCCTAGTTCTGATGCCCATGAACAACAATTTTTCAATGAGGGAACACAAACAAATGATAAGGATGGGCAGTCTAATCGTCATCACGATCGGGGCCATAGCCATTGAAGAGAAGGTATATACTCATCTTCCACTCGATGGTTCCCCTTCTTCTTCCCCTTCATCGCATCATTCACCCTCTCCTTCCACATCAAGACGTAGTCACAAAAAGCACAACCATGAGGATAAGGGTAAGGATAAGCAAAATGATAACCCTCGATGAGAGAGTCGAGGGTGAGGACGAGGGCATTTGAAAGAATCAAGACATCAAAAAAGGGAAAATAGGGAACCACGTAGGCATCACAGACATCATGAGAGAGATGACCATGATGAACCCCTACTAGCAACCTAGAGTATGTTAGATATTATGAAGGACATTAGAATACCTACAAGGCACCAAAACGATAGCCGAATCAAGAGACTAGACATGAATAATATCCCACTGTTTGAGGGGGGATACAATGCTGATCCACAAAATCACTTACAGTCATTCCATGATGTCTATGCCTTAAAGAATATTGAAAATGAGTGGCAGAAGTTAAATTTGTTCCCTAGGATACTCATAAAATAATTGAAAAGTTGGTACCAGTCTTTAGAGCCAGAAACCATTAGGAGGTGGAGTACAATGCTAGAATTGTTTAACGAGAAATACCAAACATACTCTAGAGTGTCCAACTTGTGTAATTAGATCCAAGGATGGAAGTAGGGTAATCATGAACCCTTGGATGCTACCATGGGCCAATATTACGCATTTCTACATTGTTGTCCAGGCCATGGTTATGCACAACGAGATCAATTTCTCCATCTTGTAGATTGGCTAAGACACGAAACTAGGAGAACCCTTGGGAAATATGCCGAAGGGAGATTATCTAAACTTAGGTTACATGAAGTTCATAGATTGTTGGAGCAAGTAGCTAAGGAATAAGGGGAACTATAGAATAGAGAAAGCATGGAAGAGTATAACCACGATCCTTCCCTCCAAAAGAAGGGAGTAAGATTCTATAAGGAAGAGGATGAGTCACCACTCGAAGAGTTGGTGAATAGAAAAACCTTGCCACTTTAGAAATTAACAACGAAAGTGTTAGCTAAGGTAGATCAAATATGGAGCTCCTTAGATAGTAAAATTGAAACTTTCCTAAAAATCATAGAGAATTCTAAGGAGGAGAAAAGTAGTGATCATGATAAGAAAAAGTGGAGAGATTCAGACCATGCACGTAACAAGGGTAAGGGAAAATGACTATCACCGATGAGGTTGTGGATTTTAACATGACCAATGACGGTGGATGTGAGATGTACTAATATGACCATCCTAAGGGATGTTTCCCAATAATCTCACATCTGCAAGAGTTTGAGGTGTATGAACTCAACCCAAGACTTAACAAATAGCAAGCACCCTCAAGGTTGCCTTATCCCCAAGGTAACCCAAGGAAGTTCCACCAACCGTTAACATATTATCCAAGTGGAAATCTACCACAACCTATTAGGCAACACCAACAATGGTAACACCCACAGTCTTGGGGGATGCCACTACCCAAGAAACAATACCCTTACTGACAACCAAACTCGTATGGCTACTATGTGTAGCAGCCAATTTCTCCAAGTGACTTTGTTAGTCACATGACCCCACAATGTCACTACCAAGTTTGGGAGTATTTTAGGACTCCTTCTCCTCTGGGAGAAACAGCACATGCATACCATCCTCTAAATCCATCCACATCTCTTACACTGATAGTTCCACTACCACCCGCTTCAACGATGCAAGGTGAACTCCCCACTCAACCTCAGTAACATAATGCTATGAGAGCTATAAACCTTCAACCCATGGATAGTTCTGACAACTTTATGAAGAGAAGACCTTTCTTCAGAACCAAACTCCCAAACAAGCTCTTACAACCACAAGAGGTAGAGTCTGTGCATGCTCCTCCAACAAATAAGGCTTCGAAGCTCCCTTCAAATCAATAAAAGGGCTCAACGCATATGGTTATGTTAACACATACCATTACTGAGTGGATAAAGGTGGGCCACCTTCCTAAGAAACTCTCTGACCCTAGAAGTCCCTTAATCTACCTCCAAGTCAATGGGAACGAACCACGTAAGGTTCTTCTTGACTCAGGTTCTGGAGTTAACTTAATATCACGAGAAATGTATAAAGCCTGGAACCTGCCTCCACTCAAGAACAAAAATATTCAACTAGAGCTGGCTGACCAGTCCATCACTATTCCCTTGGGATTGATGGAGGACATCATTACCACCATGTGTCTTTGGTCATACCCAGGTGATTCCCTAGTGATAGAAGTCAACAGTAGCAAAGGGGACTTCCCAATTATAATGGGGAGGGCATGGCTAAGTATCATAAATGCATGCCTAGGAATCCGTGATCTTTCCTTGGAAATATCTAAGGAAACAATTTATGGAAAGATCGAGAAGAAGAATGTTCCATGCATCACATATAGTGACTCAGAGGGTGATGACATGGAGGAATGCTCAGCATCTCCTGCATGCAACTGATGTGACCAAGAAACTCAGATACAAAGGTACCTGTATGTAGCAACCACAGAACAAGAGAACACCTAGTGGTTGACAGCTAATCAAGAGAGCAGCCCACCAACATGCATGGAATGAACTGGGAGAACAAGTTGCACCCACTACAAAAGCATAGATACATTGGAATATGAGCATTGCCAACTTCCAACCC
>MNCI01009345.1:5673-28262 GCA_015680685.1 Gnetum montanum
ACCATGTTAGAGCTATTCAATGACAAATACTAGACGTACTCTAGAGTGTCTAATCTGAGAAGGCAAATCCAAGGTTGGAAACAAGGAGCACATGAACCCTTAGATGCTGCCATGGGTTGATACTATTCACTTTTACACTGATGCCCTAGCCATGGTTATTCTCAGAGGGAACAAGTTTGCCACATCATATATGGGCTCATAATAGAAACAAAAAGAACCCTTGGGATGTATGCCCAAGGAAGATTGCCTGAACTGAGAGCTCATGAGATCCAGAGGCTAATTGAGTAGATAGCAAAAGAAGTAGATGAGATACAAAAAAGGGAAAGTGCTAAAGAGTATAATAGGGACCCTTCCATTAGAAAACAAGAGGTTTGATTTTGTGATAAGGAGGAGTCACCACTTGATGAAGTGGTGAAGAGGAAGACCTTGCCCATACAAAAATCTATTTCTAATATTTTGGCTAAGCTTGACAAATTATGAGACTCTTTGGACAAAAAATTTCAAATCTCTATGAAGATCGCTGAAGAATCCAAAAAGCAAAATAGTAATTGTAATCATAGGAGGTAAAAAAAGCTGAATGTGCCTATCAAAGAGGTAAGGGCAAAGCTACTACAATAGAGGAAGTTTTGGAGTCCAACTCTGATGATGAAACTGAATGTAACATCTATTAATATGAACCTCTAAAAGGATGTTACCCTGTGGTGTCACACTTACAAGAGTTTGGGGTGTACGCATTGAATCTTCACATAGCACAGAGGTAAGCACTGATATAATTGCCTTATCCTCTCAAGGCAATTCAAGGCAATTCCACCAATAGCAACAAGCTTATTACCCAAGTGGAACTCCTCCACAACCATATGAATAATACCAATAGTGGTACCAACCACAATCCTAGGGAATGCCACCGCCAAGGTAGCAACCAGATCCATACAGGTATTATGTTCAGTAACCTGTCTCCCTTAGGATTTTTGCAAGTCATACATCATTCCAGCATCACTATTACCCTCCAAAGTATCATCGAACACATTCACCATCTACTTGAGGGAAAAACCCATATCCATATCTGTATCATCCTTCACATCCCTTCGCACATACACCTCCACCTTCAACCTAGTTACCTCCTGCTCCATCCATGTAGGGTGAGATTCCTCCATAGCCATAACAATGAAATGCTACAAAGGTTGTACACTCACAACCTATTTTTCAACCAAGTGGTCTTGACAATTGATCAAGGAAAAGACCTTTCTTCTAACCTAACAGTCCTCTTCAATCCTTATAACCCAGTCCAACTGATCGTCCTACATCTCTAACACCCTCATCCTCTACATCAAATACCTTTGACTGTTCTTCAAACCAAGTGCCACCTTGGATTCTCACTATAATGTTAACTCATGTTGTTTTTGACTGGATCAAGGTTGACAATCTTCTTATAAAAAGATCTGACCTAGGAAGTCCGCTCATTTATCTACTCAAGAGCCATGCAAGGCTCTTCTTGACTTTGGTTCTGGAGTTAATCTGATCTCCCATGACATATACAAGGCTTGGAGCCTAACACCTCTTAAGAAGAGCCACATTCATCTAGAATTAGCAGATCACTTGATTACTATCCCTCTGGGACTAGTAGAGGACACTGTAACCACAATTTGTGAGTGGCCCTATCCTGCTAATTTTTTAGTGATCAAGGTGGACAACTGCAAAAGTGAATTCTGCATCATTATGGGAAGATCTTGGTTAAGCATGGTCAACACAAAAATGGATATAAGGGACCTTATCTTTAGAAATATCCAAGTAAAATAGACTAGGTAAGATTGGAAAAAAGTGTATTCCATGCATCGCGTACAGTGATAACAGGTGCAATTACATGAAAAATATTTGGTCAATCAAGAGTACATACATTAAGGCATGCAATCAGTGTGTGCAAGAGATCAATTTTCAAAGTTGTCTATATGCAATAGCCACAAAACAGGAGGGCATCCAATAGTTAATAGCTGATTCAGATAGCAACACACTACGCATGGAGCCAACTAAGAGACTAACTTGTGCATATGTTGAAAGCATGGAAAAAATTGAACAAGTTCATTCCCAACTCTCTGACTAAGATGATTAATCCTATTGGGGAGAGTTGGAAATCCCTAATCACATCAAGAAAGTGCCTCTAGAGCTAAAAATTTTATTGGCTGGTATGGAGTATGCATTTTTAAAGAATGGTAAACCAGTCATAATTAATACCAAACTTACTCCTGAACAAAAAGAAAATTTGTTGAAGGTGGTGAACAAATGGTTAACAACCTTTGCTTGGTCATATCCTAAACTAACAAGAATTGATCCAATGATATGCTAGCATTACATCTACAATGACTTGGCCATGAAGCCTAGAAGGTAGCCACAGAGGCAGTTGAACCCCAAATTGAAGCAAATTGTCAAGGAGAAAATAGAGTAACTCCTCAAGGTGAGGTTCATCTATCCAATCATGGATAGTGAGTGGGTTAGCCCATTCATAATTTTACTAAAGAAGGATGGCAAATTATGGGTCTACATTAACTTTAGGCTATTGAATATGGAAACATTTAAAGATCACTTTTCTTTGCCATTTGTGGATCAAGTGTTAGACACCATATCATGTCATTATTATTATAGCTTCTTGGATGGTTATAGTGGCTATAACCAAATCCAAATTTCACCAAAATATTAAGCCAAGACAACATTCATGAGTCCTTGGGGAACTTTTGCAAATTGTAGGATGTCATTCGGTCTATGAAATGCTCTTACAACATTGCAACACTTGGTTCTTAGTATCTTTCAACAGTAGATCAGTAGTGGTGTTGAAGTCTTCATGGATGACTTTTCCACCTATGAAGCTACCTTTGAGCATTGGACCAACTTGAGCAAGTACTAAAGAGATGTGTAAAGATAAACCTACAGCTCAACTAGCAAAAGAGTCATCTCATGGTCCAAGAAGGCATTATGCTAGGGAGCCGAATTTTACAAAAAGGGATTGAGGTAGACTTAGAAAAACAAGGGTCATCCAAGGAATAACATATCAACCAAAGACCATCAAAGATATTCAATCATTCCTTGGACACACTAACTACTACCAATGATTCATAGATAATTTCTCTAAGATCGCAAAGTCATTGGTAGAGCTTACAAAGAAAGATGCACCTTTCATCTAGACCAAGGAATGTGAACATGCATTCCAACAATTGAAGGAGAAACTCATAGAAACATTGATGAAAATCAATTTTTCAAGGCTCTAATATTAGACCCTCAATATTGGGCACGCGATATCGTGACCTGACTAATGATATTGGATACATGATATCGAGACCTCTATGTAAGCCTATAAATACACATTTGGACACATAGAAAAGGAAGTTGTTTTTCTCAGTAAGTAAGTGTAGAATAGAGTCTTTTTTCATTTCTTATTTCCTCTCAACCCTTTCTACTAGTGCATGCCCACAGTGTGATGATTGTAATTGTACGACACCTTTATTAGAGTGTGATGTACTTAGACATGCACATGACTAGAAATAAAGATCAAGATTATCTCATCATCGCAACATTCACTTAGTTTTAGTTGTTTAATTGTTATTGTTATTTATTGCTTTCTTAGTTAATATCTCTTCACCCTCCTTTACTATTCCTATCATTAATCGTAGAATGAGTATGACTTAATCATGAGCATTTAAGTGGGACTACTTGGTATCCCAGTAGTGTACATAGGACATGTGCTTGGTAATCCCAATAGTAGTACATGAGGTCCAAGATGTGTATGGATGACATCCCCAAAAGAGCCTAAAGTGCTTCATTTGCTAAATTGCTAAAGCCACCAACCCCAAGGAAAAGTGCTGGTAAGACACTAGAGCCAGAACAAGAATAGATGGCGGGGCCTACTACAACTCAAACTGTAGGGCCTAGCCAACTCCCAAGCACAAGGCCCAGTCAACAGCAAGAAGCAAGACCCAACATGAGCCAACGAGACCAACCGCCGCAACATTATCAGCCATCAATGAGCCCTCTAACAGCTGGAGAATTCGTGATGATGCCATGAGACAGTCAGCTGGAGAATTCGTGATGATTCCAATCTCTTTCGGGTCATCAACGACGTCATAAGATCCATGGTTTCTATATATCGCACATGGGGTGAAGTGTCCATTCAAATAGGAGGAGGGGAGACACATTGATCATAATAGATTTTGGGGAATGCTACATCTTTCCAAGTATAATTAGAAATAGTGAAGGGGCCATAGTAGTGGTCATGCAGCACCAAGATGCAGTAGGAGTGGCAGAAGTGATCACAAACCACATCAAAGAGTCATTCAATGTCCCTGTTGTGCCACTAATGGATTTCACAAGAGCACGTGATGCTCAAACTCTAGCCAGTCCCTTGATGACTCCTGTGAAGCATGAGGATGTCCTTGATCAGTTGCTGAAAATAGGACAAGTGATGACATCCTTGTTCAACATCCCACAAGATGTCATAGCAACTCAATTAGACCTCATCTCCACCAAAGGAAAGCTAGTCATGGTAGAGATTAGGACCAAGCATGCAGAGGCAGAGTTGGAAAGACTCCAGGAGAGGCTCGTCGCCTTGCAAGCTGCACAACGAGACCCATCTCAATTCATTCCCATAGACCAACTAGATTCTTTTAGGATAGAGCAACTCAATAAATTATTGGTGGACAATAAAAGAGTGGTGGAGGAGAAAGAGAAGGTTGATTGGGATGCTTCCAAGGCACAAGCACAAACATATGTGCATGCCAAAGCACTCAAGGCCTTGCAAGAAGAAAATAAATAGCTTTCCACAGACAATCTTTGATTGACCACTATGGAGAAACAAAAAAATGTTCTTGAAAAAAAATTTCAGCAACTACAAGAACAATTGGTCAAGGTCAACTAGGACATGAATCGCTTGGCTAGAGAGAATTGAATCCTCTTAATGGATGAAGTATGTGCAATATGTCAAAATATGGCCATTGAAATAAGTGCATGGTAAAACAAGGCCAAGCGACATGAGAAATTAAAAGAACACTTCAGAGATCAGGTGGGGATGTATAAGCAAGTCATCGAAAAATAGATCCATATGGCCAAAGCCCACATTAATACCTTCAATGCTCAACACGCTGACTGGTGGGTCATATTGGACACATATGCATTCACCCACCAAGAAGAGCTTAAAAGCCAAGACCTACAGATACAAGATCTTATAGAATACATGGAATTAGCAAACCTATGGTATGCCAACCTAGCCATGTTAATAGCAGGATGCCCGAGAACAGAGCTGGAGAAGCAGGTAGCTACCACCTATACAAAATATGAAATGGAATTTGCTGAGCACAAGAAGACACTGTAGAAATTAGAAGTGGAAAATTCTGAATTAGAGGTGGTCAAGTCTAGCTACCAAGGAAAAAAGAATGTTGTGATAGACTTGGCTCAATAACTTATAAATTACTAGGAGTACAAGGATAAAGCCAGAGCCTATGAAGAGAAATGACGGCTATTTGCGGCTTGGTATGTCAAGGCCAACGAAATGTTCCCACAACTACCATGTCTGTGGGAAGTGCCAACTTCATCAAACATTGGAGCATTAGCATGGATGACACAGGATCCCTGAACTAAGGAGGAAAAGCTCCAAGAATTTCTTCAAGGCCATTGATTTCCAAAACTTGGAGTGCAAGATAAGGGGAAGAGACCCATGGAGGAACCACTATCACCAAGAACCACATGAGTTCCAATAAATTTTTATCTTGTTAAAATTGTGTGTCTATGTCCCAATTTTATTATATTCAATTCTCAACTACGACAGGAATAAATCCCTAGTTAGTCAATAATCCCATACCTATCCACTGTGTAATCAATTGAACTTGTTCTCATTGTGTTTGACTCAAGGACAAGTTTTCATTTAGTCATGGGAGTATGATGAACATCAATTTATTAGGCTCTGATATTGGACCCTCAATATTGGGTACATGATATCGTAGCCCGACCAACGATATTGGATACACAATATCAGGACCTCTGTGTAAGCCTATAAATACACATTTTGGCACACAGAAAAGGGAGTTTTTTTTCTCAATAAGTAAGTGTAGAATAGAGTCTTTTGTCATTTCTTAGTTCCTCTCAACCCTTTCTCCTAGTGCATTCTCACAGTGTGATGATTGTAATTGTACAACACCTTTATTCGAGTGTGACATACTTGGACACGCACATGACTAGAAATAAAGATCGAGATTACTTCATCATTACAGCATCCACTTAGTTTTAGTTGTTTAATTATTATTGTTATTTATTTCTTTCTTAGTTAATATCTCTTTACCCTCCTTTACTATCCTTATCATTAATCATGGAATGAGTACAACTTAATCACGAGCATTTAAGTGGGACTACCTTGTATCCTAGTAGTGTACCTAGGACATGCGCTTGGTAACCCCAACAGTAGTACATGAGGTCCAAGATGTGTATGGATGATTATGGATGGATGCTCATCGCATTAGTCCAGCTTAGACTCTCTTCACCCTTTCCCCATTAGCTTAAACAAAGTTATTTCCATTTTCTCTAGGAGTAGCACTAGTATAGGACCACATAATACACCTCACTCTGGACTAAACCATAAGTGATAAAGAAAATACTAGTCTATGTGGGAAGACATCAAACTGCAATCAACGTATAACTATCTAGATACCACAACTAGCCCATCTATGGAGTTTAACTAGATTGTGTGTGAATGATCATATTCATATGGTTGAGTGTAGGGGTACCTCGCCACTCATCAAACACCAATCCTACAAGCACCAGACTAGTCAAGAGCCTTTCATATCATGATAGATGCATCTAACTATGCTTTTGGAGTAGTGCTCATGTAGATGGATGATAAGAAATGTCCATACTATATTCACTACATGAGTTGAAGCATTGTGGAAGCATAATTAAATTACACCACCACAGAGAAAGAATTAATGGTGGTGGTGTACACTTTGAAAAATTTTAAGCACTATGTGCTTGGCTACAAAGTATTTGTGCACACAGACCATAGTGCAATTTTCTTCCTCATGAACAAGCTAACAATGAGCCCTCGCGTCATACGGTGGCTGGTGATCTTGCAGGAATTCAATCTTACTATGGTAGATTGGCAAGGGATCGAGAATGTGGTTACTGACCACCTCTCTTGCTTAAGATGGGATAATGAAGAGGAGGAAAGCCTACTCTCTAATTAATTTTTAGATGAACTTCTCTTTACAAGAGTAATAAGTGAACAAACGCCTGCAAAAGCAACGTGGTATAATGGCATCCTCACATATCTTCTCACTCAGGAGATGTCACAAGACTTAGATTTTAGAAAGAAGCAACAATTTCTTCATCAGGTCAAATACTTTAGGGAAATCAACAGATACCTTTACAAGGTGTGTGTTAATGGCCTGATTCGTTGGTTTGTCCTTAATGAAAATCAACTACACATTCTCCAAGATGCTCACTAAGGGCCTTGTGGAGGCCACTATGCAAGGAGAAGCATGGTCATAAAAATGTTAATGGTAAGATGCTATTAGCCTACATTCTTTAGGGATGCCCACCAATTTGTCAAGTCTTGTGAATGTTGTCAACGAGATGGGGGGATGACTGCTTGCATAGAAGGTCCTCAATACTGGATTCAACTATTGGAAGCTTTCAAAATATGAGGCATTGACTTCATGGGTTCCATCACACCCATGTTTAATAGAAAGGCATATATTATAGTAGCAGTTGACTACTACACAAAATAGGCAGAAAAAACAATTGTTACTAATTGTACATCATCCATTGCTGCCAGATTTATACAATAACAAATTGTGAATAGGTTTGGGATGCCACACTCACTAATTTATAATAATGGAACTACCTTCATAGGTGCCACATTTTGAAAGTTAATGCAATGCTTGGGGGTAGAACATAAATTAAGATTGTCTTACCACCCCCAAGCCAACGGTCAAGTAGAGGTAACCAACTGGGAGATTACCAAAATTCTAACATGAACCATTAGCAAATATAGGAAGGATTGGAGCACAAAACTTAATGATACTCTCTAGGCTTATCATTCAACTTGGAAACGTCCTATTGCCTATTCTCCCTACAAGTTAATGTACAAAAAAATTCCAATATTCTTCATCCAATTTAAGCTTCGTACACTCTCAACAACTTGTGATCTAAATCTTGACCTCAATCTAGCACAAAAAGAGAGATTGATCAACTTGAATGTGCTAGATGAAAATTAATTAGTGACCCTATTCTTGAATGAAATAAATAAGGCATTATAAAAGCAACTTCATGACCTCAAAATAAAGAAAGTAAAACTACAACCAGGCGATAAGGGTCTCTACTGGAACCCCACACATGTATTGTCACAAGACACAGTGCTACGGTTGCTGTTTACTAATGATGGTCTATGCTTAATGTTGTGATTGTCGATGTCTAGTTTCTATTTTTGAATTTTGATGTATGATAACTTTAACATGGTTTACTTTTCATAGAACAAGCAGTGAGTTCACATCATCCACCCATCCGATCAACTCTATGAATTTCCTTGTTCTAGGAATTTAGGATCCCTTCCATTAAAGAAACTTTTAATCAGTTAGTGACCTTGGTAGTTCTAGAATTAGGAAGGATTCAAAGGTTTGAAAAGTATGTGACTTCAAGGGAACTCAATACTCTTTGTACTCTTCTACTTGCTTGAGTGCTTGAGTGTTTTTCATGGACTTCTTATCGTTCCATACCATCTACTGAAAGGAAGTTGAATAAGTCTTTGCATGGTGTGGTTTCCATCCAAAAATTATTTAAAAATGATGGGAATTCAAAGCACACCCCTTAAACACAAATATTTCCTTGCATGGTGTGGTTCCCATTTCAAAAAAAACAATGAGAAAATTTTCTCATACCACATGGGGAGTTTTTGCAATTTTTCAAAGCTCAAAATCTTCCAAAACTCTTAACATCCCAACCATTTGTTCAAATCATTCCATTTTTTTATTGTGCACTTACCAGAGGTAAGATCTTGTGAGGGCCGCAAACCTTAAGGTTTCTAATGAAAATCCATAAAATGTTTTTGGAAATTTTTCTAACTCCTCCAAAAGGTTAATAACCTTAACCACATATAAACATCAACTGTTTCAAGAGTTAAACCTTCCAAAAACCTCTAGGATGATTTATTAATAATAACACATAAGTAAAATGGTAATTGAAGTAATTAAATAAGCCATAATCACAACTTAGCCAAGTGTAACTATCCTTAAGAGATAAAGGTATTTCAATTGCTTTAAGGTTACACAATGATTACTAATCCATGGTATCATTGTGATTACAAATGGCACCTAGATAGAAATTTCTGTAGGAAGGAGAATCCTTGCAACCATAGGAGAAGTGGTCCAGAGTTGGAAGGGGTCAACAAGAACAAGGCTAAGAACTACCAGAGGCAACCCATGCAACGGGACCTCTTAGTGAGGAGCCCAAAGTGGAATCTATCTGCTAGATTCTAGAAGAAGAAGTGTTTACAGAATAATCACATTGAGGAAAAGTACTTACACTCGTGCCAAGGCTTGAGGTCACTTTGACTCAAGCCTACCTTGATATCATCAAGTCCTGAGAAATTTAACGATCCATTTTTCAAGAGATCAACTTTGGGCCATTTTTGGAGAAAGCTCCAAAGGATGTCAAGACATAACTACAAGCCTCTCCCATGTGGCCAGTCATCATGTCCAATGGGGGGAATGGTACATGGAAGAAACAAATCTCTTATGAAGAGCCAAAGGCTAGGGTCTATTGTCAAAATCAAGGATGTTCAAGTGTACTACTCAACAAAAGCTATTGCACAAGCATTTAGGTTACCTAATACCATAACATAGTTGGTAGAACTATCCACAAAAGGTGATCCTAAGGCCAAGAGGAAGTGGACCTAGCAATGCTATGGGGTTGACTGTAAGGAGTATGGTGCACTCACATTGGTAGAGTGAATTTATTTTAAGATTATAGCCTATCACCTCAACCCAATTGGGAGGCCAATCAAAGTAACTACCTTCTCCTCTTGAGCATGCACCGCTCTAAGCTAAAACTGTCCTGTCAACCTTCCACAGCTAATCTACTTAGAGATCAAGAAGCACTTCAAGGAAAATGCACATGAAAGGAAGACCTTGCCCTTTCCATGCCCCATCTAAAAAATTTCCAAAAGGGTAGGCATTATTCGCTATTCCAATGATACCCTTAAGTATGCTCCTTTGGCCTCATGGTCAGAGATCATGAAAGACAAAACGTCAGTGACAACCTAAGAAGATGAATAGCCACCACCACCACCCACTCAGGAAAAAACACTGAAGGCCCATGTAGCCATTGAGCATCTACACAAAATTTGAGAATAGCTCTTAAGAAAACAAGATAAACATGTAAGAATGAGTGGGGAAAATCCATCTATGTATCAACCAACGATAAGTCACCTTAGTGAGGTGGCCGGAACAGTTAGCTAGATGAATGCAACTATCTACAAGGTTATATCCCAATGCTCAAGAGGTGACAATGTCTTTATCACAACACAATCTATTCCCAAAAGTCTCTAGTAATGTTGCCACTTTCTCGATATGTTTTGAGGAAGGCAAAGGCGTAACTATCTTGATGATGCAATACCATGGGTAGGAGACAGTGACTAAAGTGATTATTAACCATGTCATAGAAGCATTGAATGCACTACTAGTGTTTGTACTAGACATATCTACACTTCAAGATGTGTAGATGTCCACAAGCATAGTCAACAGAAAGTTAAATGCAACCCAACATGAAAAGTTGTTGGAACAACTGGTAGGAACTGGGCAACCGACTCCAAACATATTTGATCTTCTGGAAAACATCATTGCAACCCAATTGGAGCTACTGAATGCAAGGGGAAAATGCATTACTTTGGAGGGGCAACTAGAAATGCCTCAAGAACAAAATTAATGCCTGGCTACGAAGGTTTCCAAACTTCATACATGACTTGCGGATCCTGTGATCCTTAGCCTAATAATAACAAGAGATGAAGCTTTCAAATAGCTTTAAGAATAATTCTAAAAGGCTAAGGAGGAGGTAGTAATAGCCATCTTCAAATAGTCCATAGCTAAAGTTGAAACGTATTCAATCCAAAAGGACTTGAACCAAATGTGCCAGGAGAATGAAACCTTGATCACACAAAATCATTGCCTGCAAAATGTTGATGCTTAGAAAGATCAAATGCAAGAATTTATTCATCAATAGCAGGAGCAGCTTGCTAGGATAAATAATGAACTAAGGAAATTGGCCATAGAAAATTTAAATCTATCAATGGAGGAAGTGTGTGCCTTATGCCAAATGTCTATCATTGAAATTACCACCTAGAAGAATGAGGCCCTCAAATTTGAGAAAGTGAAGAATCGCTACAGGGACTAGGTTGGCCTATAGAAAGAAGTTAATGAGAAACACATCTAGATGATGAAGGAAAAGATGAATGAAGCCCTCCAGAAACTCCAACAAGGAAGAAAAATGTGGTAGCCCATCATTGATAAGATCGATGTGTACAATAAAGTAGAGATTCGCTTAAAGGAGTTGTAGATCGAGGAGATGACAGATCTCTTTTATGCAAACCTAGTAATGTTGACTATCAAAAAATCATTGTTAGCATTAGAAAAACAAGTGGCTAGCTCATATCTATTATACAAGGCCGAGTTCAAGCACCACAATGACACCAAGTGGAAGCTTGAAACTGCTAACGCTGAACTTGAAGTTCTCAAATCATAGTTTAGAGATCAAAGATCAATTGCTAAGAACCTAGCTAAATGGATGAATGACCACCAAGAGCTAAAAGACACAGTCAAGGCATTCGACATTGAATACAAATAGTTTGCTACCTAGTTCATCAATGCCAAGGAGCTATTTCTAGCAATCTCATGTCCTTGGGATGTGCCCATTCCAACACACATTGGGAAAACTATGGAGATAGGGCATGATCCTAGGAGTAAGGAGGAGAAAATGAAAGCACTGCTAGATGCTTTCTGCCTCCTACTTGAAGTCGCAACAATAGTAGGATAGCCATAGCCACCTCAACCGTTGCCCATGCATGAAGCCAGTGAAGGTTCCTTGAAGCCTCAAGAGCCACCACTGCCTAGGATTGTTTGATCTTCTCCAAAAAGCTTCACACTATCAAGAAACATGCTATCTAGTTTTGAAGAGTTGAGTCATGGTGTTCAATTTTGTGTCCTAAACACCGTCATTCTTTATAATTTGTTGATCCATACACTCGAGCATTCCATTTTTTGTTAAGTTAATCAATTTGTTTTGTTTGAAGAAAAGTTAGTCAATAATCCCATAACTTCTCAATCTTGTAAAAGAACTCAAGGACAAGTTTTCATTTAGTCATGGGGGTATGATGAGTCACATTCAGTTGGCTGCATCAATGAGGACTCATCAACACAATCTCATCGACTAGGCCTCATTGACGAGGCCTAGTTGATGCATCTTACCATGTGTTAATGAGGCCCTATCAATGAACTGGCAATTTTCAACTATAAATACGTGTCTACAGCCACATTTTTGGCAAGTAGAGATTACAATTGTAGCAAAGCTCTTGCAATTTTTCCATTTGAAAGTTAGAATTTTTTTCCCGAATGCTTGCAGCAAGAGCCATTAAGTGTATGGATCTTTATTCGAGCATTGTTGTACCTAAGCACAATAGTGTGTGCAATAATAAAGATGAGCTTTCTGATAAACCTTGCAACACTTTGGATAAATTAGCTATTTTATTTATGCATTTAATGTCCTCAATTATTTGTTAAATGCTTCCAATTATTTATAAAATGTTTTCCAAAATTTAAGTTAATAAAGCAATTAAGCTAGATAGATTAAACACATAAGTACGATCGCTTCAAAAATAACACATATTCACTTGGTAATCCCAGCAATGTTATTGCTTGGTACACCCACTAGCATAGCACTTAATTGCGCAACAATGGATACATGGGTTCAAGATGTGTACAGAAAGTGGGACTGGATGCTTATGCTAGGATTAGTTAAATGCTAGTTAATAGCTAGATTCCAATGTTGATTCATCCTCAAACTATGAGGGTAGCAGTAGTAGCAACAAAAAGTTCAAGGTGTTCATCAATCACTGAGGCCTTGATACAATCCGCACCTTGGCTTATCACATGTATGATTTGTTTTGCGATAGAGGGCTTGAGGTGCTTTTGGACAAAGAAGAGTTGCAAAGTGGCAAGAGATTTCCTTTGGCCATAAAAGAAGCCATTGAATATTCCAAGGTTGATGTATGTATATTTTCCAGTGGGTTAGCAGAGTCTGTATGGTCTCTTGAAGAATTGGAAATGATGGTAGACAAATACAAGATGGATAAATCAAAGCTTATTCCCATCTTTTATATGATGTAAAATCCTATGATGTTTTAACATTTTCAAGGAGCTTTCGGGTATGGCTTTTAGAAGAAGATTATAGACAAAAATAGGTATGCCACCCAAAACATCTATAAATGGAGACAATCTCTACACAAGATTGTTGACATCACAGGAGAAGAAGGCAAAGGGTGAGTGATTTCAACCCCTCAAAAGTTTTCTTTTAGTTTATCAAGGTTTGTGCATGCTTAATTTTTGGTTCATTAGGAATGCTGTTGATCTTGGGATATTAAGATAATTGATTTCAGAAGTAGTTTTAGGCTTTAATGTCAAAGTCTTCATGGATGGATGCCTGGTCTACAGTAGTTCCTTAAATTTTTTTCGGCAGTAGCAAACTCGGCTAGTATTTTAAGTTTAATTGCAAAAAATTATGTTAGATTATAGCACTGTTTCAAAATTAAATGTTGCACAATCCCCGGTAAATAAAAATGTTTGAATTAATGTTTTAAGGTTGTTATCATTACTTCACAACATTTCATATTTAATAAATATCCATAGTTTGTTTTCCCCTTTTTACTTCTACTCTACAGATAGCGGGGTTCAATAACTAGTTTGAATCTATATATGATGTTTGGAACCAAAGTGTTACTTCTATTATCAAGAATTTACTTCTTAATTGATTTAGCTTTTTTCTCCTTTTGTTGCCATTTTATCCAAGAAATGTTGTAAGGCAATTGTTAACATGATACTCTAGGAACTTGATGTTGGGTTGCTTGATGTTTCCAGTAACATAGTTGGAAGACAAGAAGAGTTACTAGTATGAAGCATGAAATAATGAAATGCTATCACAATAGATGTGGTGTAACTTTAGTGGAAATAAGTGGTATGGGAGGCATAGGAAAAACCACTTTTGCAAAACAACTTTATAATGAGATTTGTCCTCAATATGAGAGATGTTTCTTTATAGCAAACATAGGCGAACTAGTGAGAAATATGGTGTAAATGAAGTTTATAAACAACTTATTAGTAACCTTTTTAGATATGATCCCAGCAACACCAAAATGAAAAGAAAGAAACTTTTAAAGATTAGATTGAAAGACGCAAAAAATTATAGTAGTATTTGATAATATTTACAATAAAATTCCTTTGAGTACATTGTTTATTGAAGATGTTTCTCTAGATCCAAGTAGCATTATTATTGGAACTAGCAAGGAAAAGGATGTTTTGAAGCATGACCCTAGAGTTTCTTTGTATTGTAAAAATTTGATTTCACTGTAACTCTCAAATTTAGACTTTCATAACTCAAATAAATTATTTGCCAATATGCATTTGGAGGAACTGGCAATGTGATGAATGAATTTGATGCACTAATGAAAAGTATTATTGAGAAATGTCATGGCATACCATTAGCATTGACTTTACTTGGTAGCCAACTTTACATGAGAGAGATTAAATTCTAGAAAAAATTATGGAATTCTCTAAAAGATTCTTTGCACTACTTTTCTCAACCCAATGAATGCAGTTACCTACAAGGTCAAATTCTAGTGCCCGAAAGGTAATGGTGTCTCTCTTGCAACAATAGGAATTTCCAAAAATCTCTAGGAATGTTGCTACCTTTTTGATGTGTTTGGAGGATGGCGAGGGGGCAACTATCTTGGTGATGCAACACGAAGGGAAAGATATAGCAGTGGAAGTGGTTACTGATCAAATCTCCAAAGAACTTAATGCACTTGCAGCATCTGTACTAGACATTTCTATACTCAGAGATATGCAAACATCCACAAAAACCATTAGTAACAGATTGAATTCAACCTAGCACAAGGAGTTACTAGACCAACTGGTGGAAATCAAGCAATTGATTCTGAATATCTTTTATTTTTTGAATAACATCATCGCAACCCAATCAGAGCTACTGGAAGGGAAAATGCATCATTTTGGAAGGGTAACTTGAAATGACTCAAGCGCAAAACCAACACATAGCCATAGACGTTGCTAAATTAAGAGCCCTCCTTATTGATCCTACACTCATCAACCCTACACTAACAAGAGATGAAGCTTTTCAAAAACTTCAAGATAGACTTAAACAGGTTGAAGCAGGGATGGTGATGGCCATGTTTGACTAGTCTATGGCTAAGGCCAAGACATATTCAGTTCAAAAGAACTTAGTCCAAAAGTGCCTAGAGAATAAGATGTTGATCATAGAGAATCATCACCTACAGAATGTTGATGTGCATAAATAGTAGATGTAAGAATTCATCCATCAACAGTAAGAGCAGCTAGCCATGGTAAACACTAAATTGAGGAGATTGGCATCTGAAAACAGAAATCTCTCTATGGAGGAAGTTTGTGCCTTATGCCAAAAATTTATGATTAAGATTACTACTAGAAAAAATGAGGCTCTCAAATTTAAGAGAGTTAAGAACCACTATAAAGATCCAGTTGGCCTATAGAAGGAAGTGTTGATGCATAAAATTTGGACACACCAACACTAGGAAAGAAAACTTGTTTGAGAAGACTATTGCCTAAGGCACCTCCTGTATGGGTATAGAAACCCAGGAATAGTCTCAACTAGAAAGGGATATATGATATTTCAACAAAAGGGTAATTAAACTAAAAGTCAAGGAATTTGAATTAAACAGTTATCTTGAAATTCAATACTTCATGAAAATATAGTAGGTAACTAGAAAATTTAAATTTTTCCTTGGTTCCCTACTACTACCATTAGGAGATGGAGAGAGAGAGAGAGATCTGTAGCAGTCATCAACCATTATTGTTCACAATTGTTGGGTGTTATTCACGTGCCTATCACATGCTTCCATGAAGAGAGAAGAGCAAGATCACCTATTGCACACCCCTGTTGCTGGTTCTACACCATTGCTACCACCCTTGGACCAATTGTAGATGTCAATGCCCATTGTTGTCAATGCCTACTATCAAGAGGGGCTCTAACGCATGTTGTAGGCTAACATGTCTACCAGGAAAAACTGTTGCCAAGAGAGCCTCTACCATTTGCACACACAAAAATGCACCACCAGTCACCATGACGTGCCTCCAACACATAAGTGCTATATGCTACTATCACATGTTAGTGAAAGGAAGGTTGCTTAGTGAGAGAGAGGGAACTCCAATCCCACTACCTGCAATCGCGATCACCAGCACCATGCAATCTACTACTATGTGTTATACTACTGGCTTGACCGAGAGGAAGGAGAGAGAGAGATGTTGTCACTATTTCATCTACTATTGCCACCTGCCTATCATGTGCCTACCGCTAACAAGAACCTTTAACATGTCGCTGCTAACACCCACGCCTACCGCTACTAGTCGCTACCATGTCAGTGATTGTCAAAAAATTATAGGCTACTGCTACTAAGAGAGGGACATCCAGTGATCTACCTCGTGTGCTTGTCTACTGGTGGGAGAGGGGAACACCCCAATGATCTCATGTAGCAAGTCATGGCCTTCATTTATAGCTGCTCACCGTCGATTATGCCACATCATCCACCACTTGGGACATTACATAAGTTTCATCATGCTTGGCATCACCACACCATGTCTGCATGTAACTCTTGTAACCACCACCATCAATTACACCATCCCACATCTATATGTAACTTCCATAACCTTCACTATCAGTTATGCCACCTATGTAGCCATTACGTAACCCACATTCAACACCACCTGGGCCATTACATCCATGCCATCATGGCATGGCAATGTAACCACCACCACAAGCTCTCCATTATGATTTGGGCTTCAAGACGCACTTGGACAAATTAACTTTCTTTGTGCTTGGTGCTAGGGGATTAAACTTGTTGATCATGGCCCCAGGCCTAGCATGGGTGATGTTAGCATCAGCACTTGACCCCCAAACTAGAAATTGCATGCAAGTGCAAGGAACAACATGACCATAGAAATCTTAAAAGAAGACATAGAAGACAAAGAACAAAGTTAGGACTCAGGTAAGGACCACCAAAATTAGAACTGGGAAAAGAAGGTTTAGGATTCTGATAATGAAAATGATAATATTCAGAAAATATGAAATATTAATTTTTCAAAAAAAAAAGTAGAAAATAAAGGGTTTGGAGATAAGGGTTTTCAAAAGAGAGCATATGAAAATAAGATTCAAGGGAAACAATAGTTTTTAAGTAGGAACAAAACAGGATTAGGAACAAGAAAAATCAATATTTCAGAAAATGGAAATACAAAGGTTGAAAAAAAATGGCACTACTTCTAATACCAAAAATGGTGTTTATGCATAAAATTTGGATGCACCAACACCAAGAAAGAAAACTCGTTTTAGAAGACTATTGCCTAAGGCATCTCCTATATGGGTACAAATACCCAAGAATAGTCTCAGCTGGAGAGGGCTATGTGATGTTTCAAAAAAAAAAGGTAATTATACTAAAAGTTTGGAAATTTAAATTGAACAATTGTCTTGAAATTCAAGACTTCATGAAAATACAATAGGTAACTAAAAAATTTAAATTTTTCCCTGGTTCCCTATTACTACTGTCAATTCGTGTCATTTGGAGAGGGAGAGAGATCTATAATAGTCACCAACCATTATCGTTCATGGTTGTCATGTGTTGAGAGCAAGATCGCTTGTCACACACCCTTGTTGCTAATTACACACCATTTCTACTACCCCTAGACTAGTTGCAAATGCCAATGGTCATTTTTGTCAATGCTTACTACCAAGAGGGACTTTGACGCCTATCATGGGCTAACACATTTATCAAGAAAGACTATTTCCAAGAGAGCCTCTGTCGTTCGTGCACATAGCATTGCACCACCAGTCACCATGTTGTGCCTCTAACACATGGGTGCTATCTGCTGCTACTGCATGTCAAAGAAATGGAGGTTGCCTGGTGAGAGAGAGGGAATTTTGATCCCACTACCTACGACCACGATCACCATCACCACATGATCTGCTATCGCGTGTTACACTACTTCTTGGACCAAGAGGAAGAAGAGAGAGAGAGATGTCACCACTATTCCATCTACCATCACCACTTACTTGTTGTTTGCCTACCACTAACAAGAACCTCTAACATGGTAGTGCACTTACACTTGCCACTACTGGTCGCTGCCGTGATGATGATTATCAAAGAATTGCAAGCTACTACTACTAAGAGGGGGACGTCTAGTGATTTACCCCTTGTTCTCATCTACTGGTAGGAGATGGGGAGGCCCCAATGATCTCTTGTAGCAAGTCACGACCTTTCTTTATAGTCACTCATCACTGGTTACTCCATGTCATGCACAACCTAGACCATTATGTAACTTTCGTAATACCTAGCATTGCCACCCCACATCTGCATGTAACTCCCATAATCACCATCGTTGTTTATGCCATCCCATGTCTACACATAACTCCCATAACCACCATCATCAATTACGCCACCTCTGCATCCATTATGTAACCCACGTTCAACACCACTTAAGCTGTTATGTCCACACCATCATGGTGTGGTAATGTAACCACCGCCACAAGCTTGCCATTATGAATGAGACTCCAAGATGTGCTTGTACAAATTAACTTTCTTTATGCTCGATGCTAGGGGATCAGACTTGTTGATCATGGTTCCATGCCTAGCATGGACAATGTTGGCATCAACAAGAAGCTAAATGAAATACACATTTAGATGGCTAAGGCAAAAGTTAATGAGACCCTCCAACAACTTCAATAAGGAAAAGAGGTGTGACAACCTGTCATTGATGGGATAGATGTCTACAATAAAGCAAAGATTTACATGAAGTAGTTGTATATTGAAGAGATGATAGAATACATAGAGCTTGTTAATCTCCAATATGCAAACTGGGCAATGCTAACTACTAGATAGCTATGATTAGAGTTAGAGAAATAGATGGTCAGCTTGTACTTGCTATATGAGGTAGAGTTCAAGCACCACAAGGAGACCAAGTAAAAGCTTAAGATTGCAAACACTGAACTCAAAGTTCTCAAGGTAAGATTTACTAATCAAAGATCAATTGCTAAGAACCTAGTTAGAAGAATGAATGATTACCAAGAACTACATAATGCAATTAGGATATTTTATATCGAATGTAAATAATTTTCTACCTAGTTTATCAATGTCAAGGAGTTGTTCCCAACAATGCCATGTCTTTGGGATGTGCCCATTCCAACCCACATTGGAGAAGCTGCATGGACTATGCATGATCCTAGGAGTAAGGAAGAGAAGATAAAAGCATTGTTAGATGCTTTTTATCTTTCACTAAAATTTGTAGCTGTAGCAAGACAACCACAATAGCCTCAACCACCATGTGTGCTTGAAGCAGGAGAAGTTCCTTCAGGACCTCAAGACCCTCCACCACCTAGGATCATTTATTCTTCTTCTTCATCTTCACACCATCAAAGGGATTGTGTTTGTCAAATTTTGTCTTGGTATTAAATTTTTTATTCTTGAACACAAGAAAAGTTTGTAATGATTGTATACCCATGCACTTGGGCACTTAGTGTTTCTTTGTGTTTGTCGTATATCTATCATTAGTCAATAATTTCATATCTTCCCAAATTTTTAAAGAACTCAAAGATGAGCTTTCATTTAGTTGTGGAGGTATGATGAATCATAAATTAGTTATGCCAACTGGGCCATGTCGATGCATGATTTGATGCATTGATGTGGCCTTGTCAATGTAGTATCTATTTTGCCTATAAATACATGCTCACCCACCATGTTTATGGAATCCTTTGTAATAGTTGTAGCAAAGCTCTTACAGTTTTCTTACATGAAAGTTAGAATATTTTTCTCTAAGTGCTCACAATAGGAGTTGAGTGTATGGATCTTTATTTGAGCACTATTTTACCTAAGCATACAAGTGTGCGGCAATAAAGATGAGTTTTTTTATAAACCTTGTAGCACTTTGACATAGATTAATTATTTACTTATGCATTTACTATTTTTTGCAATTTCCTTTAATGTTTCAAGTAATCAAATAGTTAATTAAGCTAAATTAAGATAGGTTAAATAATGATTAATTAGGCACATAAGTACGACCACTTCAAGCATATGCTTGGCACTTAGTAATTCCAGTAATGCTTAATGTTTGGTAACCCAATAGTACTAAATGTGTTCAAGATGTGTACAGTAAGTGGAAATGGATACTTATGTTAGGATTAGCTAGGAGTAGCTCATTAGATTAAATTATCAATTAAATTATTTTATTTTATACATTTTTCTCATCCTTAGGTAACTTAAAACAAAAAAAATAAAAAACGATAAAAATCATATGCCTCAATTGCACTTAACCATACCTTTGTATTTCCTAAGTGTAATTGGGAAGACAATGATTGTAACAATTAGCTTCACTTCCTAGAGACTAATGTACTTAGAAGGCTATAAGTCCACAAAATTTGACCAAATCATGCATGAATGCTTAGTGATTCGTATAGATGGGCATAGGGGTATCGTCGCTTATCATCTATCATGGTGTAGTTAAGTTGTACATATAAAAATGCTTTTACTTGCATAGTACATAGTGAATGTAATATGGGTATTTGTAGTCATCCAATTATGGAAGCGTGATCTCACAGTTGGATGCATTGGTCATGATTTGTAATGAAGTATTAGTCAATTAGTTGCATCGACACATTTATATAAATGCATGCACCATTTACATTTATGATACCCTTTGGTCATTTCAACAATGAAGCTCTTAGTGTGGATTTGAGTTGATTGAACAAATTTTTATTCAAGTACATGATGTACTTGGACACTTCTTCATAATAGCAACAAAAATTAATGTTGATTCTTTCCATTATAGTACTTGGATTTTCCCTTAGTTTATTTTTAGCATTTTACTTCTAATGCACTTTACTTTTTAAGCACTTAATAATTTAGTATTTTACTCCATATCAATGTGAGTATGATCACTTCAAGTATAATATATATTACATTTGGTAATCCCAGTAGTGAATACTTGGTACACCTACTAGTAATTACTTGGTAATACAGTAACATTAATATAGGTTCATGATTGGTATAGAAAGTGGATATGGATACTCTAAACTTAGGATAGTTTAGATTATCTTTAAATCCATATTTAGTTTAATATTTTAATATCTTAACTACTTGATCATCTTAACATTTTAATCATAAAAATAATAAAAAGTAACAAGAACAAATATATCTTATTCCTCAATCTCACTTAACCATACCAATTGAACTAGCATAAGTAATGACTAGAAAGACAACAACCAACAACTTAACACCTAGTTATATAGGATACTATTAATCCAAATTTCCATAGAATTTGACCAGATTGTGTGTACATGCTTATGATCTGTATGGTTAGGAGTAGGGAACAATTGCCACTCATCAATGTGAAAAGACTTAAACTAGTCAGGTTCTCCTAGAATGAAAGTTTCTACAAGCCTTTAGTCGAGAAGTTCAAAGGCCTTTTCACAATGGTTTTGTAGTCTTGGAGAAGTTCTTAATGAAACATTGATAGAAACTAGTGTGTCCAAGAAATAACTTTACTATTTGATGCCTTTGGTTGATTCCTTAGGTTACCCTAATTTTTTCAAGATTCACTTCAATTTCTTCTCTAAAATGCAGTTTCCAAAGACAATGCCTTCCTATACCATAAAATTTGTTAATTCAACGTTAGATTTGTCCTAGTACATTTTTTGAGTACTTTCTTAGGTAGCCTAGTGATTGCTAAAATTTTGAAGACTTCCATCCTATTATTGATTTACATCTAGAATATGCTAAGAACTAGGTATTGGAACATATTAAGAGATTGTATAAATTAAAAGACATATTCTTACATGTAAAATTACCCCACCAACTTGTGAATGTTGTTTTGGCCTAATCCTCTAGAGAAATTTGGAATTTGTTATAACCACTAACTGTTCAAAAAGTTGTAGCATTTTCACCTTGCTATTGTGTCCAGCACTTGATCAACAATGGTAGCAAAAAATGATCGTTAAATATGGCCATATTCAATAGCCTAAAATTGATGTAGATCTATCATTTATCACCCTTCTTAGGCATGATGACCAATGGATTCACCTACTTACTATCTACAATAGGGTATATGAATCCTACCTTGAAATCTTTTTTAATTTATTACTTTGTCATCTCCTTTATCTTTGAATTTAGGCTATACTATGGTTGACATATTGTCTTTGTTGTTGAAACCACGTATATGCAATGTTGACATATACAAGGATTAATGCCAATGATCTCATCATAAAAA
>MNCI01009346.1:41857-53276 GCA_015680685.1 Gnetum montanum
GCCGCGCAAAGCAATGGCATGCGCAATGAGAGAAAATGAGGAACCAAAAAGCCCTGAGCCTACGACGAAGAACAGCTAATAAAGCGCTTGCACCGTCCGACCATGAAGACGAAATGAGAAAAGTGCAGCGAAAAAGGAGGGTGCAACCCCATGACTTCCCGAGATGTCACCCATCCCAGTACTACTCTAGCCCAAGCGCGCTGAATTACGGAGTCTTGATCAGATCCGTTGCATTGGCGCATGAACGATTGCATTCATCAACTGCATGACGCTGCGATTGCCTAAGCTTGCGCCAGGCAGCCTCATGCCATGCATAGAGAGAGAAAACTAGGAACTGGAAGTGAAATCAGCAAGGACTTCTCCGGGCGTGGGCCTGCGATGGAGAAATGAAAAGGCAAAGCGAGCACCCTCGAACGATACAGACGTACGAGAAAAGGGAAAGGAAAAAAAGAGGGTGCAACATTAGGACTTCCTGAGAGGTCATCCATTCCAGTACTACTCTAGCGCAAGCACGCTTAATTATGGAGTTCTGATGGGATCCGATGTGTTAGCGTTGGTATGCTCGCACCCGTCAAGTGCACGATGCCACCCCCACTCTAACTTGCGCCGTGCAAAGCAATGGCATGCGCAATGAGAGAAAACTAGGAACCAAAAAGGAAATGGGAAAAGGCGGCTCCAGCCCTAAGCCTGCAACGAAGAACAGCTACTAAAGCGCAAGCACCGTCCGACCATGAACACGAAACGAGAAAAGCGCAGTGAAAAAGGAGGGTGCAACCCCACAACCTCCCAAGAGGTCACCCATCCCAGCACTACTCTAGCCTAAGCACGCTGAATTAGGGAGTCTTGATCAAATCCATTGCATTGGCACATGAACGATTGCATTCGTCAACTGCATGACGCTTCTATCGTCTAAGCTTGCGCCGGGCAGCCTCATGGCATGTATAGAGAGAGAAAACTAGGAACGGGAAGCGAAATGAGCAAGGACTTCTCCGGGCGTGGGCCTGCGATGGAGAAATGAAAAGGAAAAGCGAGCACCCTCAAACAATACAGACATACGAGAAAAGCGAAAGGAAAAAAAGAGGGTGCAACACTAGGACTTCCCAAGAGGTCACCCATCCCAGTACTACTCTAGCCCAAGCGCGCTTAATTACGGAGTTCTGATGGGATCCGATGCGTTAGCGCTAGTATGATCGCACCCATCGAGTGCATGATGCCGCCCCAACTTAAACTTGCGCCGCACAAAGCAATGGCATGCGCAATGAGAAAAAACTAGGAACCAAAAAGGAAATGGGAAAACACGGCTCCAACCCTGAGCCTGCGACGAAGAACAGCTAATAAAGCGCAAGCACCATCCAACCATGAAGACGAAACGAGAAAAGCACAGCGAAAAAGGAGGGTGGAATCCCACGACTTCCCGAGAGGTCACCCATCCGCACACTACTCTAGGCCAAGCACGCTGAATTACGGAGTCTTGATCAGATCCGTTGCGTTGGCGCATGAACGATCGCATTCGTCAACTGCATGACGATGCGATCGCCTATGCTTGCGCCAGGCAGCCTCATGGCATGCATAGAGAGAGAAAACTAGGAACGGGAATTGGAATGAGCAAGGACTTCTCCAGGCGTGGGCTTGCGATGGAGAAATGAAAAGGCAAAGCGAGCACCCTCAAACAATACAGACGTACGAGAAAAACGAAAGGAAAAAAATGGGGTGCAACACTGGGACTTCCCAAGAGGTCACCCATCCCAGTACTACTCTTACCCAAGCGTGCTTAATTACGGAGTTCTGATGAGATTCGAAGCATTAGCGCTGGTATGAACGCACCCGTCGAGTGCATGATGCCGCCCCCACTCTAACTTGCGCTACGCAAAGCAATGGCATGCGCAATGAGAGAAAACCAGGAACCAAAAAGGAAATGGGAAAAGACGGCTCCAGCCCTGAGCCTGCGACGAAGAACAGCTAATAAAGCGCAAGCACCGTCCGACCATGAAGACGAAACGAGAAAAGCGCAGCGAAAAAGGAGGGTGCAACCCCACGACTTCCCGAGAGGTCACCCATCCCAGCACTACTCTAGCCCAAGCGCGCTGAATTACGGAGTCTTGATCAGATCCGTTGCGTTGGCGCATGAACGATTGCATTCGTCAACTGCATGACGCTGCGATCGCCTAAGCTTGCGCCGGGCAGCCTCATGGCATGCATAGAGAGAGAAAACTAGGAACGGGAAGCGAAATGAGCAAGGACTTCTCCGGGCGTGGGCCTGCGATGGAGAAATGAAAAGGCAAAGCGAGCACCCTCGAACGATACAGACGTACGAGAAAAGCGAAAGGAAAAAAAGAGGGTGCAACACTAGGACTTCCCGAGAGGTCACCCATCCCAGTACTACTCTAGCCCAAGCGCGCTTAATTACGGAGTTCTGATGGGATCCGATGCATTAGTGCTGGTATGATCGCACCCGTCGAGTGCATGACGCCGCCCCCACTCTAACTTGCGCCGCGCAAAGCAATGGCATGCGCAATGAGAGAAAACTAGGAACCAAAAAGGAAATGGGAAAAGACAGTTCCAACCCTGAGCCTGCGACGAAGAATAGCTAATAAACCGCAGGCACCGTCCGACCATGAAGACGAAATGAGAAAAGCGCAGCGAAAAAGGAGGGTGCAACCCCATGACTTCCCGAGAGGTCACCCATCCTAGCACTAATCTAGCCCAAGTGCGCTGAATAACAGAGGCTTGATCAGATCCGTTGCGTTGGCGCATGAACGATTGCATTCGTCAACTGCATGATGCTGCGATCGCCTAAGCTTGCGCCGGGCAGCCTCATGGCATGCATAGAGAGAGAAAACTTGGAACGGGAAGCGAAATGAGCAAGGACTTCTTCGGGCATGGGCCTGCGACGGAGAAATGAAAAGGCAAAGCGAACACCCGCGAACGATACAGACGTACGAGAAAAGCGAAAGGAAAAAAAAGAGGGTGCAACACTAGGACTTCCTGAGAGGTCATCCATCCCAGTACTACTCTAGCCCAAGCGTGCTTAATTATGGAGTTCTGATGGGATCCAATGCATTAGCGCTCGTATGATCGCACCCGTCGAGTGCACGATGCCACCCCCACTCTAACTTGCGCCGCGCAAAGCAATGGCATGCGCAATGAGAGAAAATTAGGAACCAAAAAGGAAATGGGAAAAGATGGCTCCATCCCTGAGCCTGCGACGAAGAACAGCTAATAAAGCGCAAGCACCGTCTGACCATGAAGATGAAACGAGAAAAGTGTAGCGAAAAAGGTGGGTGAAACCCCACGACTTCCCGAGAGGTCACCCATCCCAGCACTACTCTAGCCCAAGCACGCTGAATTACGGAGTCTTGATCAGATCCTTTTGTGTTGGCGCATGAACGATTGCATTCGTTAACTGCATGACGCTGCGATCGCCTGAGCTTGCGCCGGGCAGCCTCATGCCATGCATAGAGACAGAAAACTAGGAATGGGAAGCGAAATGAGCAAGGACTTCTCCGGGCATGGGCCTGCGACGGAGAAATGAAAAGGCAAAGCGAGCACCCTCGAACGATACAAACGTACGAGAAAAGCAAAAGGAAAAAAATAGGGTGCAACACTAGGACTTCCCGAGAGGTCACCCATCCCAGTACTAGTCTAGCCCAAGCACGCTTAATTCTAGAGTTCTGATGGGATCCGATGCGTTAGCGCTGGTATGATCGTACCCGTCAAGTGCACAATGCCGCCCCCACTCTAACTTGCATCGCGCAAAGCAATGGCATGCGCAATGAGAGAAAACTAGGAACCAAAAAGGAAATGGGAAAAGACGGCTCCAGCCCTGAGCCTACGACGAAGAACAGCTAATAAAGTGCGAGCACCCTCCAACCATGAAGACGAAATGAGAAAAGTGCAGCGAAAAAGGTGGGTGCAACCCCACGACTTCCCGAGAGGTCACCTATCCCAACACTACTCTAGCCAAAGCATGCTGAATTACGGAGTCTTGATCAGATCCGTTGCGTTGGCGCATGAACGATTGCATTTGTCAACTGCATGACGCTGCAATCGCCTAAGCTTACGCCGTGCAGCCTCATGCCATGCATAGAGAGAGAAAACTAGGAACGGGCCGCGAAATGAGCAAGGACTTCTTCGGGCGTGGGCCTGCGACGGAAAAATGAAAAGGCAAAGCGAGCACCCTCGAACAATACAGACGTACGAGAAAAGCAAAAGGAAAAAAAGAGGATGCAACACTAGGACTTCCCGAGAGGTCACCCATTCCAGTACTAGTCTAGCCCAAGCGCACTTAATTACGGAGTTCTGATGGGATCCGATGCGTTAGCGCTGGTATGATCGCACCTGTCGACTGCACGACGCCACCGCCACTCTAACTTGCGCCGCGCAAAGAAATGGCATGCGCAATGAGAGAAAACTAGGAACCAAAAAGGAAATGGGAAAAGATGGCTCCATCCCTAAGCCTGTGACGAAGAACAGCTAATAAAGCGCAAGCACCGTCCGACCATGAAGACGAAACGAGAAAAGTGCAGTGAAAAAGAGGGTGCAACCTCACAACCTCCCCAGAGGTCACTCATCCCAGCACTACTCTAGCCCAAGCGTGCTGAATTACGGAGTCTTGATCAGATCCGTTGCATTGGCACATGAACGATTGCATTCGTCAACTGCATGACGCTGCGATCGCCTAAACTTGCTCCGGGTAGCCTCATGGCATGCATAGAGAGAGAAAACTAGGAATGGGAAGCGAAATCATCAAGAACTTCTCTGGGCATGGGCCTACGACAAAGAAATGAAAAGGCAAAGCGAGCACGCTCGAACAAGACAGACGTACGAGAAAAGCGAAAGGAAAAAAAGAGGGTGCAACACTAGGACTTCCCGAGAGGTCACCCATCCCAGTACTACTCTAGCCCAAGCATGCTTAATTACGGAGTTCTAATGGGATCCGATGCGTTAGCACTGGTATGAATGCACTCGTTGAGTGCACGACGCCGCCCCCACTCTAACTTGCGGCGTTTAAAGCAATGGCATGCGCAATGAGAGAAAACCAGGAACCAAAAAGGAAATGGGAAAAGACGGCTCCAACCCTGAGCTTGCGACGAAGAACAGGTAATACAGCACAAGCACCGTCCGACCATGAAGACAAACGAGAAAAGTGCAGTGAAAAAGGACGATGCAACCCCGACTTCCCGAGAGGTCACCCATCCCAGCACTACTCTAGCTGAAGCGCGCTCAATTACGGAATCTTGATCAGATCCGTTGCGTTGGCGCATCAATGATTGCATTCGTCAACTGCATGACGCTGCGATCGCCTAAGCTTGCGCCCGGCAGCCTCATGGCATGCATAGAGAGAGAAAACTAGGAACGGTAAGAGAAATGAGCAAGGACTTCTTCAGGCGTGGGCCTTTGACGAAGAAATGAAAAGGCAAAGCGAGCACCAGCGAACGATACAGACGTACGAGAAAAGCAAAAGGAAAAAAAGAGGGTGCAACACTAGGACTTCCTGAGAGGTCACCCATTCCAGTACTACTCTAGCCCAAGCGTGCTGAATTACAGAGTCTTGACCAGATCCGTTGCATTGGCGCATGAACGATTGCATTCGTCAATTGCATGACGCTGCGATCGCCTAAGCTTGCGCCCGGCAGCCTCATGGCATGCATAGAGAGAGAAAACTAGGAACCAAGCAGGAAATGGGAAAAGATGGCTCCATCCCTGAGCCTGCGACAAAGAACAGCTAATAAAGCGCAAGCACCGTCCGACCATGAAGACGACACAAGAAAAGCGCAGTGCAAAAGGAGGGTGCAACCCCACAACCTCCCGAGAGCTCACTCATCCCAGCACTACTCTAGCCCAAGCGTGCTGAATTACAGAGTCTTGATCAGATCCGTTGCATTGGCACATGAACGATTGCATTCGTCAATTGCATGACGCTGCGATCGCCTAAACTTGCTCCGGGTAGCCTCATGGCATGCATAGAGAGAGAAAACTAGGAATGGGAAGCGAAATCTTCAAGAACTTCTCTGGGCATGGGCCTGCGACGAAGAAATGAAAAGGAAAAGCCAGCACCCTCGAACAAGACAGACGTACGAGAAAAGCGAAAGGAAAAAAAGAGGGTGCAACACTAGGACTTCCCGAGAGGTCACCCATCCCAGTACTACTCTAGCCCAAGCGCGCTTAATTACGGAGTTCTGATGGGATCCGATGCGTTAGCGCTGGTATGATCGCACCCGTCGAGTGCACGACGCCGCCCCCACTCTAACTTGCGCCGCGCAAAGCAATGGCATGCGCAATGAGAGAAAACTAGGAACCAAAAAGGAAATGGGAAAAGACGGCTCCAGCCCTGAGCCTGCGACGAAGAACAGCTAATAAAGCGCAAGCACCGTCCGACCATGAAGACGAAACGAGAAAAGCGCAGCGAAAAAGGAGGGTGCAACCCCACGACTTCCCGAGAGGTCACCCATCCCAGCACTACTCTAGCCCAAGCGCGCTGAATTACGGAGTCTTGATCAGATCCGTTGCGTTGGCGCATGAACGATTGCATTCGTCAACTGCATGACGCTGCGATCGCCTAAGCTTGCGCCGGGCAGCCTCATGGCATGCATAGAGAGAGAAAACTAGGAATGGTAAGCAAAATGAGCAAGGACTTCTTCGGGCGTGGGCCTGCGACGGAGAAATGAAAAGGCAAAGCGAGCACCTGCGAACGATACAGACGTACGAGAAAAGCGAAAGGAAAAAAAGAGGGTGCAACACTAGGACTTCCCGAGAGGTCACCCATCCCAGTACTACTCTAGCCCAAGCTCGCTTAATTATGGATTTTTGATGGGATCCGATGCGTTAGCGCTGGTATGATAGCACGCGTCGAGTGCAGGACGCCACCCCCACTCTAACTTGCACCGCGCAAAGCAATGGCATGCGCAATGAGAGAAAACTAGGAACCAAAAAGGAAATGGAAAAAGATGGCTCCATCCCTGAGCCTGCGACGAAGAACAGCTAATAAAGCACAAGCACCATCCGACCATGAAGACGAAACGAGAAAAGCGCAGTGAAAAAGGAGGGTGCAACCCGACAACCTCCCGAGAGGTCACTCATCCCAGCACTACTCTATCCCAAGCGTGCTGAATTACAGAGTCTTGATCAGATCCGTTGCATTGGCACATGAACGATTACATTCATCAATTGCATGACGTTGCGATCGCCTAAACTTGCTCCGGGTAGCCTGATGGCATGCATAGAGACAGAAAACTAGGAATGGAAAGCAAAATCATCAAGAACTTCTCTGGGCATGGGCCTGCGACGAAGAAATGAAAAGGCAAAGCCAGCACCCTCGAACAAGACAGACCTACGAGAAAAGCGAAAGGAAAAAAAGAGGGTGCAACACTAGGACTTCCCGAGAGGTCACCCATCACAGTAATACTCTAGCCCAAGCGCACTTAATTACGGAGTTCTGATGGGATCCGATGCGTTAGCGCTGGTATGATCACACCCGTTGAGTGCACGACGTCGCCCCCACTCTAACTTGCACCGCGCAAAGAAATGGCATGCGCAATGAGAGAAAACTGGGAACCAAAAAGGAAATGGAAAAAGATGGCTCCATCCCTGAGCCTGCGACGAAGAACAGCTAATAAAGCACAAGCACCATCCGACCATGAAGACGAAACGAGAAAAGCGCAGTGAAAAAGGAGGGTGCAACCCCACAACCGCCCGAGAGGTCACTCATCCCAGCACTACTCTATCCCAAGCGTGCTGAATTACAGAGTCTTGATCAGATCCGTTGCATTGGCACATGAACGATTACATTCATCAATTGCCTGACGTTGCGATCGCCTAAACTTGCTCCGGGTAGCCTCATGGCATGCATAGGGAGAGAAAACTAGGAATGGGAAGCGAAATCATCAAGAACTTCTCTGGGCATGGGCCTGCGACGAAGAAATGAAAAGGCAAAGCTAGCACCCTCGAACAAGACAGACGTACGAGAAAAGCGAAAGGAAAAAAAGAGGGTGCAACACTAGGACTTCCCAAGAGGTCACCCATCCCAATACTACTCTAGCCCAAGCGCGCTTAATTACGGAGTTATGATGGGATCCAATGCGTTAGTGCTGGTATGATCGCACTGGTCGAGTACACGACACCGCCCCCACTCTAACTTGCGGCGCATAAAGCAATGGCATGCGCAATGAGAGAAAACTAGGAACCTAAAAGGAAATGGGAAAAGACGGCTCCAGCCCTGAGCATGCGACGAAGAACAAGTAATAAAGCGCAAGCACCGTACGTCCATGAAAACGAAACGAGAAAAGCGCAGCAAAAAAGGAGGGTGCAACCCCACGACTTCCCGAGAGGTCACCCATCCCAGCAGTACTCTAGCCCAAGTGCGCTGAATTATGGAGTCTTGATCAGATCCATTGCGTTGGCACATGAACGATTACATTCGTCAACTGCATGACGCTGCGATCGCCTAAGCTTGCGCTGGGCAGCCTCATGGCATGCATAGAGAGAGAAAACTAGGAATGGGAAGCGAAATGAGCAAGGACTTCTTCGGGCGTGGGCCTGCGACGGAGAAATCAAAAGCCAAAGTGAGCACCCTCGAATGATATAGACGTACGAGAAAAGCGAAAGGAAAAAAAGAGGGTGCAACCCTAGGACTTCCCGAGAGGTCACCCATCCCAGTACTACTCTAGCCCAAATGCGCTTAATTACGGAGTTCTGATGGGATCCGATGCGTTAGCGCTGGTAGGATCACACCCGTTGAGTGCACGACGTCGCCCCCACTCTAACTTGCACCACGCAAAGTAATGGCATGCGCAATGAGAGAAAACTAGGAACCAAAAAGGAAATGGGAAAAGACGGCTCCAGCCCTGAGCTTGCGACGAAGAACAACTAATAAAGCGCAAGCACCGTACGTCCATGAAGACGAAACGAGAAAAGCGCAGCAAAAAAGGAGGGTGCAACCCCACGACTTCCCGAGAGGTCACCCATCCCAGCAGTACTCTAGCCCAAGTGCGCTGAATTATGGAGTCTTGATCAGATCCATTGCGTTGGCACATGAACGATTACATTCGTCAACTGCATGACGCTGCGATCGCCTAAGCTTCCACCGGGCATCCTCATGGCATGCATAGATACACAAAACTAGGAACGGGAAGCGAAATGAGCAAGGACTTCTCCGGGCGTGGGCCTGCAATGGAGAAACGAAAAGTCAAAGCGAGCACCCGCGAACGATACAAACGTACAAGAAAAGTGAAAGGAAAAAAAGAGGGTGCAACACTAGGACTTCCCGAGAGGTCACCCATCCCAGTACTACTCTAGCCCAAGCACGCTTAATTACGGAGTTCTGATGGGATCCGATGCGTTAGCGCTAGTATGATCACACCCGTCGAGTGCACGATGTTGGCCCCACTCTAACTTGCACCGCGCAGAGCAATGGCATGCGCAATGAGAGAAAACCAGGAACCAAAAAGGAAATGGGAAAAGATGGCTCCAGCCCTGAGCCTGTGACGAAGAACAGCTAATAAAGTGCAAGCACCATCCGACCATGAAGACGAAACGAAAAAAGCATAGTGAAAAAGGAGGGTGCAACCCCATGACTGCCCAAGCATGTTGAATTACGGAGTCTTGATCAGATCCGTTGCATTGGTGCATGAACGATTGCACTCGTCAACTGCATGACACTGTGATCGTCTAAGCTTGCACCGGGCAGCCTCATGCCATGCATAGAGAGAGAAAACTAGGAATGGAAAGCGAAATGAGCAAGCACTTCTTCGAGCGTGTCCTGCGACGGAGAAATGAAAACGCAAAGCGAGCACCCTCGAACGATACAGACGTACGAGAAAAGCGAAAGGAAAAAAAGAGGGTGCAACACTAGGACTTCCCGAGAGGTCACCGATCCCAGTACTACTCTAGCCCAAGCATGCTTAATTACGGAGTTCTGATGGGATTCGATGTGTTAGTGCTGGTATGATCGCAACCGTCGAGTGCACAACACCGCCCCCACTCTAACTTGCACTACGCAAAGCAATGACATGAGCAATGAGAGAAAACCAGGAACCAAAAATGAAATGGGAAAAGACAGCTCCAGCCATGATCCTGTAATGAAGAATAGCTAATAAAGCACAAGCACCATCCGACCATAAAGATGAAAGGAGAAAAGCACAGCGAAAAAGGAGGATGCAACCCCACGACTTCCCGAGAGGTCACCCATCCCAGCACTACTCTAGCCCAAGTGCGCTGAATTACGGAGTCTTGATCAGATCCGTTGCGTTGGCACATGAACAATTGCATTCGTCAACTGCATGACGCTACGATCGCCTAAGCTTGTACCAGGCAGCCTCATGCCATGCATAGAGAGAGAAAACTAGGAACGGGAAGCGAAATCAGCAAGGACTTCTCCGGGCGTGGGCCTGCGACGGAGAAATGAAAAGGCAAAGCGAGCACCCGCGAACGATACAGACGTACAAGAAAAGTGAAAGGAAAAAAAGAGGGTGCAACACAAGGACTTCCCGAGAGGTCACCCATTCCAGTACTACTCTAGCCCAAGCGTGCTTAATTACCGAGTTCTGATGGGATCCGATGGGTTAGCGCAGGTATGATTGCACCCGTCGAGTGCACGATGCCGCCTCCACTCTAACTTGTGCCGCACAAAGCAATGGCATGCACAATGAGAGAAAACCAGGAACCAAAAAGGAANAGTTCTTGCGCTTTATTAGCTGTTCTTCGTCGCAGGCTCAGGGCTTGAACCGNTGTCTGACCATGAAGACGAAACGTGAAAAGCATAGCGAAAAAGGAGGGTGCAACCCCACGACTTCCCAAGNTGGGTGTGATTATACTAGCACTAACGCATCGGATCCCATCAGAACTCCGTAATTAAGTGTGCTTGGGCTAGAGTAGTACTGGGATGGGTGACCTCTCGGGAAGTCCTAGTGTTGCACCCTCTTTCTTTCCTTTCGCTTTTCTCGTACGTCTCTATTGTTCGCGGGTGCTCTCTTTGCCTTTTCATTTCTCCATCATAGGCCCACGCCCTAAGAAGTCCTTGCTCATTTCGCTTCCAATTCCTAGTTTTCTCACTCTATGCATGACATGAGGCTGCCCAGCGCAAGATTAGGCGATTGCAGCGTCATGCAGTTGACGAATGTAATCATTCATCCACCAACGCAACGGATCTGATCAACACTCCGTAATTCAGCGCACTTCGGCTAGAGTAGTTCTGGGATGGGTGACCTCCTTTTTTGCACCCTCCTTTCTCGCTGCACTTTTCTCCTTTTGTCTCCATGGTCAGATGGTGCTTGCTCTTTATTAGCAGTTCCTCATCGCAGACTCAGGGCTGGAACCATCTTTTCCCATTTCCTTTTTGGTTCCTGGTTTTCTCTCATTGCGCATGCCATTGCTTTTTGCAGCGCAAGTTAGAGTGGGGATGTCGTCGTGTACTCGACCGGTG
>MNCI01009346.1:53530-64621 GCA_015680685.1 Gnetum montanum
CGCGCAAAGCAATGGCATGCGCAATGAGAGAAAACCAGGAACCAAAAAGGAAATGGGAAAACACGGCTCCAACCCTGAGCTTGCGATGAAGAACAGCTAATAAAGCACAAGCGCCGTCCAACCATGAAGACGAAACGAGAAAAGCACAGCGAAAAAGGAGGGTGCAACCCCACAACTTCGCGTGAGGTCACCCATCCCTGCACTACTCTAGCCCAAGCACGCTGAATTACGGAGTCTTGATCAGATCCGTTGCGTTGGCGCATGAATGATTGCATTCGTCAACTGCATGACACTGCGATCGCCTATGCTTGCGCTAGGCAGCCTCATGGCATGCATAGAGAGAGAAAACTAGGAACAGGAATCGGAATGAGCAAGGACTTCTCCGGGCGTGGGCTTGCGACGGAGAAATGAAAAGGCAAAGTGAGCACCCTCGAACGATACAGACGTACGAGAAAAACGAAAGGAAAAAAAGAGGGTCCAACACTAGGACTTCCTGAGAGGTCACCCATTCCAGTACTACTCTAGCCCAAGCACGCTTAATTACGGAGTTTTGATGGGATCCGATGCATTAGCACTAGTATGATCGCACCTGTCGAGTGCACGACGCCGACCCAACTTAAACTTGTGCCGCACAAAGCAATGGCATGCGCAATGAGAGAAAACGAGGAACCAAAAAGGAAATGGGAAAAGATGGCTCCAGCCCTAAGCCTGCGATGAAGAACAGCTAATAAAGCGCAAGCACCGTCTGACTATGAAGACGAAACGAGAAAAGCGTAGCGAAAAAGGAGGGTGCAACCCCACGACTTCCCGAGAGGTCACGCATCCTAGCACTACTCTAGCCCAAGCGCGCTGAATTACGGAGTCTTGATCAGATCCGTTGCATTGGCGCATGAACGATTACATTCGTCAACTGCATGACGCTGCGATCGCCTAAGCTTGCACCAGGCAGCCTCATGGGATGCTAGGAATGGGGAGAGAAATGAGCAAGGACTTCTCCGGGCGTGGGCCTGCGATGGAGAAATGAAAAGGCAAAGCGAGCACCCGCGAACGATACAGACGTACAAGAAAAGCGAAAGGAAAAAAAGAGGGGGCAACACTAGAACTTCCCTAGAGGTCACCCATTCTAGTAGTACTCTAGCCCAAGCGCGCTTAATTATGGAGTTCTGATGGGATCCAATGCGTTAGCGCTAGTATGATCACACCCATCGAGTGCACGACGCCGCCGCCACTTAAACTTGCGCCGTGCAAAACAATGGCATGCACAATGAGAGAAAACCATTCCAGCACTACTCTAGCCCAAGCGCGCTTAATTACGGAGTTCTGATGGGATCCAATGCGTTAGCGCTGGTATGATTGCACTGGTCGAGTACACTATGCCGCCCCCACTCTAACTTGCGCTACACAAAGGAATGGGATGCACAATGAGAGAAAACCAGGAACCAAAAAGGAAATGGGAAAACACAGCTCCAACCCTAAGCCTGCGATGAAGAATAGCTAATAAAGCACAAGCGCCATCCAACCATGAAGACGAAATGAGAAAAGTGCAGTGAAAAAGGAGGGTGCAACCCAACAACCTCCCAAGAGGTCACTCATCCCAGCACTACTCTAGCCTAAGCGCACTGAATTATGGAGTCTTGATCAGATCCGTTGCATTGGTGCATGAACGATTGCATTTTTCAACTGCATGATGCTGCGATCGCCTAAACTTGTGCTGGGTAGCCTCATGGCATGCATAGAGAGAGAAAACTAGGAACGAGAAGCGAAATGAACAAGGACTTCTCCGGGCGTGGGCTTGCAATGGAGAAATGAAAANGGACGCCGCCCCAACTTAAACTTGTGCTGCACAAAGAAATGGCATGCGCAATGAGAGAAAAGTAGGAACCAAAAAGGAAATGGGAAAAGACGGCTCCAGCCCTGAGCCTGCGACGAAGAACAGCTAATAAAGCGCAAGCACTGTCCGACTATGAAGACGAAATGAGAAAAGTGTAGCGAAAAAGGAGGGTGCAACACCACGACTTCCCGAGAGGTCACGCATCCTAGCACTACTCTAGCCCAAGCGCGCTGAATTACGGAGTCTTGATCAGATCCGTTGCATTGGCACATGAACGATTGCATTCGTCAACTGCATGACGCTGCAATCGCCTAAGCTTGCACCAGGCAGCCTCATGGGATGCATAGAGAGAGAAAACTAGGAACGGGGAGCGAAATGAGCAAGGACTTCTCTGGGCATGGGCCTGCGATGGAGAAATGAAAAGGCAAAGCGAGCACCCGCAAACGATACAGATGTACAAGAAAAGAGAAAGGAAAAAAAGAGGGGGCAACACTAGGACTTCCCCAAAGGTCACCCATTCTAGTAGTACTGTAGCCCAAGCGCGCTTAATTATGGAGTTCTGATGGGATCCAATGCGTTAGCGCTGGTATGATCGCACCCATCGAGTGCACGACGCCGCCGCCACTTAAACTTGCGCCACGCAAAAAAATGGCATGCGCAATGAGAGAAAACCATTCCAGCACTACTCTAGCCCAAGCGCGCTTAATTACGGAGTTCTGATGGGATCCAATGCGTTAGTGCTGGTATGATTGCACCGGTCGAGAACACTATGCCGCCCCCACTCTAACTTGCGCTGCACAAAGCAATGGCATGTGCAATGAGGGAAAACCAGCAACCAAAAAGGAAATGGGAAAAGACGGCTCCAGCCCTGAGCCTACGATGAAGAACAGCTAATAAAGCGCAAGCACCATCCGACCATGAAGACGAAATGAGAAAAGCGTATGGAAAACGGAGGGTGCAACCCCACGACTTCCCGAGAGGTCACCCATCCCAGCACTACTCTAGCCCAAGCGCCCTGAATTACGGAGTCTTGATCAGATCCGTTGCATTGGCGCATGAACGATTGCATTCGTCAACTGCATGACGCTGCGATTGCCTAAGCTTGCACCAGGCAGCATCATGGGATGCATAGAGAGAGAAAACTAGGAACGGGAAGCGAAATGAGCAAGGACTTCTCTGGGCGTGGGCCTGCGATGGAGAAATGAAAAGGCAAAGCGAGCACCCGCGAACGATACAGACGTACAAGAAAAGCGAAAGGAAAAATAGAGGGGGCAACACTAGGACTTCCCCAGAGGTCACCCATTCTAGTAGTACTCTAGCCCAAGCGCGCTTAATTACGGAGTTCTGATGGGATCTAATGCGTTAGCGCTGGTATGATAGCACCCGTCAAGTGCACGACGCCGCCGCCACTTAAACTTGCGCCGCGCAAAACAATGGCATGCGCAATGAGAGAAAACCATTCCAGTGCTACTCTAGCCCAAGCGCGCTTAATTACGGAGTTCTGATGGGATCCAATGCATTAGCGCTGGTATGATTGCACCGGTCGAGTATACTATGCCGCCCCCACTCTAACTTGCGCCGCACAAAGCAATGGCATGTGCAATGAGGGAAAACCAGCAACCAAAGAGGAAATGGCAAAAGACGGCTCCAGCCCTGAGCCTGCGACGAAGAACAGCTAATAAAGCGCAAGCACCGTCCGACCATGAAGACGAAACGAGAAAAGCGCAGCGAAAAAGGAGGGTGCAACCCCACGACTTCCTAAGAGGTCACCCATCCCAGCACTACTCTAGCCCTAGCGCGCTGAATTACGGAGTCTTGATCAGATCCGTTGCATTGGTGCATGAACGATTACATTTGTCAACTGCATGACGCTGTGATCGTCTCAGCTTGCGCCGAGCAACCTGATGCCATGCATAGAGAGAGAAACCTAGGAACGGAAAGTGAAATGAGCAAGGACTTCTCCGGGCGTGGGCCTGCGACGGAGAAATGAAAAGGCAAGGCGAGCACCCTCGAACGATACAGACGTAAGAGAAACGCGAAAGGAAAAAAAGAGGGTGCAACAGTAGGACATCCCGAGAGGTCACCCATCCCTGTACTACTCTAGCCCAAGTGCGCTTAATTATGGAGTTCTGATGGGATCCGATGCGTTAGCGCTGGTATGATCGCACCGGTCAAGTGCACGACGCCGCCCCCACTCTAACTTGCGCCGCGCAAAGTAATGGCATGCGCAATGAGAGAAAACCAGGAACCAAAAAGGAAATGTGAAAAGACGGCTCCAACTCTTAGACTACGACAAAGAACAGCTAATAAAGCGCAAGCACCGTCCAACCATGAATACGAAAAAAGAAAAGTGCAGCGAAAAAGGAGGGTGCAACCCCACGACTTCCTGAGAGGTCACCCATCCCAGTACTACTCTAGCCCAAGCACGCTTAATTATGGAATTCTGATGGTATCCGATGCATTAGCGCTGGTATGATCGCACCCGTCGAGTGCAGGATGCCGCCCCCACTCTAACTTGCGCTGTGCAAACAAATGGTATGCGCAATGAGAGAAAACCAGGAACCAAAAAGGAAATGGGAAAAGACGGTTCCAGCCTTGAGCCTGCGATGAAGAACAGCTAATAAAGCGCAAGCACCGTCCGACCATGAAGACGAAACGAGAAAAGTGCAGCGTAAAAGGAGGGTGCAACCCCATGACTTCCCGAGAGGTCACCCATCCCAACGCTACTCTAGCCCAAGCGCGCTGAATTATGGAGCCTTGATCAGATCCATTGCGTTGGCGCATGAACAATTACATTCGTCAACTGCATGACGCTGCGATCGCCTAAGCTTGCGTCGAGCAACCTCATGCCATGCATAGAGAGAGAAAACTAGGAACAGGAAGCGAAATGAGCAAGGACTACTCCGGGCGTGGGCCTGCGATGGAGAAATGAAAAGGAAAAGCGATCACCCTTGAACAATATAGACGTACGAGAAACGGGAAAGGAAAAAAAGAGGGTGCAACACTAGGACTTCCCGAGAGGTCACCCATTCCAGTACTACACTAGCCCAAGTGCACTTAATTACCGAGTTCTGATGGGATCCGATGCGTTAGCGCTGGTATGATCGCATCGGTCGAGTAAACGACGCCGCCCCCACTCTAACTTGTGCCGCACAAAGCAATGGCATGCGCAATGAGAGAAAACTAGGAACCAAAAACGAAATGGGAAAAGACGGCTCCAGCCCTGAGCCTGCGACGAGGAAAAGCTAATAAAGTGCAAGCACCGTCTGACCATGAAGACAAAACGAGAAAAGGGCAGTGAAAAAGGAGGATGCAACCCCACGACTTCCCGAGAGGTCACCCATCCCAGCACTACTCTAGCCCAAGCGCACTGAATTACGGAGTCTTGATCAGATCCGTTGCATTGGCGCATGAACGATTGCATTCGTCAACTGCATGATGCTGCACTCACCTAAGCTTGCGCCGAGCATCCTCATGGCATGCATAGAGAGAGAAAACTAGGAACAGGAAGCAAAATGAGCAAGGACTTCTCCGGGCGTGGGCCTGCGATGGAGAAATGAAAATGCAAAGCGAGCACCCTCGAACGATACAGACGAACGAGAAATAGGAAAGGAAAAAAAGAGGGTGCAACACTAGGACTTCCCAAGAGGTCACCCATTCTAGTACTACTCTAGCCCAAGTGCGCTTAATTACGAAGTTCTAATGGGATCCAATGCGTTAGCGCTGGTATGATCGCACCGGTCGAGTAAACGACGCTGCCCCCACTCTAACTTGTGCCGCACAAAGCAATGGCATGCGTAATGAGATAAAACCAGGAACCAAAAAGGAAATGGGAAAAGATGGCTCCAGACCTGAGCCTGCGACGAAGAACAGCTAATAAAGCGCAAGCACCGTCTGACCATGAAGACAAAATGAGAAAAGCGCAGCGAAAAAGGAGGGTGCAACCCCACGACTTCCCGAGAGGTCACCCATCCCAGCACTACTCTAGCCCAAGTGCACTGAATTACGGAGTCTTGATCAGATCCGTTGCATTGGCGCATGAACGATTGCATTCGTCAACTGCATGACGCTGCGATCGCCTAAGCTTGTGTCGAGCAACCTCATGCCATGCATAGAGAGAGAAAACTATGAACAGGAAGCGAAATGAGCAAGGACTTCTCTGGGCGTGGGCCTGCGACGGAGAAATGAAAAGGAAAAGCGAGCACCCTCGAACGATATAGACGTACGAGAAACGGGAAAGGAAAAAAAGAGGGTGCAACACTAGGACTTCCCGAGAGGTCACCCATTCCAGTACTACTCTAGCCCAAGCGCGCTTAATTACGGAGTTCTAATGGGATCCGATGCATTAGCGCTGGTATGATCGCACCGGTCGAGTAAACGACGCCGCCCCCACTCTAACTTGTGCCGTACAAAGCAATGGCATGCCCAATGAGAGAAAATCAAGAACCAAAAAGGAAATGGGAAAAGATGGCTCCAGACCTGAGCCTGCGACGAAGAACAGCTAATAAAGCACAAGCACCGTCTAACCATGAAGACAAAATGAGAAAAGCGCAGCGAAAAAGGAGGGTGCAACCTCACGACTTCCCGAGAGGTCACCCATCCCAGCACTACTCTAGCCCAAGTGCACTGAATTACGGAGTCTTGATCAGATCCGTTGCATTGGCGCATGAACGATTGCATTCGTCAACTGCATGACGCTGTGATCGCCTAAGCTTGCGCCGAGAAACCTCATGCCATGCATAGAGAGAGAAAACTAGGAACGGGAAGCGAAATGAGCAAGGACTTCTCCGGGCGTGGGCTTGCGATGGAGAAATGAAAAGGCAAAGCGAGCACCCGCGAACGATACAGACGTACAAGAAAAGCGAAAGGAAAAAAAGAGGGGGCAACACTAGGACTTCCCCAGAGGTCACCCATTCTAGTAGTACTCTAGACCAAGCGCGCTTAATTACGGAGTTCTGATGGGATCCAATGCGTTAGCACTGGTATGATCGCACCCGTCGAGTGCACGACGCCGCCGCCACTTAAACTTGCGCCGCGCAAAGCAATGGCATGCGCAATGAGAGAAAACCAGGAACCAAAAAGGAAATGCGAGAAGACGGCTCCAGCTCTGAGACTGCGACAAAGAACAGCTAATAAAGCGCAAGCACCGTCCAACCATGAAGACGAAACAAGAAAAGCGCAGCAAAAAAGGAGGGTGCAACCCCACGACTTCCTGAGAGGTCACCCATCCCAGTACTACTCTAGCCGAAGCGCGCTTAATTACGGAATTCTGATGGTATCCGATGCATTAGCGCTGGTATGATCGCACCTGTCGAGTGCAGGACGCCACCCCCACTCTAACTTGCGCTGTGCAAACCAATGGTATGCACAATGAGAGAAAACCAGGAACCAAAAATGAAATGGGAAAAGACGGTTCCAGCCTTGAGCCTGCGATGAAGAACAGCTAATAAAGCGCAAGCATCGTCCGACCATGAAGATGAAATGAGAAAAGCGCAGCGAAAAAGAAGGGTGCAACCCCATGACTTCCCGAGAGGTCACCCATCCCAACGCTACTCTAGCCCAAGAGCGTTGAATTACGGAGTCTTGATCAGATCCGGTGTGTTGGCGCATGAACAATTTCATTCGTCAACTACATGACGCTGCGATCGCCTAAGCTTGCGCCGGGCAGCCTCATGGCATGCATAGAGAGAGAAAACTAGGAAGGGGAAGCGAAATGAGCAAGGGCTTCTCCGGGCGTGGGCCTGCGATGGAGAAATGAAAAGGCAAAGCGAGCACCCCCGATCGATATAGACATACGAGAAAACCGAAAGGAAAAAAAGAGGGTGCAACACTAGGACTTCCCGAGAGGTCACCCATCCCAGTACTACTCTAGCCCATGCGCGCTTAATTACGGAGTTCTAATGGGATCCGATGCATTAGCGCTGGTATGATCGCACCTATCGAGTGCACGACGCCACCCCCACTCTAACTTGCACCGCGCAAACCAATGGCATGCGCAATGAGAGAAAACTAGGAACCAAAAAGGAAATGGGTAAAGATGGCTCTAGCCCTGAGCCTGCGACGAAGAATAGCTACTAAAGCGCAAGCACCATCCGACCATGAAGACGAAATGAGAAAAGCATAGTGAAAAAGGAGGGTGCAACCCCACAACCTCCCAAGAGGTCACCCATCCCAGCACTACTCTAGCCCAAGCGCGCTGAATTAGGGAGTCTTGATCAAATCCGTTGCGTTGGCGCATGAATGATTGCATTCATCAACTGCATGACACTGCGATCGCCTAAGCTTACGCTGGGCAGCCTCATGGCATTTATAGAGAGAGAAAGCTAGGAATGGGAAGCGAAATGAGCAAGGACTTCTCTGGGCGTGGGCCTGCGACGGAGAAATGAAAAGGCAAAGCGAGCATCCTCAAACGATACAGAAGTACGGGAAAAGCGAAAGGAAAAAAAGAGGGTGCAACACTAGGACTTCCCAAGAGGTGACCCATCCCAATACTACTCTAGCCCAAGCGCGCTTAATTATGGAGTTTTGATGGGATCTGATGTGTTAGCGCTGGTATGATCGCACCCGTCGAGTACACGACGCCGCCCCAAATTAAACTTGCGCCATGCAAAGCAATGGCGTGCGTAATGAGAGAAAACCAGGAACCAAAAAGGAAATGGGAAAACACAACTCCAACGCTGAGCCTGCGATGAAGAACAGCTAATAAAGCACAAGCGCCGTCCAACCATGAAGACGAAACGAGAAAAGCACAACTTCCCAAGAGGTCACCCATCCCCGCACTACTCTAGCCCAAGCACGCTGAATTACGGAGTCTTGATCAGATCCTTTGCGTTGGCGCATGAACGATTGCATTCGTCAACTGCATGACACTGCGATCGCCTATGCTTGCGCTAGGCAGCCTCATGGCATGCATAGAGAGAGAAAACAAGGAATAGGAATCGGAATGAGCAAGGACTTCTCCGGGCGTGGGCTTGCAACGGAGAAATGAAAAGGCAAAGCGAGCACCCTCGAACGATACAAACGTACGAGAAAAACGAAAGGAAAAAAAGAGGGTCCAATACTAGGACTTCCCAAGAGGTCACCCATCCGAGTACTACTCTAGCCCAAGCACGCTTAATTACGGAGTTCTGATGGGATCCAATGCGTTAGTGCTAGTATGATCGCACCCGTCGAGTGCACGACGCCGCCCCAACTTAAACTTGCGCCGCACAAAGCAATGGCATGCGTAATGAGAGAAAACTAGGAACCAAAAAGGAAATGGGAAAAGACGGCTCCAGCCCTGAGCCTGCGACGAAGAATAGCTAATAAAGCGCAAGCACTATCCGACCATGAAGACGAAACGAGAAAAGCGTAGCGAAAAAGGAGGGTGCAACCCCACGACTTCCCAAGAGGTCACGCATCCTAGCACTACTCTAGCCCAAACGCGCTGAATTACAGAGTCTTGATCAGATCCGTTGCATTGGCGCATGAACGATTGCATTCGTCAACTGCATGACTCTGAGATCGCCTAAGCTTGCACCAGGCAGCCTCATGTGATGCATAGAGAGAGAAAACTAGGAACGGGAAGCGAAATGAGCAAGGACTTCTCCGGGCGTGGGCCTGCGATGGAGAAATGAAAAGGCAAAGCGAGCGCCCGCGAACGATACAGACGTACAAGAAAAGCGAAAGGAAAAAAAGAGGGGGAAACACTAGGACTTCCCCAGAGGTCACCCATTCTAGTAGTACTCTAGACCAAGCGCGCTTAATTACGGAGTTCTGATGGGATCCAATGCGTTAGCGCTGGTATGATCGCACCCGTCAAGTGCACGATGCCGCCGCCACTTAAACTTGCGCCGCCCAAAACAATGGCATGCCCAATGAGAGAAAACCATTCCAGCACTACTCTAGCCCAAGCATGCTTAATTACGGAGTTCTGATGGGATCCAATGCGTTAGCGCTGGTATGATTGCACCGGTCGAGTACACTATGCCGCCCCCACTCTAACTTGCGCCACACAAAGCCATGACATGTGCAATGAGGGAAAACCAGCAACCAAAAAGGAAATGGAAAAAGACGGCTCCAGCCCTGAGCCTGCGACGAAGAACAGCTAATAAAGTGCAAGCACCGTCCGACCATGAAGACGAAATGAGAAAAGCACAGCGAAAAAGGAGGGTGCAACCCCACGACTTCCCGAGAGGTCACCCATCCCAGCACTACTCTAGCCCAAGCACGCTGAATTACGGAGTCTTGATCAGATCTGTTGCATTGGCGCATGAACGATTACATTCGTCAACTGCATGACGCTGCGATCGCCTAAGCTTGCGCCGAGCAACCTCATGCCATGCATAGAGAGAGAAACCTAGGAACGGAAAGTGAAATGAGCAAGGACTTCTCTGGGCGTGGGCCTGCGATGGAGAAATGAAAAGGCAAGGCGAACACCCTCGAACGATATAGACATACGAGAAACGCGAAAGGAAAAAAAGAGGGTGCAACAGTAGGACTTCCCGAGAGGTCACCCATCCCAGTACTACTCTAGCCCAAGTACGCTTAATTATGGAGTTCTGATGGGATCCGATGCATTAGCACTGGTATGATCACACCGGTCGAGTGCACGACGCTGCCCCCACTCTAAATTGCGCCGCGCAAAGCAATGGCATGCGCAATGAGAGAAAACTAGGAACCAAAAAGGAAATGCGAAAAGACAGCTCTAGCTCTGAGACTGCGACAAAGAACAGCTAATAAAGCGCAAGCACCATCCAACCATGAAGATGAAACAAGAAAAGCGCAGCGAAAAAGGATGGTGCAACCCCACGACTTCCTGAGAGGTCACCCATCCCAGTACTACTCTAGTCCAAGCGCGCTTAATTACGGAATTCTGATGGTATCTGATGCATTAGCATTGGCATTGTAACGACGGAAAACGTCGGCAGCTGGAAATACCGACCGAAGTTCCGTGTACACAGCCTTAACCACGGATCCGTGCGAGGGCTAAGCTGGAAAAAAAACGAATCCGCGGTGCCCTGAACGGTCTTGTCGATCAGACAGGGACTTACGGGTCAGTAAAAGCGATGACGATTCGATTACGAACTTTCGTGCATGTGTTGTGATTTTTAATGCGAGAGATCGTAAAAACGGAGCGAGACAACGATGTAAATAGATCGCTACGAAGATAACGTTAAAAATAAAGAAGACCGGAAAGATGCTGATTCGGGAGAGAAAACAGGGTGGATGTTGCAAAGATCAAAGATCTATGTCTCAATGCTGGATCTGGTGAATGTTTG
>MNCI01009350.1:0-11839 GCA_015680685.1 Gnetum montanum
AAGGAGTAGAATGGATAATGTGCTTACGGATGGACAACGGAAGCTACAATCTAGGTGTTGGCAGCAACAAGACTCTTCTCTCTTCTTCTCTTCTCTTCTCTCTCCTCTTTTCTCTCAGCTGCCAAATATGGCCTGATGTCATTGTAATAAGGTGTTCACCCTTGTTGTCATGAACACCAGTCTTGTCAAGTCTTGTAATAATGAACCGTTCACATGTCATTCCATTAGTTCCATTTCCCTCAATAATCCCATACCTACCTCATATCATTGTAAGGAACTCGAGGACGAGTTTTCATTCAGTCATGGGGGTATGATGAGTCGTGGATTACACAAGCCACAATATCGCGTACGCGATATTGCGGACCGCCACCATATTTATAAATAAGAGGCGGCACTCCCCTTATTTGACAATCCTAGGCGTAAAGTAGCAAAGCTTTGGCGGATTGATCACCCCAAAGATAGAATATTTTCCATGTGCCCGCAGTAGGAGTCCCCCAAGTGAATGGTTCTTTATTCGAGTAGCTTTGTACCTGAATGCAAGTTTTGCACAGCAATAAAGACGAGCTTTGTGGATAAACCTTGCAGTGCATGGATAGGTTTAATTAATGTTATTTACTACTTTCCTAGTGACGTGGCATGAGTACAACCTGGTTACGAGCGTTGACAAACGTGTACGGCTAGCCAAGGAATCGGCTACTCATCATAATAGTTTCTCTCACCCTTTCCTCCTAGAACGTGGTACAAGTACAACTTGCTTACGAGCATCTCCGGATGTGTACAGCTAGTCAAGGAATTGGCTGCTTGTCACACTTAAGTTAGTTAAGTGCCTCAGTATGATTGCTTCGAGCACGTGCATTACATGTGACAATCCTAGTAACGATTAGCGTTTGGTAGCCATAGTTGCACAGTTCAGGGTGTGTACGGCAAGTGGGAATGGATGNTTTACCTCTTAGCATAGGAGAAAACTATAAAATACCAAAAAAATCATATACCTCAGACTTGCTTAACCATACACCATGACACATACAAGCAAGTCTGGGAAGACAACGAATGATTAACCCCAAGTGTTCCATGGGGCGTTCAGGCATTTAGTTTGTGGAGTTCGATCAGATCATGCATGCTATGCTCGTTTCGTATGGTTGAGTGTAGGGGTACCTCGCCATTCATCACCTAGCAATAGCTACACAAGTCCAAGGCATGTATGCTAGGCCATGACTGGATGTCTATCATGTTAGGCTAAGATAGGTTTATGTTTTCTTAGTAAACTAGACTTAGAGTTTATTCAACCATGTTCACTTTAGGAGTAATTAAGAACCTATCAACATCAATTAATCATGTCTTACGAAGAGCTAAACCATATACTTGAACTTCACTAGCTCAAAGTGGAAAGATAGGAATCTCAAAATTAACATCAATTACAAGCATAATTACATTGTACATCTATGGATTATTATCTGGTCACACACTGGCACTCGCGACTTGTATGATAGAGTGTTGGGATACACCATTATTCATCTCAATTTTAATAAGCCAATTCCTTCCCATGATAATAGGGAACTCCCCCTTGCAATTATCCACATGGATCACTGATGAGCAGAAAGGTACCCCCTACGCCCAACCATATAAATCACAAGCATTCATGCATGATCCAATCAAATTCCATGGATGGGACTAGTTGTGGCATCTAGATCATTATGCCTTGATTGTAGTTTGCTATCTTCCCACTTGGACTAGTGGTAGCTTTTTCATGTATGGTTTAGTACAAAGTGAGGCATATGATTCTTGATGTTTTTTTAGCCTTGTGCTACTCCTAACGATAATTGAGAAATCAATTACTTAATCTTATTAACAACATAAATTAAAGTCTAAACTAACCTATAGGTGATGAGTGTCCATTCCTAGCTTTTCATACACATCCTAAACCCATGTATCCACTATTAGGATTACCAAATGCTATGCTACTAGGTGAACCAAGCAATAATGCAATTGGGATTACTAAGTGAATACATGTTTACACACAAAATTGATCATGCTTATTCCACTAATTCATTAACATGTATGGAAACATAAATATTAACTAAGTACATGAAATATAAATTGCATTAAAAGTATATTTAATTTAACTCAAAGTGCTACAATGAATAAGAATTAATCTTGATCTTATTTTCATTCATGGAATGTGTCCAAGTACATTGCCACTTGAATAAGATGTTGTACAATTGACTTAGATCCACACTACAAGCACTCACTGACTATTCTCTATGATTACAGAAGCTACTCTATTGATCAAATAATTTCATAAACATAGTTTTGAGTATGTATTTATAGATTTTATTTCTAGGATACATCGATGGGGCCTCATTGATGCATGATATGATGCATCGACAAGGACTCGTCAACAAGAAGATGAGGCCTTGTTGACAAGACCTAGTTATTGGGACCTTGTTATTAGAGCCTTGTTGTTGGAGCCTTATTATCAAAGCCTTGTTATTGGATCCTTGTTATTAGAGCCTTGTTGTTGGAGCCTTGTTGTTGGAGCCTTGTTATCAAAGCCTTGTTATCGGGGCTAGGACATCAGAGCTAAGATATTGGATAACCCAGCCAACTGATGATTCATCAATCACTAAGAAATCTACAGGGTATGATTAGCCATAGAAAATTATGAAAATTTCATCCTCCAAACCTAGAAGAATAGTGATGAAATGATCTATAAGCTTTAAGTTGATGTTGTATTCTTGAGTGGAGGCAGATTCTAGGTCTTATACATCTCCTGAGAAAATCAATTCACCCTAGAACCTGAATCTTGTAGAGCCTTGCATGGACATTTCCAACCATCTATAAATAAATTAGGGGACTCTTAGGATTAGATCATTTCCTAGGAAAGTGATTTGCCTTAATCTAATTTGTAAGTGCATATATTAACATGATAGTATAAACATTTTAGAAATTTTCATTTAAAGGAGGCTTAAGTATAATTTTGGTTTAAGTTGATGTAGGGTTAGCAACCACAAATATCTGTAAGGATTTTTGTGGATAATTTGACCTAAAGAAAGCTCTCTTTTGAGGCTTAAGCTTAGAGCCACTTAGATGGTCATCTAGCTATATGTTCAATGATCTCACGAAACTTCATTTTTGTGCCTACAATGGGATTTTCCCTTGCATAGGTGATGTAGGTGACAAGAGAGTCATGTTAGAAGGTGCAATGTGAGTTGGTGAATATGGATGAGGATAAGTCGAGGAAGACTTAGTCCTTGGAGTGGGTGTTCTATGATATTCTAGAGGATAGTAGTGATGAGAGAAGGGAGTATGTCGTATCAAGCCATAAGGAGATATAGGTTGCTAGATGTAATATCCATAATGATCCAACTACCGATAAGGATATTGTTGCCACAGTGATGGCATTTCTCATAATTGTGGATTTTGCCATTGTTGGTACTACTCTTGAGATTAAGGTGGTACTCCACTTGGATAATATTGTGTTGAGTGGAACTACTACCTAAAATTGTCTTGTGGATAAGACAATCTCATGGGTGGTTGCTTCCTTGGTAATTTCAAATTTAATGTGTACATCCTAGATTCTTACAAATGTAACACTATAAGAAAAAATTCCTTGGAATGTTTATATTAACAAATTTTACATTTGTCATCATCTATTTTTGAACCTACAACCTCATTCACTATTGTAGCCTTTTCTTTCTATTGATAGTAATCCTTTCCTATATCTTTCCTCCTTCTTTTGTCTTTATCTTTACTTCCCTATTCTATCTTCTACTCCATAATTTTAAGAGTAGTTTAAAAATTCTCATCCAAGGAATCCCACATTTTATCTATCTTAGCCAATATTTCAATAACAAATTTCTAAATTGGCAAGGTTTTTGTTTACACCATTACATCTAGTAATGCTTCCTTCTTTGAATCACAAAGATGCACCTTTGTTATCTGAACGGAGGGATCCCTATTATATTTCTCTACACTTTCCCTTTTTCTCAACTCCCCTTCTTCCTTTGCCACATGATTAATCAACCTTTAGATATGATAGCCTCTCATATTTAAAATTCTTCCTTGGGCATACACACCAAGAGTTTCTTTGGTTTTGTTTTAAATACCATTCATAATGTGGTAAAGATGCTTCCCTTGAGAAAATCCATGGCCTAGGCATAAGTGCAAGAGGGAGTAGTACTTACCCAAGGCTACATCCAAAGATTCATGATTGTCTTACTTTGATCCCTGGATTTGTTTCCTAAAGTTGGACACTTGAGAGTATGTTTTGTACTTGTTATTGAACAATTCTAGCATGGTACTCCACCTACAAATGGATTCTAGTTCCAAGGATCAGTGCTAACTTTCTACTTCTTTGATTAGTATCCTTGGGAATAGTTTTAGCTTCTATCACTTATTCTCGATGTTCTTTAAGGTACAAGCATCTTGGAAGGCTTGTAAATGATGTTAAGGATTAGCATTATATTCTCCTTTAAACTTAAAGATATTTTTCATATCAAGCCTTTTAATTACATTATCTTTCTAATTCCTAGTAGGAACTTGAACTATTTCTAAAATATTAAGCATATTTCTTATAGGTAATTATCATTCATCATAGTCATTGCATTCATGGTGGTCCCTCTCATAACAAAAACACCACCAAATTTGCATGTTGTAACCTTTGTAGCCCCATCCCTATGAAACCTGAGGTAAAAATTCATTATAAATATAAAGATTATAATCAAGAAGAGACAATCTCACATATTTCATACTTTTGGGGTTGAAAAATGCCTTCTAAGTGACCAAAGCATCATTTCCCAAGTGAAAAGAATCATCCAGTGTCTATGTTTGGGCTTTGAAGAGTTAAAAATACCTTTTGGAATGCCAAAAATGGTACATTAATGGGTTTTATGGGGGTCTACACTTTTCTACATTGACAAACCCTACAAGGGGGGTAAGCCAACAACAACACATCAAAGCCAATTTGGAGGAGTGAAGGGTAGTGAATCTCACCTAACCCCTAGTGTGGAGAGGGGGTAACTCAACCTAGAGGGATTTGACCTTCACCCCCAATGTTGATCTCTCATCTTTTTTGCCATTGATATTCTTCTCCCAGCATGGAGGGATTAGCCAACATGGAGGGATTAGCCAACATGGAGGGGAAACTAGTGTAGATGCATGAGGATGGATCTCACCTACCCCCCTTAAACATGGCAACAATTTACACCCAATCTGTCAATTGTTTGCAGCCAAAATCATGGCCAAAACCTTATAAAAATCAAACCTTGACACCATTTCAAGGTTCCACACTTTTGACAATTGCATATACATAGCATTTTGAGCATTTTGACATCCAAGAACTCTTACTTCATAGCAAAAATGTAGCTTCTTAGAGCTTGTCAACATGAAACCTTCCTAGCTCTCTTATCCGCTCTTACCCCCCTTGGGTGTTCTGAGCCTAGAGTATCAACATTACTTCCCTAAGATCCCCAAATCTTAGCATGAAGTAGTTTGGCTACCCCAATCCTTCACATTTCCCAACCCTAATAGTGACCAACATTGAAGATTTTGATTTGCAATGGAGAAGTGTAGCGACCAAAAACGTCGGTGGTTAGAAACACCGAGAGGTTACTGGACGAACAGTTTAACCCCAGATCTATGCAAGGGTCGTGATGGATAAAAACGAAATAGGGTGCCTTGAATGGTCTGGTCAATCAGACAGGGACTTAATCAATGTAACTTAACCTTACGTAAAAGTTTAATTCAGAAATGATGTTTGTAGTGTAGTATAAAGATTATTAAATGCAACAAGACAAAATGATGTAAAATGCAATGATAATGAACAAGAATGTAAAGTAAACTAGACTTAGAAAATGCACCACCTCAAGATTGTGGTTTTACTTCATTGAGATGTATACAATCGGTTGTGCAACACTAGGAGGCACAGATATCCCAAAGGTAACCAGAATGTTCAAAGTATGTCAACTATGCTCTTGAATGCAAACTTAAAAGCCAACAATGCAAAATGCTAACAAGCCCACTACTCTTGTCAATCCTAAAATGCCAATGCTTTGCACTAAAAAGCCAACTTTCTTGCAAAATAAGCCAATCCAAATTGCGAACTTGTCAATAAAAATTGCCAACCCTTTGAGCATTGCTCATCAAGGTATTTATAGGACCAGGAATAGGCGAGAAATGCAATTTCGATGCCACGTTCCTAGACCCATGACATGTTGATGTGCCCATGCTGCGTAGATGTGCAAAACTAACTATGAACTTGCTACGCTGCAACCTTTTTATCGAAACTAGAGGTGCTAGAGTCAGGTGTGCCAACAATGCAATTGAGAGATGAAGCATATTGAAGTAGCGTAGCCACTTGCTACATTGTGCTACTCTATGTAGCGTAGCACATTGGCGTAGCGTAGCTGCTTGCTATGCTATGCTATGCTATGTAGCGTAGCACATTGGCATAGCCACCAGTTTAAAAAATAAACTTGCATTGAAGTCACTAGCTTTTGCTGAAAGCCTTGGCGCACGTGGGCCTAACCTTTGGAGCATTTTCATTCATGTGCATTTTTGCTACACTATGCTACGCTACATAGCGTAGCATAGTGTAGCAGCCAACGTAACATGCATTTTCATCAAAATTTCAGTGCCTTGCGAGAAAAATTTTCATGTGGTTCAAGTGCTATCTGAGACATGGTAATTTTGGAAGCCACAATGCTTTAGATGCAATCCTTTTGCTGAAGCGGCCTCATAGAGGAGTCTTTGCGTGTTTTAGCCTTGCTACGTTGTGCTATGCTATGTAGCGTAGCTTAGCATAGCACTCTGCATTGGCTAAATTCTGACTTTACCTTGTGCGAACATCTTGTCGATACTCATATTCGAACACTTGTTTGATTTTTCAAAGGCTTGCTACACTACGCAGTGTTGCGTAGCATATCAGACTTGACAACTAGAAAACTTGCTGAACTATTTTGTCCATCCTGAACACCGCTGACAACTCCTAGCATGGCTTCTGAGTAGACTACTAGTTGGGTGAATCACCTAGGTGGATAGGTCAAAGAGTCCATTGAGCCTGTCAGCTCAAGCGGTAGAAAACTTTCCAAACTGAATAGTCTAACTTTAGTGTCTACACTTTTTGGCCAAACTATCATGATGCTGCACTTTTGGAAGTCCTTGCCTGAACTCCAAGACCCTGGTAAAGCAAGAGGGTGTCAAAATTTTATGGTGTTTCAAGGAGGTTTGAAAATAGTAGGAGTGGCCAAGAATCTTGATTGTGGAGTAGATTCTATCTTCTTCAATGGAATTGAAACCCCCACCCAAGTGAACCCTCCTTTGCTCTCCTATGGGCACTTTTATGCACATCTATGAACCTATTCTTTATTCAATTAATAAAGTTTATAGTATCATTCTATGTGCAATTTTTAGTTCATTTTTGGTTTTAGATTTGCAATTTTTACACATTTTACATCCCCATTTTGCACCACCCCTAAGTCTCTAGCTAATATACTAGACCACCCAGGGTGCCCTAAATCCCATTTTTCCCTAGAGGCCCTAGGGATTCAGGGTTAAGGCTATTTTTTGGTAAGACTCCTTGGTTTTCTAGTAGTCAATATTTTTCATTGCAATAGTTTCTTAGCACTGAAAGAAGAGCCTCTACCCAATTTCTATGTCCATATCTATGTCCCTCATTGCCAACGTTGCCTATCCTCTGAAAGTCTTTGATTTTTGCAACAAAAACCTTAAAATCCCCTTGAAAACCAATGGTACCCCTCATTTCCTTGTGATAGAAACTCCAACATCAAAGTTGTAGGTGGTTGGGTGTTGAGCTTTTACGGCATCTATTGTGAATTCTCAAAGTAAAGCTAGTGTTGATCACCAACAGGAAAATGTTCCATCTCTTGTTACCATTTTCACAACAAAACCAACATTGGTTTTGACACCAACCAAACATACTTTTCTCCCTTCCCTATTGTGAAATTTGGTAGCTTTCCAAAACTATTTTGAGAAAGTTTCTAGTTTTTATTTTGATAGTAAAACCCCATCTCCCCCTTCCCATTTCACCAACATTGCTTTTAGAAGGTGTGAGATCCCCTCCATCTCATCCCCTCATTTCCCCCTGCCACACTAGGAGGTGTGCCAACATGGATGAAGCTTAGTGTCAACATTCTCAACTTGCTATTTCTAGCAAAAGGGGTGTATCCCTTTTTGGCCTCCTGCTACTTATTGTAAGTGACCTATTTTTGGCTATTTTTTTCTTCTTTTCACTAGAGTTAAACTTTGTAATAATTCCAATTGGTAAAATTTGCATTATTTTCTCCACCTTGCTAATAGCTTTCACTCCTCTTTCACCAACGTTGGTTTTGAAAGGTATGAGATCCCTCCATCTCATCTTCTATTTCTCCCCTACCACATCTAAAGGTGTGACAACTAGGAAGCCAAGGTGGGCATCTAGGGTGTGATATCTCGAAAGCCAATATGGCTGAAGTCTGCTACCACCTTTTCACCTTTTCATTTTTACTACATAGGTATAACCCCTTACCCTACCTCCCTACCCCTTGTTCCCCCACATCCCCCACTTCCTATTTCTAGTAAGTACTTCATTTTTAGCTATTTTTAATTCTTTTGATCATTTTTTGAATTCCACTTGCTGGGATTTACTTCTATTTTTTCCTTTTATAGCCTATCATAAGCCATTTTTACCAAAATAACCATGTCTCTTCCTCATTCAACTAAGTTTCCTTACAACCATACCAATAGTGGGTCAAATCAATAGCACATGAGGATATATGACACCAAAGACCCTATTGGAATGGAATGTAGGCAATCTCTTAGACTTAGAGGACAAAGTCCTAGTTTCATTATAATAATGAAGAACACTATAACTTCATCTATACCAAGATCTAGGTAGGCATGTTAATCCCATGAGGGAAAGTAGAGGTCAAAAGGAAATTTGAGCTTATCCATCATAATGGGAAGGAGGATATTCACTCCTCTAACCACTACATATCCCTTAATGACATTTACGCTAGCATTTTCACCCTCCTCATTGAGGTTGATGAGGATAATCAAAAGAACACCTCCAATGGGAAACCAGAGAAGGAAGATGAATTTGGGATAGAGTCAACCTAAAAACCTTTTGGGGAAATTTTTCCAACAAGGGACCCCCAAGGCCATAGTGCCCACCTCTACCCCCTTTGCCTCTTCCTCTAGATAGGTCCCACCACCTTCATCCTCATCATATTTGACCATGTTTAGGCCCATGTTGATCATCATCACACACCAAGCATAATCAATGTCATAGCCAACCACCTTTCACTTCTCCATGTTCCTTACTACCCAACCTAGGCTAGTTCGAATGATAATAGTAGTAGCTACTACTACTAACCTACTAACTAGTCATGTGGGGCTCATCATGGGATCTCAAGCAACCTAGGGGTCACAAATCCCATTTTTTCCATTTGTGTCATAGATACCAATACAAAAATATTTTTCCTTGTTTGGCCTACAAACTACAATGATGATGCAACCACTTCCTTCCATCTTGCAACCAATAGCAAGGCCACAAGCCTCACAACAAACATCATAGCTATATATATAAGCCCCATAGACAATAGGGCCACCACAGGACTTAGATCAAGCCTTCCAAATGATCCAAGACCTAATGGATGAGTTAAAGAGGCTTAAAACCTCTACTTCTCAAAGTGTCAAGATCATGGATATTTACTAGGACAATCTCATCAATCCTATGATTCCACCCTTGATACTTCCTCCCATTGTCCCTATTCCTTAATTCAACAAGTATAATAGAGAAGGTGGTCCCAATGCTCACCTTCTAATCTTTCAATTTAAGTGCTTGTTGTTGCAGTTATGGCCTCATACTATCATGAGGATTTTTCTTATTTCCTTCACTAGAAAAGCACTAAATTAGTACTACAGCTTACCCAAAGGGTCCATATCCTCTCTTGAGGACCTAATAGCCTAGTTTGTTAACTACTTCAATTATAACTTGAAGCCCAACACCACACTTGATCAACTGATGAAGGTTAAGTAGGGATCCCTAGAACCTATGGAGAAGCTCATCCAATGATGGAATGGTCTACTCAATAAAATAATAGAGCCAATAGCTGAAACACAACTTTTGGCTATATTTAAGAGTATGGTTAATGACTTTATCAAGTCCAAGCTTTACTACCTTGACTCACAATCCCTTAGCCAAGGGTTCTCCTTGACCAAGAATATAGAGGATGCTACAAAGGCCAATTGTGACCCAACCTACATAGAATACAAAAATCAACATACACATAGGAACAAGGAGAAGGGTAAACATAATAATATGGCCATAGAACTGTGACCAAAGAGGCCAAGACTACAAACTAGGGGCCAAGGACCAACCCGTCCAAAGTCCCTACTAATAATAACTATCATAGTAAACCTTCAACCTCTGGGGCCAAAACATCAACAAAAACCAAATCCAACTTTGAAAGGAAGGACAAGTGCAAGTACACTAGGCTACCATTAAGGCCATATGGGTTGTTAGACTAATTGTTGAAAAGTGGGCACATTTAGTAAAAGCATATGTCTGAAGCTTCCCAAAAGAAGCATGATAAGCTCTATGAAATAGCCAAAGATCCCACTAGAATAACAAAACATTACCCATAGCTACCTAAGTACTTCAAGTTAGATCACTGTTGCCACAATCACCAGCTACTTGGTCATGACACAAACTTCTATCTTACATTGAAGGATCACCTATAGAAAATGATAGATAGGGTAGAGTTGGTTATAGATGCATCCAACTCTATTTGACCTCAAAACTAATCGATGTAAGTGTACAAAGATTCATAGAACACCAACAAGCCTACTAATGAGTTCTATTCAGTTGGCTACATTGACAAGGCCTCATCAATGCAACCTCATTAACTAGGTCTCATTAATGAGGCTTAGTTGATGCATCTTACCATACGTCCACGAGGCCTCATGAATGTAGTGTTGATTTTTGGCTATAAATATGCACTTGTAGTCACATTTATGGTTATTAGAGATTATAATTGTAGTGAAGCTCTTGCAATTTTTCCATTTGAAAGTTAGAATTTTTCCTCTGAGTCCTTGTGGTAGGAGTCATTAAGTGTACGGATCTTTATTTGAGCATTGTTGTACCTGAGCACGATAGAGTGTGCAACAATAAAGACAAGCTTTCTGATAAACTTTGTAGCACTTTGGATAGATTAACTATTTCATTTATGCATTTAATCCTTTGAATTATTTATTAAATGTTTTTAATTCATTATTAAATATTTTCCAATTATTATGTTAATGAGGCAATTAGGCAAGATAGATTACATACATAAGTACAACTGCTTCGAGCGTCACATGTATTCGCTTGGTAATCCCAATAGTGTTATTGCTTGGTATGCCTAATAGCATAGTGCTTGATCATCCAACAGTGGATACATGGGTTTACGACATGTACAGAAAGTGGGATTAGATGCTTATGTTAAAAATAGTTAACTGCTACTTAATTAGTTAATTTAGTTTAGTTAATTCAATTTATTTTATCTACATTTTGAGCACCAAACTATAAAACATACAATGATAAAAATCAGATGCCTCCATTACACTTAACCATACCAATGTATATCACAAGTGTAATCGAGAGGACAATGATTAACCTTAAGGCAAGATTCACTTCCTAAAGAACTAGTGCACCAGAAATAATAAAGTCCATGGAATTTGACCAAATCATGAATGAACGCTTTGTGATTCGTATGGTTGGGTGTAGGGGTACCTTATTGCTCATCATTGGCACTATTGCCAGGGACTTTGTTTGTGGAATGTGCTCTATTTAGGTTTAAGT
>MNCI01009350.1:14274-39405 GCA_015680685.1 Gnetum montanum
TTGACTCTAGTTTTAGAGTTAATCTCATTTCCCATAACATGTACAAGCCTTGGAACCTACCACCTCTCCAAAAGAGTAACATTCATCTAGAATTAGCATATCATTCAATTACTATCCATCTAGGATTAGTAGAGGACATTGTAAACATAGTTTGTAGGTCATCCTATCCTACTAATTGTTTGGTGATCAAGGTGGACAACTATAAAAGTGACTTCCCCATCATTATGGAAAGAGTTTGGTTAAGCATGATCGACACACATATGGGTACAAGGAACCTATCTTTAGAAATATACAAGGAAAATGAACTAGGAAAGATTGACAAGAAGCATATTCCATGCATCACATATAGTGATAACGGGTGCAATTACATGCAAAAGATTTGATCAATCAGAAGTACACACATTAAAGTATGCAATTAGTATGCACAAGAAATTAATATTCAAAGGTGTCTGTATGTAGCAGCCACAAAACAAGAGGGCACCCAGTGGCTAATAGCTGACTTAGATAGTAGCACATTATGCATGGAACCAACTGAGAGCTTAACATGTGCTTATGTTAAAGGCATGGACAAAATTGAACAAGTTCATTCCCAACTCTCTAATCAAGATGATGATACCTATTGGGGAGGGTTGAAAATCCATGATAAATTTAGGTAGGAGCCCTTAGAGTTAAAAACTTTACTAGCCGATATGGAGTATGCATTCTTGAACAATGGTAAATCAATCATAATTAATGTCAAACTTTCTTCTAAACAAAAAGAAAAGCTATTGAAGGTGGTGAACAAGTGGTCGATAGCCTTTGCTTGGTCATATCTAGAGCTAACAGGAATTGATCTAAGGATATGCCAACATCACATTCACATCAACTTGGCCATGAAGCCTAGAAGGCAACCACATAGACGAATGAACCCCAAATTGAAGCAAATCATTAAAGAAAAAATTGAACAACTCCTCAAGGTGGGGTTCATCTATCCCATCATGGATACTAAGTGGGTTAGCCCACTTGTAATTTTGTTGAAGAAGGGTGGAAATGGTAGCTTTGCATTGATTTTAGGCTATTAAATATGGCAACATTTAAACACCATTTTCCTTACCATTTGTAGATCAAGTATTGGACACCATATTCGGGCATTGTTATTATAGCTTCATAGATGGTTATAAAGGGTATAACCAAATCCAGAGTGCACCAAAAGATCAGGCCAAGATAACATTCATGAGTCCCTAAGGGACCTCTGCATATTATAAGATGCCATTTGGTCTATGCAATGCCCCAGCAACATTTTAATGCCTAGTCATTAGTCTCTTCCAGTAGCAAATCCGTAGTGGTGTTGAAGTCTTCATGGATGACTTTTCCACCTATGAATCTACCTTTGAGAAAGCCTTGGATAAACTTGAGCAAGTACTGAAGAGATGTGTAGAGACAAACCTACAGTTCAACTAGCAAAAAATTCATCCAAGAAGGAATTGTGCTAGGGCACCAAATTTTGCAGAAAGGGATTGAGGTAGATCCAAAAAAATAAGGGTCATCCAAGGAATAACACACCAACTAAAGATCATTAAAGATGTTTAATCATTCCTTGGACACAGTGGCTACTATTGGCAATTCATAGAGAATTTCTCTAAGATCGTAAAGCTGTTGGTAGAGAAAGATGCACCTTTCATCTAGACCAAGGAATGTGAACATGCATTTCAATAGTTGAAAGAGAAACTCATAAAAAGACCAATCCTATGAGCACTAGACTCATCTAGGCCTTTCCACATCATGAAAGATGCATCTAACTATGCTTTTGGAGTAGTGCTCACATAGATGGATGAAAAGAATTGTCCATATTATATGTACTATGTGAGTCAAAGCATTGTAGAAGCATAATTAAATTACACCATCATGGAAAAGGAATTAATGGTAGTGGTATATGCTCTAAAAACTTTTAGGCACTATGTGCTTAGTTACAAATTATTTGTGCATACAAACTACAATACAATTTTCTTCCTCATGAACAAGCCAACGATGAGCCCTTGTGTCATACAATGGCTTATGATCTTGTAGGAATTCAACCTCACTATGGTAGATCGAAAAGGGATTAAGAATGTGGTCACTAACCATATCTCTTACTTAAGATGGGATAATAAAGAGGAGAAGGGCTTACTCTCTAATTAATTTCTAGATGAACTTCTCTTTATAAAAGCAATAAGTGAATAAACGCTCTCAAACACAACATGGTATAATGGCATCCTCACTTATCTTCTCACTCAAGAGATGCCACAAGATTTGGATATCAGAAAGAAGCAACAATTTATTCATTAGTCCAAATACTTCATGGAAATCAATAGACACCTCTACAAGGTGTGTGCCAATGGCCTAATTTGCTAGTGTGTCCCTGACAAAGATCAACTACATATTCTCCAAGATGCTCACGAAGGGCCTTGCAGAGGCCACTATGCAAAGAGACACACAACCACAAAAATAATGATGGTAGGATACTATTGGCCTACAATCTTTAGGGATGTCCACCAGTTCGTCAAGTCTTGTAAATGTTATTAATGAGATGGGGGGATGACCACTTGCATGAAAGGTCCTCAATAGCAGATTCAATTGCTGGAACCTTTCAACATATGAGGAATTAACTTTATGGGTCCCATCACATCCATGTCCAACTGAAAGGCATATATTATAGTAGCAGTTGACTATTGCACAAAATGGGTAGAAGCAACAGCTGTTACTAATTGTACATCATCCACTGCTGCTAGATTCATATAACAAAATATTGTAATTAGGTTTGGAGTGCCACATTTACTAATCTCTAATAATGAAACTCATTTCACAAGTGCCACTTTTAAAAAAATTAATGTAATGCTTGGGGGTTGAACATAAATTACTAACACCCTATCACCCCCAAGCCAACGGTCAAGTAGAGGTAACCAGCTAGGAGATCATAAAAATACTAACATGGACCATTAGCAAATATAGGAAGGATTGGAGTGCAAAACTTAACGATGCTCTCTGGGCTTATCATTTGACTTGGAAACTTCCTATCAACATTCTCCCTATGAGTTAGTGTACAAAAAAATTCCAACACTCCTAATTTAATCCAAGCTCTATACACTCTCAATAGCCTATGATCTAAATCTTGACCTAATTTTAGCACAGACAAAAAGATTGATCAACTTGAATATGCTAGATGAAAATCAATTAGTGGTCCTATCCTTGAATGAGGTGAACCAGACATTCAACAACCAACATCATGATCTTAGAATCAAGAAAGTAAAACTATAACCAGAAGATAAGGTTCTCTATTAGAGCCCCACACATGTACCCCAAAAGGAAAATTTTTAAACATTATGGAAAGGACATTATATAATTGATCAAACCTTTCCCTCTAGGGCCATGATAATCTATAAACCTAATGGTCCAAATAAAAAGCAACTGGTCAACATCCAATAAGTGAAGCCTTTTCTCGAACCAAGATGAGCCAATGAAACTATCGCCTCAACAAATGGACAACCACATTCTATTTTTCGAATCTCCTCCTTCCAACTCTATAATGGAGGAGATGGCCACTCATGCTAACCTTCAACATGGCTTCTGAATTTTTATACTTGTTGTTTTTTACATTTTTTACTTTTATAAATTATTTATTTTACAAATTTTTGATTTTCAAATTTTTCTAATTTTACACCATCTTTAGTACTTTTGAACCTTCTTAACTATTTTACATTTTCTTATATATTTTACTTTGATTGGTTTGATTTAAGTGTAATATTTCCTCATTTTTGCTGATAAAAAGTGCTTTATTATCATAGGACATAATGCCATTGTTACTATTTACTAATGATGATTTTTACTTAATGTTGTGATTTTCGATATTTGGTTTCTATTTTTGAATTATGATGTCCAATGACTTTGACATGGTTTTTCATGGGACAAGCAGTGAGTCCATGTCATCCACCCATCCAATGAACTCTATGATTTTCCTTATTCTAGGAATTTGAGGTCCCTTCCATTAAAAAAACCTTTTAATCAATTGGTGCTCTTGGTAGTTTTGGAATTAGGAAGGATTCAAAGGTTTTAAAAGGATCTGACTTCAAGGGAACTCAATACTCTTTGTACTCTTCTACTTGCTTGAGTGCTTGAGTGTGTTTCACAAACTTCTCACTATTTCATACCAACCACTGATAGGAAGTTAAATAATGTCATTGCATGGTATGGTTCTCATCCAAAAGAAAAAATGATGGGAATTCAAAGTACACCCCTTCAACAGGAATAAGTCCTTGCATGGTGTGGTTCCCATTTTTAAAAAAATAAAACAATAAACATGGGAATTTAAAGTATACCCCTTGGACAAATAAACAGGCTATAAGCACTGGTTATGGGACTCAAATGGCATGCACCTATGCCTGAAGTTCCCCTCTAACTAAGGCCCTCTCTCTAACTTCCTACTCCTCTTTTCTTCTCTTTGTGGAATGATGGTTGTCTTGTGGGAGCACCCTTGTGTCTTGAGTGGGTGGAGCAATCTTGAAGTGGTGATGCAAAGTCACTGAAAGCGGTTGATTTTGGTATAGAATAAGGATGGAACTTTCTAAGTCATTCTAAACACAAATTCCACAAGGGACTTCTTATGACCTCAATTCAAAACTCGATTCCACCTTCTCTATCATCCATCCATGCTACCATAACTCACCTCACTACCATGTTCTATGTTATGCTCTATGTCTTGGTCTAATGTGTTGGGATTCTCAAGTTGATTCTTTTGGGTTGGTCCTTAACTTTTCATAACCATTAATTGATTGTGGGACCCACAAACTCTTCCATTAAGGTTATGCAAGGACAAAAAGGGCATGAGCCTACTATGGGAAGGACCTAGTTGCATAGCTCTTGGTCTAGTTAGTTAAGGTTCCTTACCTTTGACATCGCTACAATCCTATCTTTCACATATTTCATTATGTATTCCACTCAATACTCCTTAATCTTTCATTTCATTCATCCACTAAGTCAAATTTTCTCTATTTTCCAAATTTATAAGCTTCAACACCCTCTTCTCATGTTTTCATACTATTCTTGGTCTTTTGAGCTTTCATTTGACCCTAATTTCATGCAAAAATTCCTTGTATTTTGATAGTTTAACCAAAGTAAATAGTACTCAATGATGGTTAATAGCTATGTCGACAAGGCCTCATCAATGCAGCTGACCACATTGATAAGGCCTCATCGACGAGGCCTCATTGATGCAATTTTTACATCCTATATATACCGTTAAGCACTTAGGATTTTTTCCCATTTGCTCATAACACATAGGGATTTTTTTTAATTTTTCAAAGCCCCAAACCTTCCAAAGCTCATAACTTTCCAACTGCTTGTCTAAATCACTCCATTTTTTGACCTTGCACTTATTGGAGGTAAGGTCTTTACTATGGAAGCTATAAACCTTAAGGTTTCCAATGAAAAATCAATGAAAATTTTTGAAAATTTTTGTAACTTCCCCTAAGGGTTAATAACCTTAACAACATAGAAACATCAATTTTTTCAAAGATTAACACTTCCAACAACCTTCAAGATGGTTTATTAATGATAATACATAAATAAATAATAATTGGAGTAATTAAATCAACCATAATCATAACTTAGCCAAAGTGTAACTATCCTTAAGAGATAAAGGTATCCCAATTGTTTTAAGTTACACAATGATTGCTAATATATGGTCTCATTGTGATTATAGATGGCACCAAAATAGAAATGCCCACACGAAGGAGAACCCTCCAACAATGGGAGAAGTAGCCCAGAGCTAGAAGGGGCCAACATGAACAAGGCCAAGAACTACCAAAGGTAACCCATGCAACAAGATCTCTTTGAGAGGAGCCCAAAGTGGAATTTGTTTGATAGATTTTGGAAGAAGAAGTGCCTATAGAACAATCACAACAAGGAGAAGTGCCTAGACCCATGCCAAGGCTTGAGATCACTTTAACTCAAGCCTGCATTGATATCATCAGGTCCCAAGAAATTCAATGATCAATTCTTCAAGAGATCAACTTCGGGCCATTTTTGGAGAAAGCTCCAAAGGATGTCAAGACATAATTGCAAGCCTCTCCCATGTGGCCAGTCATCACATCCAATGGGAAATGGTACATGGGAGAGACATATCTCTTCTATAGTAGCTAAAGACCAATGTCCATTATTAAAATTAAGGACATTCAAGTGCCCTACTCGACAAAAGCTATCACACAGGCACTTAGGTTCCCTAATACTAGAACACAGTCGGTAGAACTATCCACAAAAGGTGATCTTGAGGCCAAGAGAAAGTAGACCTAGTGATGCTACAGGGTTGATCCTAAGGAGTATGGTGCACTCACACCAATAGAGTGACCTTACTTAAAGATTGTAGCTTATCACCTCAATCCAACAATGAGGCCAAGCAAGGTGACTACCTTCTCCACCCAAGCATGCACTACTCTAAGCAAGAAATTTTTCATCAACCTTTTATAGCTAATCTACTTAGAGATTGAGAAGTGCTTCAAAGAAAACAAACATTGAAGGAAGATCCTACCCTTTCCATGCCTCATTAGAAAACTTTGCAAAAGGGTAGGCATCATTTGCTACTCCAGAAATACCATTAGGCATACTCCATTGGCCTCATGGTCTAAGATTATGAAAGATAAAACACTAGCAACAACCCAAGAAGAGAAGCAACCACCACAACCATCCACTCAAGAAACAATGTTAAAGGCCCACATAGTCATTGAGCATCTGCACAAAATTTGAGAGAAAATCTTGAGTGAATAAGAGCAACATGCAGGAACAAGTGAGGTAGATCTATCTGTGTCTTGGCCAACGATGAGTCACCTTAATGAGGTGGCCTAAATAGTTAATGAGATAGAGAGGGGTGATCCAATCTTCTATATCCAACAAATGTAGCTACCTGCTAGGTCAAATCCCAACTCTTAGAAAGTAAAAGTGTCATTATCACATCACCATTTATTTCCAAAAATCTTTGAGAATGTTGCCACTTTCTCAGTGTAGTTGGAGAAAGGCAAAGGAGCAACTATCTTGGTGATGTAGCACCATGGATAGGAGACAATAGCTAAAGTGGTTGTTGATTATGTTGCTAAAGCATTGACTACACCTATGATGTATATACTAGAAGTATCTCCACTTCAAGACATGCAAACATCCATAGGCACGATCAGCAAAATGTTAGACATAGCCCAGAATGAAAAGTTGCTAGAACAACTGATGGAAACTAAGCAACCAACTCTAGACATCTTTGATCTTCCAGAAGACATCACTGTAACCTAGTTGAAGTTGCTAAACATTAGGAGAAAATTCATTATTCTAGAGGGGCAACTTGAAATGGCCAAAGAATGAAATCAATGCTTGGCTATGGAGGTTTTTGGACTACATGCCTAACTTGTGGGTCCTATGATCCTCAGCCCAATAATAACAAAAGATGAAGCTTTCAAATAACATCAAGAATGATTCTAAAAGGCTGAGGAGGAGGTAGTAACAACCATCTTTATATAGTCCATAGTTGAAGCCAAAATGTATTCAATTTAGAAGGACTTAAACAAGATGCGTAGGAGAATGAAACTCTGACTATGCAAAATTATCACCTACGAAATGTTGATGCTTAGAAGGATCAAATATAGAAATTATTCATCAACAGTAAGAGTAGCTTGCCAAGGTGAACACTAAACTAAGGAAATTAGCTATAGAAAATTGAAACCTATCAATGGAGGAAGTATGCACCTTGCACCAAAATTCTACCATCGAAATTACCACCTAGAAGAATGAGGCCCTTAAGTTTGAAAAAGTGAAGAATCACTATAGAGACTAGGTTGGCTTGCAAAATAAAGTTAATTAGAAACAAATTCAAATGATGAAGGAAAAACTAAATGAAGTCCTTCAACAACTCAACCAATGAAGAGAAATGTAGCAACCCATCATTGATGAGATATATGCCTACAACAAGGCACAGATCTACATAAACGAGTTGCAAATCAAGGAAATGATAGAGTATATGGAGTTGGCCAATCTCCGATATGAAAACCTAGCAATGCTGACTATCAAATGGTTCTAATCAGAGTTAGAAAAGCAAGTGACTACCTTCTATCTATTATACAAGGAAAAGTTCAAGTGTCACAAAGACAACAAGCAAAAGCTTAAGACTGCAAATGCTAAACTTGATGTTCTCAAAGCACGGTTCAAAGATCAATGATCAATCATTGAGAACCTAGCCAAATGGATGAATGACCACCAAGAGCTAAAAGACATAATCAAGGCATTCAACATTGAATGCAAATAATTTGCCACCTGTTTCATCAATGCAAAGTTATTTCTAGCAATCCCATGTCCTTGGGATGTGCCCATTCCAATCCACATCAATGAAGTTGCATGGATAGTGCATGATCCTAGGAGTAAGGAGGAGAAAATGAAAGCACTACTGGATGCTTTCTACCTCCTACCTAAAGTTGCAATAGTAGCCACCTCAACCACCACCCATGCATGAAGCTAGTAAAGGTTCCTTGGAGCCTCAAGAGGAACCACCACTTGGGACTATTTGATCTTCTCCAACACACTTCACACCATCAAGGAACATGTTGGCTAGTTTTGAAGAGTTATATCATGATGTTCAATTTTTTTTCCTAAATACCACCATTTCTTCTAATGTGTGGATCTATACACTTGGGCACTCCATTTTTTGTCAACTTAGTTAGTTAGTTTTTTTTTTTTTTTTGAATAAAAGTTAATCAATAATTCCATACCTTCCAATCATGGGGGTATGATGAGTCACGTTTAGTTGGTTACATCAACAAGGCCTTGTCAAGGCCCCTTTGATGCATCTTACCATGTGTCGACGAGGCCCCGTTGATGCAGGGTTGATTTTTGACTATAAATATATGCTTGCAGCTGCATTTATGGTAATTAGAGATTGTAGTTGCAATGAAGCTCTTGTAGTTTTTTCATTTCAAAGTTAAAATTTTTCCCCCATGTGCTTGCAGCAAGAGTCATTGAATGTATAGATCTTTATTCAAGCATTGTTGTGCCTGAGCATAACAATGTGTGTGGCAATAAAGACAAGCTTTTGATCAACCTTGTAACACTTTGGATAGGTTAGCTATTTCATTTATGCATTTAATGCTTTTAATTATTTATTAAATGTTTTCAATTAGTTATTATATATTTTCCAGTTATTATATTAATGGGGTAATTGAGCAAGATATATTACATACATAAGTACAACTGCTTCGAGCGCAACACATATTTGCTTAGTAATCCCAATAGCATTATTTCTTGGTATACCCAGTAGCATAGCGCTTGGTCGCCCAACAACGGATACTTGGGTTCAAGACATGTACAAAAATTGGGATCAAATGCTTATATTAGGAATAGTTAAATGCTAATTAATTAGTTAATTTAGTTTAGTTATTCTACTTTCTTTTATCTACATTTTGAGCACCAAACTATAAAACATAAAATGATAAAAATTGGATGCCTCAGTTACACTTAACCATATCCATGTATGTTACAAGTGTAATTGGGAAGACAATGATTAACATTAAGGCAAGATTCACTTCCTAAAGGACTAGTGCACTAGAAACAATAAAGTCCATGAAATTAAACTAGATCATGCGTGAATGCTTTGTGATTCATATAGTTGGACGTAGGGGTACCTCTCCATTCATCAGCTACATACATCACATTGGCATTCAATGTAGATTATAATCAAAGATCTGTGAGAGAACCATTCATGATACAAGTATCCCCTCATAATGAAAGGGCTTCTTCAACTCCCACTAGTTCAAGATCCCCCTTTGTCGTGATAGTACCATCACAAGTGCCTCTAAGGAAACCTTTTGTAATCAAGGTACCCCAGCCCATTGTAATCCAACCAACCATAGCCCAACCAATTGACCTGATCATCCAACAACCTCCTATGGTGGCCAATGCTATAGCAACTTCCTCACAACCAACAAATGACAACCAAAATATTTTCAACCAAGTAGAGGAAGAAGCATAAATAATGGCATAATGATAAGGGTGACAAGCAAATTGAGGCATGAAAGGAAGTGAATTCACCGAAGCCCACTCCCATATCAGCTATATCCATGACCTCCTCTACCCAACCTACTTTAACTAACAAACCACAAAAGAACACAAAAATCCATAGCCAGAACAACAAGGAGAAGCCCCATCAGTAACAACCTAAGGCCAAGGTTTGCATTTTGGGGCACATGGAGGAAGTAATGTAGAACTAGGGTGACAATTTCATGGCCAATGACAAAAGCTTCCTCAATGTAATAAATCAAGTTAGAGAGTCCCTCAAGCAAAGAAATACAACTCTATGCTTGTATGACTTGATCATGATTTCTGTCATGCATCGTGAGGCATTAGTCAAAATGCTAAATTCCATCCCTGTTAGTGAGGACATCTCTACTAACAAAGAATCCATCGATCTAGTGATAGTTCCTCCATAACCAAGGGAGGAGAAGTCAATAGCCCTAGTATTTCGTGATAGTGAAATCAAGGTCAATCCCCAAAATGATGATGTAACTAGGGCTCCTTTGTTCATAATCATATGCATAGGATAGTCTAAAGTGCATCAGGTACATGTAGATGATGGGGCTGCAACAAACGTTATCCCATTCACCATCATTGAGCAATTAGGCCTGATAGAGTAAACACAATACACATCAATGATCATTCTCAAGTCATTCAACAAATTGAGGATTGCTATCAGGGGATCTATCTCCTTGGATTTTATGGCAAGGGAGAAATTCCCCATGACAACAAATTTCTTAGTGGTGGAATAGACACCAAGGTTTAACCTTATCTTGGAAAGCCCTTACCTAGCTCAATTACGAGCTTATCCTCATCCATCCACCAAGAGATTCACCATCCTTATGAGGAAGGTTAAATCATAATTCATGGTAACAATGTGGTGCCCCTAGCTACTAACAACTTGTACATAGAGTAGGGGTCTAAAGTGGAGCTTCAAGAGGAAGCTCCCGACCACGAAATCCAGCAATCCAAGAGAGAGCAGAAAGCCAGTAATGACAATGATGGGCAACGAGACACATTATGGGATGAACTCTCTTTTAACATCATCAGTGAATGTGATGGCAAATGCAAACTAGTGAAAAGTAGACCTTACACATTTCCTAATCTTTCAAAGATTAGGAAAAGTCTACACAAGTGAAGTACACCTTGACCCCATGCCCTTGTAATCATATGACTGATAGTCATGTACCCTAACTTTTCTTTGTCAACTTGTTATGCCTTTTTATATACTTTATTTCTCTTCATGCATGTAGCCNTAGTTTTAGACCATGGAGGGCCCTAGCATAAAAGGAAATTTATATATTTTTGGTGATTTTCTATTTTAAAATTTTTATGGCTTTTTCCAATTTTGAAAATTTTATCAGGTTTTTTGATATTTAAAACATGCATAAAAGTAAAGAAAAAGAGAGGTTGTAATAAATAAGTAAAAATGCAAATGAAAGTAGAAACTTTAGGCTACATGCATGAAGAGAAATAAAGTATATAAAAAGGCATAACAAGTTGACAAAGAAAAGTTAGGGTACATGACTATCAGTCATATGATTACAAGGGCATGGGGTNAAGACTTTAAATTGGCATTGCAGACGACCATGACCTTAAACTACTGATAAATGTGTGGCCTTCCATGGCTCAAAACTAGCAAGTAGCTCTTATCTTATGACCACTCATAATCTTATAGCCTAATAATTTTCAACATAGCCAACACAGTCATCAGTAGCATAGCCTAGTTTACAACATTTATAACCTTAAAATCTTAAAGAAGTAAGGATATCAACAACTTGCATAGCCAAAACTAAAACCAAAAATTAAAATTTAAAACATTTTAAAGTGATATAGCCATGGCCACACTATGTGGCATAAATATTAAAATATCTATAACTCAAGTATTGGCCAATATGGACCATACAACATCCAAACATAAACTAAAAATCATCAAAGCTTGTTACATCATGCATTAGATGGTGCCAGTGGGACATCCAAAGGGGGAGGAGGTGGTGCATCATCATCATCATCAGTTGCATTGTTGGGGCCACCAACATCATAAGGTGCCTGTGACATAACAACATACAATCAATTAGTAACTAGCATAACCAAAACCATGACATAAACCATGCAAGACTAAAACTTAAAATATAAAACATAAATGCCATCAAACCTATGGGAAAGCTGACTCTGCAAACTCTCAAGGAAGATGGTGAATGCCAATCTCCAAATGTTGGAAAATCTAGTCTTCTGTCATATTTGCCTAGTCAATGTTCCCAAAATTGATGCCTATGAAGATGTTGGTCCTATCTACACTCATCCATGATGGAGCCTCCAGTGAGATCATAGTTGTAGACACCTCATCTATAGCTATAGTAATCTGTGGGATAGGAGACTCAACTACTATTAGAGTGCTTTCAAAGAGGTTGAACACACTCTAAGCCTAGATGCCCTAGATGAACAGATGTCTCTTCTATTGTTCAGTCATCTCCTTCTTTAACCACTTAAGGTACGCCTCCCGATCAGGCTTATACTTACACTTATGATCCCTTTATGTCTAACTCTCCCATAGAGATTTGTTGGACCTTTGAATCTCCCAGAAGCTTTTGCACACAAAATCGCTAAATTAGTGGTAGTTTTGTACATCTTTAGGGGGACGTGTGAGATGTTAGGAGGAAGCTTAGGCAAGGAGTCAAACTCCATGTCTTGGTTCAGGTTCCACATAACTAATGGCACTAAAAACAACAAAGATATAACCATAAACATGATGTACAACCTCAGGTAGCCATAGCATAAAAATATAACTCATAGCAAAATGACTAAAGCATAGCAAAACATAGTTCTTACCGATCTTAGGTGCAACTTGTTGCAACTAACCGACAATGTTCTTTGCCATCCTATGCATGAATTCTATCTTGTTTGGGACCTCTACCCATGGTTTCATATGAAACATAGATGTAGAGGCCTCTACTAGTCACTCAAGAACTATGGCAAGCATAACAATCGTTAAATAAGTAATAACTAAGAAGTTAAAAATAAAACCATAGACAATAGTGATTAGAGCATAGGTATACTTGTGTTCTTGTTCTCATTCTCATTTTCATACTCATCATCATCATTGGGGATTTCTATCGAAGGCTCCTTGGATAGTGGTTCACTGAATAGGGCATCTAGATCAACCATATTTTGTTGCAAGAGCATCTCCTCTACATACCTTTGTTCCTTCTCTATCGTGATAGCTATGCATCCCTGCTCCTCCTCCTCTACACATCTATGTCCATTTTGCTTATCTTTATTTTTCTTTCATAGCGGCAGCTTGGGCTGCTAAGTTCCACCATTGACCTATAGCCATAATCTATTAAACAAGCTAGAACATATAGCCATAGGACATAACATAGCCAAAAAAATTAAGAGCATAGTTAAATTGTACATGTGACTGCCTAATTTAAGTGTGGGATCTTGAAGACAATCCTTTGCTTGGACGATGGCTCTACTGCTAGTGGTGCTTCCTCCACTAGCCATTTCAAACTAGTATCAGCTACCTTGTTAGCCTTGATGTGCAACTATTGGGCCCTTTTGATGTTCATTGGGAGCATAAGAGGTGCCTCTCCCATGCTATCAGGGGACTTGCATTTACTAAGACCAAGGTTCTTGGTGGTCATAGACAATGAATCTCCATTGTCTTTCGATGGATTTTGAGCTTGCACAGTTAGATAAAGATGTTTTATCTAATGCTAGGAAAGTTGTTTTGGGCCCTGACACACCCATAACCCATCCATCTTCATCACCAAAAATTTTTCAAACCTCTTCAAATAGCCCACAAAAAATGCATAGTGCATGTGGATTATTGTAGAGGAGTCCTCACGAAGTTTCAGGATTTCCTCCTTGAGGCTAGTAGCCAAGGAAGTAGCCCAATTAAAATGAGTTCCCTCCGTCAAGACCTTCTTGAGGATCCATCCCTATGTAATGCTGACTACCTTATTTTTTTAACAATAATTTGGGAAAGGCCCAAGACCTAAACAAAGGATAGGACTTCCTTGCATCAAGGTTCATAAAGCTATCAAAAGTAAGTCTAGAGTGGCCCTTGCTAGCCCTAAACCACTCCTCAACTTCCTTATGATGGTTGGCCTCCTTCATTGGTTTGGTGGTAATTGCTATCCCAACAACAGGAACACCAAACAAGTTGCGAAAGGTATTCATACTAATGGCAATGTTAATTGGCATGCCTCACACTATGATGTGAAACACATTGGCTTCTGTGTCGAAGCAGTCAATGATGTTTAGCAACTTCGTAGAAGGGATGATAAGGCTAGACACCATAAAGACTTCAAGCAATCCTACAAGTGTGATGTTTGTTTAGATAGTCTCAAATGCCTACTCCCTTAACCATTCCTATGCTAGCCCCACCTCACCAAACTTTAGAATGAAAGTATCTACAGAATGTCTAGTGATGGGTATAGTGACATCAGCAGAGGTGGAAGGACCTATAAGTAGAAATAAAGGCTTAACACTAGCATAGTTATGTTTAGACCATAGAACACTTAAGATCCAAATAGCTATAAAACCTTAGTTATAACATAGAAAATCATTCCCTTTCTTACCTTTCTTCTTTTTGCTAGGTGAAGCTTGTACAATGCTCCCAGCAATGATACCCATATCTTTGACAGCCTTAGGAGCTACCCACCAACTATGTGCTATTTTGGCAGCCACAACTTGGTGGGGTATTCATCAAAGTCACCCCTCAGCTGTTTGAAAACAACATGTCTAATCTTAAGGCCTTTGGTGAATTCATCAAATGTGGTATGGACAATTGTCAAGGTTTGATCATTCTTGATCAAGCCTTGTTCATTAACCCTATACCTACAAGATGTGTGCAAAATCAACAAGTTAGGAAAAGGACCAAATTAGATAAGGCCAAAACATTGAAACCTATGATAGCCATGCTTACCCTTGTAATCAGGAAATGATGCTTGAAGGATTATAGAATAAAGAATGGGCTCTTTATGCCACCATCAAAGTATTATTCATGTTGTATCATGAATACTCTAGCATCATCCAAATGTCTAAAAGGTACCATGCACTAATGTTATCTATTGGCTCTCTCGCCACTTGGGTCTTTGAATCATTGGTTATGAACCGAGTAACCAAGCCTGCATACCCAAGTAGTAGGGTCTCTACCATAACCGTGACCACTACTATAGACAAGTGTTACCACATCATCACATTGAAATTTTGCAAAAGGTAGGCAAGAAAATCCCTTTTCCCTAGATAGAACCATAGCAACCCCTTCTCCATGTCCATGGCAGGTAGGGGGATGTGGGCCTAGGTTGGCTGATACAACATAGAATGCTAACCAACTCCACCACAATGAGTGGCTTTAGTAGGACCTTGCAGGGGGAAAACATGAACACCATTAGAACCACATTTCAACACTTTGGATTTCTAGACAAGTTTTATACATCCTAGTTAGGGGTGAGATTATCCTTTGTAAAAAGCTCTAGGATGTTTATTCAAATTTGCTCAAGAAATTCCACAAAAAAACATTATTACAACCTTTCATAGCCTTTTACTTCATAGCCAAAACTTCATAGCCAGAATTATGCCTTAGTCCAAACCATGCATTAATTTAGAAAAAGCATAAGACAGAAAAAATAGCCATAGTAAAAACTTACTAAAAATAGTAAAATCTCTTTTTTCTCATAGAAACAACTTTAAAACATAGTGTACATTTTCATGCCTCCCTAAGGACATGGAACTTGACCAGAGAAATATCTAAGTACATCAATAACATCCATCTCCAAAGGGGTAAAGTGCTACAACCAAAATTAAGCCTTATTGACACAGCCTTAATTAAAAATTTTGTAAAAGTCCATCCTAGCTTCAATTTTAGTGATTCCACCATGGAAGGAATCCTGAAGTCACAAGATTTTCAGCCATGGACATTACAACCAAAAACACATAACCATTTTTATATGAAATATAGCCAAAAATAGCAAAACTATAGTCATCAACCTTAACCCGCTTTTGCATAGGGTTGGGAGAAAATTTACCAAAAAATCATTTGAACTCCAAATGAAGTGATTCCACCACCATTTGAAAGCTTGAATCAAGCCCTATGCACCTACACTTAACAAAAATTCAAAACGTTATCCATTTATTCAAAAAACATTCATTATTTTGGATGAAAATCTGAAAAACGGCATAGACCTTGATTACACAACCAAATTGAAACAGCCATAACTTCATCGATATAACTTCAAATCAAACAAAACCACAACCATTGGAAATCTTAAATGTAACCTTAAAAACCAATAACATTAGATTTTACCAAAATTAAGATGTTTTGTTAACAAGACATACATACCATTGCTTGCTTTTTGTATCAAAAAAGCACAAAAAAAACACCAAATTTGTAAAACCTAACTTAATTTAGCCATAGAATACAGCCAAAATGGCCAAACCAACTTCTACCCACCACAAAACACATCAAAATAAGGGGGTAAGATTTTGCTAAAATTTAATTTTAACAAGTCCTTCATCCTAGATCTAACAAAAATGGTCCCATGATCAAAATTTTAGAAAAAAGCACCAAAATAGAAAACCTATTTTCAAAAATTGAATCTAACAAGGTAAAATCAGCACAATAACCCTAGACCCACATAGAAATGACCAAAATATGATGTAGTATTTTGTTAGAATTTTATTTTATCAAGCCCTTTTGAGTAAATCTGACAAAAATGACCTTTTCCTAAAATGGCTACAAAATCATGGAAAAAAGCAAAGAATCACCTACCTTGGAATAGATGAGGAAGATCCTTGAATGGAAATAGCCTAGGGAAGTTGAATATCTTCTTATCTGCCTCATTTGATGCCTAGTTCTTGGGATTTTTGCTACTACATTTCTTCATCATGGTTACACAACACTGGAAAAGCTTGGAAACTGAGGGAGTTGAAGCTTCCACACTAGCTAGGAGAAGATCTAAAGCTTCAACCTTGAAGAGAGATGATTCTAGCTACAAGAACTTGTGCTAAGGATCTCCTCCAGTGTGTTGGATGTTGGAATAGTGATTTGTGTGAGCTTTTGTAAGTTTTGACAATAAAAAAAAAAAAAACCTAACATTTCCACTCTCAACCCCCTATTGCAAATTCTGTGTATTAGAACTCAACATGCAGTAAAGTCCAATGGGGGGAAAGTATCCTCCATATTGGGAGTGGAAGGGAAAACAACAATTAAACTTTTTTTTTCTTAATTTTTAAATTTTTAAGCCATAGGACCTACCCTGCACCCTCATACATTGTGTTTTGGATTTGAAACTCCATCAACACTAGGGTTTTGACCCCTTGGACACTTGGAAACATGACCAAGCCTTAACCCCCATGCATCCACACTAGGGATACCATGCCCAATGTGGATACATGCCTCCCACCTCTTAGAACCATTAAAACCTAACTTTCTTGCCATCTTTTGGTAGTAATAACTTACCTCATCCAACCCCAAGCTTCAAAGGGGGGTTAGACCTTACCGAAACTGGACATCTTGGGTTTTAATGCTACGGCAACCCTACTCGGCATCAAAGAAGGGGGGTAACATCTATTCTTATCATCCAGCACCCATAACACATAAATTTGGTTACTAGAGTGGGCCCACATAACCTAGAACCCCTCCAGCCACCCCCAGCAACCCTAGAACCTCATAAAACTTAGTCAAAAGTGGTTAAAACCTTGGGATTTGGTGTTTCCACATTGATGGAGGCCTCATCCGTACTAAGCATTCTAGCCCCAATGTGGGTGGATGGGAGGATGACCAAAAATGCCTAAATTAACCACCTAGTTACCATATTTTGAGTTCCATACTCTTGTATAGCCTCTAATAGCCTAGTCTTGCATTGAAACAAGTTGATTTTCAGCCTTACATCTTACCCCACATTGTTGAACCTTCCCTCCACATTGCCCATCATGGAGTTAGTGTGGAGGCTCAAGGGGTATAACATAAAACCCTTTTCCAAGCTTCAAATAACCATTGTTTTTACCTTGATAGCCCTAGTGCCCTTTAAGGACCTCTGGTAATTGATAACCTTTAAGATTTGAGTTGACTTTGGTACCACAGATCTTCTCCATGATGAATACCCCCTCTTTCACACTAGCTAGCATGGAGCCAACATGGATGCTTTAGGGAATATCATAAAATTTACTTTCACGATCTAAAATAGCCTTATGGCCTGCCTCAGTTACTTCTAGACCTATCGAAGCCTGATGAAACCTTCAAATGCCTTGGAATTGATCAAAAAGGTTAAAAATCCATCATCCCCCTTCTTTCCACACTAAGGCCACCCTACCTAGCATGAGGAAAGGGGGGTGGATGCATGAACATCATGGAGCCTCAAAATTGAGGGATTTTAAGGTCAAATCTTGTCTCTTGATCTCTACAACCACCAATAGCCTCAAACCACTATCAAAACCTACCAAAAGTAGTCCAAAACCTAACCCCTTGATCTTCAATGCTAAGCATCCTCTCTTCCATTCTAGCCAGCGTGGAACCAGCATGTATGAAGGAGGGAATGGTTAGAAAACCCAAATTTTAACTTAGAATGAACTCAAGTTGACATCTTAACCTTCCCAAGGACCCCAGTAGCCAAAATTGGTATCAAATGGTCCTTCTTCATGATTTCCAAGGTCCTCCTAGCTGGTTTCACACTAGCTAGCATGGAACAAGCAGGTAGCACATAAAATCATTTGAAGCCCTCAAATATTATCAAATTTAGCCTTAGACTTTCACTATCAATGCCTACAACCTTGGAAACATACATGCATGACCAAAAGTAGCCAAAATGAGCCAAAAATTAGTCCTAGCAACCCTAGAAGCCCACATGCATAGTTAATTAAGGTCAAAATTATTCTAGATTTGGGATTTATGATTCTTCCATGCTAAGGACCCCTTCCTCCATGTTGGCCAACATGGAGCTAGTGTGGAGACTAGAGGAAACACTCATTTGGAGCTTATAAACACCTCAGAATGGAATCAAGTGATCTTGCATGCACCTCAGAACCCTATCAACATCCTCTAGAACCTTCAAATCTTGAGAAATTGACTAGACATAGCCAAAAGTTAACCCCTTGAAATTCTCCTAGCTAGTTCCATGCTAGCTAGTGTGCAACCAAGGGGCCAACCTCTAGAATCCCTCAAAAGCCTTTAAAACTACCAAATTTTCACTCTATAGCCTTGTTGACATCTCTAGAATTCACCAAACCTCACCAAACAAGCCTAAAATAGCCTGAAACCAACATTCCAAATTCTTCCACATTGAGCACCCCCTCTTCCATGCTAGCTAGTATGGAGCTAATGTGGAGACAAGGGAGGAACTAAAAAAGACCACTTTGGAACTCTCCAAAATACTAAAATTTGGCCCTAAACCCTAGTATTTGACATTGAGAACCTTGGGAAGTGACATACATGATCAATTTTCACCAAAATTGGCCAAGATCTAAACATTTTAGTTCTTTCATGTTGAACATCCCTTCCTCCATGCTGGCTAACATGGAGCTAGCATGGAGGGCCTACCTTTTTACCTTAGACAATGAATCAACACTTTGAGAGACTAAGAATCTACATCAAGGAATCCTAAGACCTCATAGCCTAAATATCACACTCATTTGACCTAGTTTTAACCCTCAAATCCCATCCACTCCCTTCTTCCATGTTGGAGAAACCCCCTAGCATGGATCAAGGGGGGCATAACCATTCATAACCCTAAATAGCCTTCAAATGTAAACAAAATTAGCCAAGAACTTGGGAAATCAAGGTTTACGAACCTAGGATCCTAGGAACTTGATCAATGTGCATCCCAAATCATCCCAGGACCAAAAGGCAAGAGCAATTCCTCTACTCCATGTTGGCTCCAAACTAGCCAATGTGGAACTAGCATGGAGACTACATTAGGCCTTATTTAATACCCAAAACCCTAACCAAATGAGGCCAAAATACAACCAAGAGATACATAACTACCAAATCTTGATCCCAACTAACCATGCAACCCTGTTTGATCATGTTTTAACTCAATTTTGGACTCTCTACACTAAGCCCCCTCTCCTCCATGCTAGCCAACATGGAGACAAGGGATGTGACCTAAGAGCTTGCTTTTTGACAGTTTTTGACCTTCATAGTGCCCAATTTTAATAGATTTGGCCCTACGCTACCTTGAGAATGCCCCAGAACCTCAATTTAGGATCTCTGGATGCCCCAAAACATGCTTTTCTTGGTTTCCAAGCTTTGGGTCACTCCTTCCACATTGGACAACGTGGAAACAAGGGGGAACCCAACATGGAAGCCTCAAAACTCTTGATTTTTAGGTCCAAATAACCTAGAAACAACCTTGATTAATGCCCAAATTCATTCATGACCCTTGTAGCCTCAAACCATGTCCTGCTATGGCCTAAAACTAGCAAAATCTAACCTTTTTAACCTATATTAGCCAAGTTTCATGATATGTATCCTATGTTGCTTAATTTAGCCTTATTACATGATATTTCAACTCCTTTTTAGCCATGTGTTGCATCATTAAACTTCTTAACCGAGTATGCCTTTTCATAGCCCTATATTTTATTTATTTGCCTTGTTATAGCCTTATTTACCTTTGTTTAGCCTTTGATTGGTATCAAATAGTGGGGTTTGACCTTCCCTAGCCATTATTTGGCACCATGTGATCATGGCCCGCTAAGGTCTTAAACTAGAAGGCCTTAAACTTGCAAAACTATGACTGTTGTTGACCATTTGTAGCTTTATGTCTCGTACTTCCTTTTGTTTGACCTTTGTTTGGCCCTTATTGCACTTGTTTTCCTTGATTTTACTCTATTTATAGCCTTGGATAGCCTTATTTGCATTAGAATAGCATGTATTTGCATAATAGTATAGCATTTTAGCACTATTTATTCACTTTTTCCTAGGTGCCACTTGATATGCTTTTGGTTGACATGTGGAACCAAAGTATGAATACATGGGAGTAGATTAGCTTACCTTTGTGCCTACATGGATCCCATGATGATGTAGAATAGTATATCAACCCTAATTGCCTAGATCTTGAGCCTAAGAGTCTTGTCGGCCACATAGCCTCGATAGAGAAACCTCTAGAATGGCCTAAAAACCTAGTCAAAACCCTTGACTTAGAGGTGGATGACATAACTAAAGACTCTCTAGTTGAGGTTCCTATTACAACACATAGTGGTGGGGAGAAAACCCTTAAACTAAATTCCTCACTAAAACCTCAACAAGCTTAAGACATCACCAAGGTTCTACAAGGAAATATTAAGGTCTTTTCCTACTCATATGAAGATATGCCAAGCCTAGACCCATGCCTGGTACAACACAACATCATACTAGACCCTAGCATTAGACCATTTAAGTAAAAAGTGCATAAGATTAGACTTGATTTGGCCTTAGCAATTTGTGATGAGATCTCAAAGCTCTACTAAGCAGGTTTCATCTAAGTTGTTGACTATGCAAAGTGGGCATCCAACATAGTGGTAGTTCCTAAGAAAAATGGGAGTATCGATATTTGCATTGATTTTTGAGACCTAAATAAAGCAACCATCAAGGGTAACTTCCCTTTGCCTAGTATTGATCAACTTATCGATACTATAGCTGGACATGCCTTGTTGTCCTTTATGGATGGATTTTCGAGATACAACCAAATTAGGATCAACCTAGAGCACCAACTTAGCACAAACTTTATGACCCCTTAGGGTACCTTTTGCTCTACTATGATGCCCTTTGGTCTTAAGAATGCAAGAGCAACCTATCAACAAGCCATGACATATATCTTCAGCAATTACATGTTAGGTTTGCTCAATGATTACATAGACGATATAGCCATTAAATATAAAGTGGCCAATGATCATGCTAATGACCTAGATCTTATGCTTGAATGATGCCTCAAGTATGAGCTTAGGCTAAATCCTAACAAATGTGTTTTCAATGTTAAGATAAGTAAGATAAGTGGCTTTGTAGTATCTGAAGCAAGGATATGTGTCAATCCTAAAAAGGCTAAGGCCATATCCAAATTAGCAACACCTACCAACCTTAAGAAGCTTTGAGAAGTGCAAGGCATATTACAGTTCATTCATAGGTTTATCACTAAGCTTACAAATAAGTTACAGCCCATGCAACACTTGCTTAAGAAAGGGGTTCACTATGAGTGAATAGCTCAATGCTAAGAGGCCTTTGAAACGCTTAAGCAAGAGTTGGCACAACTACCAACGATCTATCCTCCGCATAAGGGTAAACCATTTTACATTTACCTTGCCATCTTTGACACATCCATTACCTCTCTACTCTATCAAACATGTGATGATGGGGCATATATGTCAGTATACTATCTTAGTCATACATTAGTTGTCTATGAGACCCAATGCACTGAAGTGGAGAAGTATTATCTAGCACTAGTCTTCTCATTGAAGAAGTGGAGACACTACCTCTTCAAAAGCCAAGTCAACATCATTTTCAAAGATAACTTGCTCAAAGCCATAACAACCAACATCTATGAGATTAGTCATATAGCTCGATGGAAAGCCATAATTGTGGAGTTTGACCTTCATTACATCCTTCAATCCTCAATGAAATGTTAAGCTATAACCATACAACTCACAGTTTCACCTATTGATGACCAAGCAACCATAGATCATAAGTTCCCTGATAAACATATTAACATTATTAGCAAAGTGCCCAAGGGTTATGAGGCAATCATGCACTTTGACAAAGCTTCAACTACCCATGGGGCTAGTACCGCTACCCTCATAACATTCCCATCTAGTGAAATCTGATCCTTCACCTATCATTTTGAGTTTTCATATACTAACAACATAGCTGAGTATGAAAGTTTGATCAAAGGAATGATGGTAGCTCGTGACCTAGGAATTAGATGCTTAATGATCAAAGGTGATTCTCAACTTGTGGTTAACCAAGTGACCAAGGTCTATGTGTGTAAATCCAAACATTTACAACCTTACTATGACTTAGGAAAGCAATTGTTACAATAGTTTGTAGACATTGATATCCAACACATACCTTGAAATGAGAACACTATAGTCGATGCAATAGCAACATTGGCCCTTAATGTGACACCAAATATGTTTAGTAAGTTGCCCACCTTAATCGTGGACTATGCTATCCCCATCACATAGAATGCTAAGGACACCTTTGTGGATGTAGTTCATAATGCTCCTACCATGGAATGGCATGATGATATCAAATTTTACCTTATGCATGGTGAATTCTCGCAAGGTTTAACTACCACTTAAAAGGACATTGTATGTAAACAATTGAAGCAGTATGTCATTGTAGGTGATAACACACTATGTTGATGGTCCTATAATGGTTTATTATTAAAGTGCTTGGGTAAAACTAAAGCTAGAATAGTAATAGAGGAGATTCACAAGGGCATTTGTGGAGGAGATATAGGACGTAGAGATATGGTTGCTAAGATTAGACAATTAGGCTATTATTGGCCCCATATGAAAAGCAACTACTTGCAGAAGGTTAAATGTTATGACACATGCCAACGACATAGAAACTTTATACATGTGTCACTAACTGAGTTGCACACTACTCAGATCTTTTGGCTGTTTCAATGATGGGGGTTGAATATCATTGGATCTATAACACCTAAGTCTTCCGCAAGACATAGCTTCATCATCACTGCAACCAAATACTTTACTAAGTGGTTGAAGCTATTTTCCTAAGGAAGACTATGTCTAAACAAGTCTACAAATTTATCTTGGATAACATTGTAGCCCATTTTGATATACCCATGACCATATTTATAGATAATGAACCACAATTTAGTGGCCAAGAAACCAAAGATTTCTATCATGACCTAGGCATTAAGCATTCTTTTTCATCACCTTCTTACCCTTAAGCCAATGAACAAGCAAAACAAGTAACAAATCCATCATCAACTTGCTCAAGAAGATGCTCAACAATAGCAAGTGCAAATGGCATGAGTGGCTTGTCCATGCACTATGGGCCTATAAAACGACCTATCATACAATAACTGGTGTAACCCCTTATAGCCTAGTTTATGACTCTAAAGCTATTTTACCTCTTGAATTATAGGTGTTGTCACTTCAAGTAGCCTTGATCGACTTCATCAACAATGAACAGAACAAAGAGTTGTGGACAGTGACCCTAGACTCAATGGAGGAGCAATGTATGCAAGCTCTTGCTCATGTTGAACACTATCAAGAGAGACAGAAACAATAGCAACACCATAACTTGACCAAGTGTAAGATCAAGGAGGATGACCTAGTCCTCAAAGCCATCCACAAGCATGTAGACAAATTCTCAGCTAATTAGGAAGGACCCTTCCTTGTTACCAAAGTCTATGGCAATGAAGCATTCAAGATAGCTAACATGGATGGGAATGAGTTGGAAAATCCGGTTAATCATCCTTATCTAAAGTCATATTACATGTAGCCAATGATCATCAATGAGTGAGCTTGCTCAACACCAACCTGCTAGGGTCTTAAATCAGTAACATGGCCTACAAAGGCCTAAAACTGGTGTGACCATGACTTGCCAAGGTCTTAAACCAACAATATAGATTACCCAGGCCTGAAACTAACACCATGATCTACTATGACCTTAAACTATCACCACAGCCTCCCAAGGCCTTAAACTAGTACCATGGCCTGCCACGTCATTAAACTAGCAACAATGGTGAACTGGGTAGTTTGGTTTTATCCTTCCATGTGGCTTGCATGCATTGTACCATTATAATATGCTTTGTTTGCTTGGTTTTATTGTCCTCTTAGAGTTGTGTTTGCAGGATAAAGCTTGGGACCATCACAAGGGTGCTAATCATTATGGAAGCAAGTCACTACACAACCTTGATTTGCAAGATTTGGTGAGTTTGTCATGCTATGTCAAGAGTGCTTATACCATTGCCCTCCATCTAGCACCACTCCTTGAGCCTAGCCATGTAGCCTTATTATGGCTTTCCATTCCTTGTAAAACAATGTTGACCTATGTTCACCACTCATGCACCATAGCCATATGATATCTCTTATCATGCTTCATCCTCAAGTCCACTTAATAATGTAGTTCATTCA
>MNCI01009353.1:1692-43288 GCA_015680685.1 Gnetum montanum
TGACAAAGAGGCTGAAATCTTTATTCTAGCAAGCCATCTTGCAAGCAATCGTCACAACTTCTTCTTTACAAAGCTCTTCTCCCAAGACTCAAAGTGTCTCCAAGTGAGAGCCCAAATGCTAACTAGTAGCCTTCAAAATAAGATGACAAGTCTTCTCCCAAAAGTCTTCCAGTGATGATGATTTTCAAATGATCCCTTTTCCCTCTTTTCTTTTTTTTCTTTCACCCCTTGAAGCCTTTTTATAGGATTCCAAGGTAGGTAGGGAAGTTACATTTTAAAAATATCTCACCTAACTTCTCTCCCAAGTAACTTGACTAACCANATTTCTGATTTTTTTTTTCTTTTTTTTTTCTTTTTTTTGACAAAGAGGCTGAAATCTTTATTCTAGCAAGCCATCTTGCAAGCAATCGTCACAACTTCTTCTTTACAAAGCTCTTCTCCCAAGACTCAAAGTGTCTCCAAGTGAGAGCCCAAATGCTAACTAGTAGCCTTCAAAATAAGATGACAAGTCTTCTCCCAAAAGTCTTCCAGTGATGATGATTTTCAAATGATCCCTTTTCCCTCTTTTCTTTTTTTTCTTTCACCCCTTGAAGCCTTTTTATAGGATTCCAAGGTAGGTAGGGAAGTTACATTTTAAAAATATCTCACCTAACTTCTCTCCCAAGTAACTTGACTAACCAATTAGAAAATTGCTTGTCCAACAAGTTAGGAGAAAGTTATGTAGTTAGGGAGTTAGGAAGTTATGCATAAAATTAGGAGAATTTTATGCTAATATTAATGTAATGTAACATTTAAATGGGATAATTAATATTGCAAATTTATAATGGGTAGGAATTTATATGTTTTAAAATAATATTTGTTATGACTTGGGATAATTGAAGGCAAGTCTCTAAATCAAGGCTTCATATAATGAGTACTTCCTACTATGGATATATATATATCTACATATATATATTATTGGTTAGTTTATATTCCATTTTAAGCGGCAGAAGTAATTGAATAATTTCTGGTAAAAGCGGCGAAACGATTCTTCTTGTCTTCCCTATAAATCACGTGGAGGTTTCATCACAGTTCCAGAGCAACGGTCTTTCTCTTATTTCTGCCCAGAACCTGCAAGAACCGACACATGTTTGAAGCAAGATTCATATGCAGCATCATCCAAAGCCACCGATTCAAACTATCCCCGCGCAATAAGGCCCTGCAAAATCGTAACCGACGATCACCGCGGGAAGGCCCTGCAACTGCAATCTGACTCTGTCGTCGCATGCTGGAGAAGAAAGGGGGTTTTTTTGAAAAACAACACACCCAAACAGAGGGTTTCAATTGCCAGAAATGTGTCTGTTTTGCCCCCAAAATTGATTTAGGGCTTCCTGCGTTTTTGTTTGAAAATTTTCCCTTGAATCTTTACCGCCATTGCCATTGATTGTAGAACCAAGGGCGAACGTTTTATGGATCTTTATTCTGCCGAAACCACCTGTAGAAACCTTCGGAATCGTTGCAGCCGCACCATGAAATCGTAACAACATATCTTGCGTTAAATGTTTCATGTGCAGGCTGAATGTCGCGCGGCAGTTTGTGGGGTTTCGGTGCACCTTGAGATCACCTCCAATGTTTTATTCTTGTTTTGAAACAGCAAATCAGCAACGTCAACGGCTGCGGCAGTGTAGAGAGACGACTGCGGCGATGTTTGTTGGCCTGGCCGTGGTTTTACGGTGGCCATGTATTGCCCAGTAACACCGCAGTCTTCTTTTCCCTTCACTAATTCTGCATAATTTTTAAACACTTGAGGCGTTGCTAATTTTTGATTAATTCCTGTTTTACATGAAATTTCAAATGTTGTCTTAAGGATACGACCGAATTTAATCAACCGGGATTTGCAACTTTGTTCTTTTCACATAAATAATATACTCCCTTCCTTACTGATTTTACTATCCTCTGATCTTTGACAAGGGAATAATCCGGCACTTTCATCTTGTACCCAAAAGGCTTCAACATCAAATTTTTACCAGTGAATCAATCTTCTAAAAAAACCCATAAACATTCAATACTAAAGCTGTAATTTACTTCAAAACCATAGATTCCTCCAATATTTTGAATAAAATATTTTAACTGTTCCATGGAATGGCCAAATGTGCCAACAATTCTAATACACAACCGCTTAACCGAAGTCAATGGGAGGAACATCATTGTGTGGGCGACTGCCTAAGGTAGGTTCACCACCTTCGTTTTTTCTTAGGACATGTAGGACATTCTACGACAAATTTTCCTTCATGGATTCATGAAATCTCTCTTGTTGTAAATCCCTTTGACGTTGTGCCTCCATGGGTTGATACCCTCTTGAGTCATGATCATGCACAACATACTCTACTTGTAAGTGCTGCATACCAATTCGTGTGAGATCACGAAAAAGCATGTCTGGGATTGAGCGATCGGGAGGTAACACTATGTTACCTTCTAAATCTTACCAACGTAGTTGTTCATCCTGGTAAAGGTTAAAGGTAAATTTTGGTATAAACGCATCGGGATGAACATATACCATGTGAAACTGTTGAGGAACTAGTAGATTATCATGTGTAATATGCCTCTAATTGTTCCTTGTATCAGACCTAGGTAGTGAAACACTTTTGTACAAAGAAGGAAACATGATTGTCTATTCAGTGTGCAATATATCATATATTATATATTATTATATTTTTTTCTCTTGTAATCAACCCTAAGGGTTCATTCCAACAATGATAAAGATTTTCTAAGTTTTAATTAGTGCACAAACAACAAAGTCCCCGACAACAGCACCAATGATGAGCAATGAGGTATCCCTATGCTCAACCATACAAATACGAGTGTACATGCATGATCAAGTCGAATTCCAAGGACTAAGTGCTTACGCACCTTTGGGGAACAAGGATGGGTTGATCAATCGTTATCTTCCCAAGCTTACTTGTATAGCATGATTGTATGGTTAACTAAACTTGAGGTACATGATTTTTATAGTTCTTATGTTTTTATGTCCTAGTGCTACAAAGGAAGGAGAGAGAAAACTAAGTAACTAATTTTAATTTAACTACCTAACTATGCTTTAACTAGTCCTAACACCAACATCTGTTCTCACTTGCCGTACACATCTTGAACAAGTGCAACACTACTGGGATTACCAAACACTAATCATTACTGAGTTACCAAGTGTTACAAGCATGCTCAAAGTGGTCATACTGAGTGTGGTTACTTAGGAGAGTTTCAAGATGAGAGAGAGAACATTAATTAACTAAGGAAAGCATTAAGTAATAGTAATTAACATTAATTAATCTATTCTAAATGTTGCAAAGGTTATCACAAAGTTCATCTTTATTGTCGTACACAAGGTGTGCTCAGGTATATAATGCTTAAATAAAGATTTGTTCACTTTATGACTCCTACTGCTGGCAGTCAAAAATAATTCTATCTCTGGAAAGGGAAAAAGGAAAAAGTTTGGGTAAGGGACTAAGACTAACTATGTAAACCAAGTGCACCTGCCTCTTATTTATAGGCAATGAGGCAGGCCCTGATATCACATGTGCAATATTGTAGATGCGGTATTGTGACTCATCACCCACATATCCATTTCTGGGTGACCAAGCACTATGCTACTGGGCATACCAAGCAATAACATTGTTGGGATTACCAACTGAATACGTGCTATGCTTGAAGTGGTCATACTTATGTGTTTAATCTATCTTGCTTTATTGCTTCATTAACTTAATTACTAGAAACATTTAATATATAATTGAAAACATTAAATGCATTAATAAAATATTTAATATATTCAAATTGCTGCAAGGTTTATCAAAATGTTCATCTTTATTGCTGCACACATTATTGTGCTCAGGTACAATAATGCTCAAATAAAGATCTGCACATTCAATGACTCCTGTTGCAGGCACTTGGGAGAAAAATTCTAACTCTCAAATAAACAAACTGCAAGAGCTTCGCTACTAAAAAATCTCTATTGCTATAAATGTGGCTGGTGGGCCCATATTTATAGCCGAATATAGACACTATGTCGATGAGGCCTCGTCGACGTAGGATATGATGTGTCAACTAGGCCTCATAGATGAGGCTTGTCGACATAGTTAGAACTGCAACTCATCAAATATGAATAATGGTTGTTGCTAATGTTATACCATTTACATGGCTAAATGAGTATTTTATCATTTTCTCATAAAATAGCCATATTTTAAGCTTTTAAAGTAAGCTTATATAGTACAACAGGACATATTAATCTTAATCTTGTATTATTGTTTTATGATTCATTATGGTTAAGTCATCTAATTTTTGTAGTCAGAAAGAGTTTGGCTATTTAAATGGATAACATTGGTTTGTTAAGAATGGTTAATTAAATGAAAAATAATTTTTTTAATTAAGTTGACTAAAACCTTTTAGATTTGTCAAACAAAATAGTTTTAGAATTCCTTGTAAAACATTTATTTTTAAAATCCATAACTTAATGTTACCCATTGGAATCAAACTTATGACCTAGACAACTTTGTGGTTTAAAAGGTTTATGTGAATTGTTATACATAGATAACAATCATAGTTGGGAAATAAGAAAGGACCTCAACCTAAAATCCAATATTATAAAGACATATTAAGAAATAATAGCTTTGAAAAGCTCAATTACTTATGACATCTTTTTTTATTTTAAATAAATACTAATAAACATGACCATGGAAAGATGGTAGTTGATGAGTCATGAATTTGTTGGCTACGATATCGCAGCCATGATATTGCGTACGCGATATCACGTACGTGATATCACAGCCTAGATGCGATATCGCGTATGTGATATCGCAGCTTGTCTCCTCATCTATAAATAATAGGTAGACAAATCTGGTAGGCAATTTTTTGGTAAGTTTTTTAAGTTTAAGTTCAGTAGTTTTGTAGAGATCCTTTGTCAATCTTCCTCTCAACCCTTTTCTCCCAGTGCATGCCTGCAGTATGGTGATTGTAATTGTACGGCATCCTTATTCGAGTGTGATGTACTTGGACATGCACATGACGGGCAACAAAGATCGAGATTACTTCATCATTTTAGCTTAATTATTTATTTAATTATTATTTATTACTTTCTTAGTTAATATCTCTTCACCCTTATCTCCTAGTAATGTGGAATGAGTACGACTTAATCACGAGCATTCAAGTATGACTACTTGGTAACCCAGTAGCATACTTAGATCATGCACCTGGTAATCCCAGTGGTAGTTGTGCATGAGGTCTAAGATGTGTATGGATGATTAAGCAATGGATGCTCATCGCAATTAGGCTAGTTTAGATTCTCTTTCACCCTCTCTCTCCTAGCTTAGTTAATATTATTTCCCATCATACCTAGGAGTAGCATTAGTGTAAGAACACTTCATACACCTCACTCTGGACTAAACCATATGTGACAAAGATAATACTAGTCCAAGTGGGAAGATAGCAAACTGTGATCTACAAGAAACTGTCTAGATAACACAACTAGATCATCTGCAGAGTTCGACCAAATCATGTATGAAACATTCGTATTCATACGGTTGAGTGTAGGGGTACCTCGCCACTCATCATTGGCATTGTTAACGAGGACGGTGCTAGTTATCTAGATTAGTTATATCATACAAGGTTGCTGTATAGGAATTAATGATATGTCTTTTAGGAAGAAATAATTACAAAAATTCACATACAAATTCGCACATAATCTCACAACCATGCCTCTCTTACAAGACTACGATAATGCCACATCTAGTGAGGTAATTCATTCGAGAACCAACGAATTATATGACAATGAAGATTGGAGTACGCAATCTGAGGTGGGGATTTCTTATAAACATAAACGAAGGTAGCATCGTTCCAATGCATGAAAGCATAACTTACTCAATGACGATGAATCCCTACTGGCCACTACAAGCCTAACACAAATACAAGAGGCTATTTGAATCTCCCGTAGGCATCATAAAGAGAGTCGTCTACCCAGGCTCGATTTAAACAACTTTCCCAAATTTTCAAGAGATTATGACTTAGATCTGCAACAACATTTACAAGCCTTCTACAATGCCTATGCATGGAACAACATTGATAACGGTTGGCAAAAACTCAAGCTCTTTCCTATGACACTTGTTGGCCAAGCAAAAGTATGGTATAGATCGTTAAAGCCAAATTCAATATGATGTTGGAAAACAATGGTAGAAATCTCTAATGAAAGATATCAAACTTAGGCAAGAGTGTTGGCCTTAAGGAAACAAATCCAAGAGTGAAAACAGGCATAACATGAACCCTTGGACATGGCCTTAGAAAGATATTATGCACTATTAAACAACTGTCCATGCCATGAGTTCTCTGAGGAAAGGCTAATGTACCATTGATGCACTTCGTGATGAAACAAAAGAGATCCTAGGGATGTATGCCCAAGGTAAACTATATGAACTATGAACCCATCACTTCCAAGAGCTTATTAAGCAAGTAGAAAAATAAGAAGGAGAAATGGCTAGATGGGAGAGTGTTGAAAAACATCAACAAGACCAAAATCTCAACTTAACAGAGGTCCATAATCATGAAAAGGAGAAATCAACCTATGTCAATGAGGAAGAAGCATCTTTCCCAGTACAATAATCATTAGATGAAATCGAGGAAAGGATCAATAAGATGTTGGAACGAATGCATAAAAAGTGTGGGGAATATATCAATAATATTGGAGATAGAGTTTTGACAACCTGACAAGCAAGACAAAATGTCATTAGACAATCAAAAAAAAAGGGATGAAGGAAATAAGAGCTCAACTGCCAATCATATGTATGAATGCAACATTTTCCTATACGATCACCCCAAGGGCCAATCCCCAATCTTGTTACATTTATATGAGCATTGGGGAAGCACGTTACACCTAGAGTTCATACAAAGATATTGTGTTCGATCATAGTGGCAACAATCCCAGTCATGGGGGAAGCCATCCCTAAACTGGAGACACCCTTCGTATCATCCGAATCCAAATGCTTATCTAGTTTAACATCCTATTTCCCCAACTGGATCAACGTACTCTATCTCACCACATTATTATTTTCCTCAGTGCTATCAGCCCATGTCCTCAACACAACCATCACCTTGCGGACCTTACACTTCTTCTAAATTTCAACATTCTCATCCTTTCCCTCCTTCTACATAGCCACTAGCTGTTCCTGAAGTATCTACACCACAACAACAACCCATGAACATTACTTGTGCTACTATTGCCAATAGCAGTGAGAGACCTCATCAAAATTAAAAGCATCCCTTTTTTAGACATGACCGTAGGAAGGGACAATACAATTTTGAGGCTACTACATTCTCCAACTCAGCACAAGTCCAACACTATGGTGCATCCTTCTCTTCGAACACAACACCTCGTGTCACTTTATCGGGGCCACCAATTAACACTCCGAAAACCATATGGCCCAATGAATACAGACATGGAGAGCAACATCCTGATCCTTGCATACCATCTTACAGTCTCAAGTATCATAGTGGGTCAACTCTTTATGAGGGAACTACATCTTATAAATTGCCCCACTACGCTTACTATAATCAGGTGTGAGAACCCCAATGGGGTAAGTATGACCAAGTTTTAATATTTCCAACATGCAAGGATTCTCATCTTTCAATTATTAATCCTCACCATGCTCAACCATTTAGTTATGGAGGATATTCCCCATTCTAATAACAACCAGGATTAATAAATATTTTTCATTTTCTTTAATTTTATAATTTTTTGTTTTCTAGTTTTTCATTTTTCAATTTCTTGTTTTATTTTTTTTGTTTGTTGTTTTATTTTATTTATTTTGTATTTTTATCTTTGATGAGCAGCAGAGATACCCCTATGCTCAACCATATGAATACGAGCATTCTCATGCATGATCCGGTCAAACTCCGCAGACGGACTAGTTGTGGTACCTAGATCATTAACCTTAGGTCGCAGTTCATTGTCTTCCCACATAGACTAGTATTTATATTTGTCACGTATCGTTTAGTCTAGAGTGAGGTGTATGATGTGTTCCTAATTCTATGCTACTCTTGAAGGCAGTGGAAAGTAATACTAATTAAGCTAAGCTAAGAGGAAAAGGGTAAGAGAGTCTAATCTAGCCTAAGTGCGATGAGCAGCCAATTCCTTGATCATCTGTACACATCTTGGACCTCGTGCATGACTACCACTGGGATTACCAAGCATAGATCCTAGGTACGCCATTGGGATTACCAAGCGCAGATCCTAGGTATGCCACTGGGATTACCAAGCGTAGATCCTAGGTACGCCACTAGGATACCAAGTAGTCACACTTAAATGCTCGTAATCAAGTCGTACTCGTTCCACGTTCTAGGAGTTTAAGGGTGAGACAGAAAATAGCAAATAACATTAAATAAATAAAAAATAAATAACAAAGTGAATGCTGCAGTGATGAAGTAATCTCAATCTTTATTGTCGATCATGTGCATGTCCAAGTACGTCATACTCGAACAAAGAATGTCGTACAATTACATTCACCACACTGTGGGCAAACACTAGGAAAATAATCTAACTCTAGAGGGATCAAATTACTAGAGTTTCACTACAATCTAAAATAGGATGCTTAGCAAGGGAGAGCCACTTTTTATTTATAGACATTGCGGTGGACTACGATATCGCATATGCGATATCACAGGGAAGACGTGATATTGCATACACGATATCGCGAGGGGATGCGATATCATGCGAACACGATATCGCGTCCCATCATATCCCCATGACTGAATGAAAACTTGTCCTCGAGTTACAAAGAGAACAAGTTCCATTGATTACAAAATGGATAGGTATGGGATTATTAACTGGAAAAAATGAAATAAAACAATGTTGCAGTGTGGGAAGACACAACACAGAAAAATACTACAACTACTACAAAAATGTGAAACTCATGTAGTTCCTGGTGGCAGTGGGTCCTCCATGGGTGCTTTCCCTTTGTCGTGTGCTCTAGGCTTGGCAGCTTGATGGCATTGAAGTATTTCCTAGAGCTTCTCCTCTTTAGTCTGAGGATCTTGTGTCATCCATGCGAGTGTTCCAATGTTTGATGGAGTCAGTACTTCCCACGGACAGGGTAGTTGCGGGAACATCTGATTAGCTTTGACGTACCATGCCATGAATAGCTATCGTTCCTCTTCGTAGGCTCTGGCTTTGTCTTTGTATTCATGAAGATCTATCAGCCATCGAGCCAAGTCGGTTGCTACATTTTTCTAACCTTGGTAGCTTGCTTTGACCATCTCGAGTTTAGAATTTGCAATGTCCAATTTTTCAACCAGCTTCTTCCATTCTACAAATTCTGCCTCATATTTGTGATGGGTGGAAGCTACCTGCTATTCAAGCTCTATTCTTAGGCACCCTACTATTAACATGGTAAGTTGGCATATCTGAGGTTTGTCAACTCCATGTATTCTGTTAAGTCTTGGATCTGCAAGTCCTAGTTTTTAACTTCTGCTTGGTGGGCGAAGGTGTAAGTGTCCAATATGGCCCTCTAATCAGTATGCTAAGCACTGATGTTGTTGATTTGAGCCTTGGCCATATGGATCTCCTTCTCCAGGATTTTTTTGTACATCCCCACCTGATCACGGAAATGCTCCTTCAGCTTCTCGTGTTATTTAGCCTCATTCTACCACATGCTTATCTCAATTGCTGATTTTTGATGAATAGCATGTACCTCCTCCATTCTCTAGCTAAATAGCTTACATCTCGGTTGACCCAAATAAATTGTTCTCATAGCTGATGAAAGTGTTCATCAAGAAAATTCTTTTGTTTCTCCACAGAGCTCAACCGAAGGTTATCTGCAACCAACTGTTTATTCTCTTCTTATAAGGATCTGAGTGCCTTAAGGTGCACATGGCTTTACGCTTCTACTGTAGAGGCATCCCAAACAGCCTTCTCCTTTTCTCTCGCCACCCTCTTATTCTCTACGGTTAGCTTTGTTAATTGCTTGATTCAAAAATTTTCAAGCTGGTCTGTGAGAACAAATTGCAGAGGATTCCGTTGTGCTGCTTATAAGGCTACGAGCTGCTCTTGTAATCTCTGCACTTCAGCTTCAGCATGCTTGGCCCTTACTTCAGATATGACTAGCTTCCCCTTGGTGGAAATGATGTCTGATTGAATTGTTGTGACATCTCGAGGGATATCAAATAGGGATGTCAGAACTTGCCCTATTTGTAGCAATCAATCTAGCGCATCTTCATGTTCGGTAGGAGTCATTGAGATTCCAGCAAGAGTTTGAGCATCTCGTGCTCCTGAGAGATCTCGTGCACAACAGGTACATTGAAAGATTCTTTGATGTGGTTAGCGATCACTTCAACAACTCCCACGACATTCTGGTGTTGCATGACCACCATAGTGGCCCCTTCACCAGTCTCTAACTACACCTGAAAAGATGTTGCATTTACAGAGATCTGTTGTGACCATCTGCTTTTCACTCCTCCTATCTAAATTGATAACTCATCCCTTGTGTGATCTAATCAAATTGTAGGCTGATTAGCATCATCGATGACACGAAAAAGGTTTGCATCATCATGACTTCCCCAACTAACCGTCTCAACGATGGCCCTAAGATGGCTCATCGACGGTTTATAGTCTTGCAGCAGCGGCAGTTGATCTTGGCTTGTGCTAGGCCCTACTTTTTGTTGTTGGCTGGGACCCGTGGCTAGAGGTTGACTTGGTCTTGCAAGTTGAGTTGCAGGTGGTTCAGTCATCTATTCTTCTTCTTCTTCGGGTTGCAGCTCTTCACCAGTGCTCTTTCTTGGAGCTGGCACCTTTAATAATTTAGCATAAGAAGCATTTTGGGCTTTTTGAAGGACGTCATTTGTGTACCCCCAAATACCAGCTCGTTGGCACAATTTTCTGATAAGACAAGGAAAAGGCAACTCCATCTTCCCTATCTTCTATTCTTCAAATCACCTTAGGATCTCCGTCAAATATAGATGGGAAAGGTTAGCATTAACCTTTCCCATCCACACTACACATCCCCTAGCTGCATATGTAGATATTCTTTTCAAAACTTTTGTGGGAAAGAGATGATAGGTTCCGATTTTGAAATAAACTCACTCTTCTGTCGTCAGCTAACTAAAAGCTTTATCTCTACCATAAGCCTTCTCTAACCAATCCTTTCGCACATTGGGGTCTGAATGGGTAGATAACCAAGCAACATGAGGCCCTGAATTTGGAAGGTTTAACACTTTCAAGATAGCCTATGCAGAGAAATTTACTGTCACACCACAAATGTTGACTATGGTGCCTTGCTCCCTATTGTGTCAGAACTGGTACATTTCACCTAAGTACCAAGAACCACTTTCAGAGAGGACAGGCCATAAGGGAGACCCTTTGAGGTGATCCCTAACAACCTCAGGAGCAAACTCTACAAAAGATTCGAAGTTTAGTTCCACAATCACTGCAGCAAATGTGGACTTCTCATGTATAGCCTGAACACACTCCAGGGGCAACCTAAGTTGTTGTCTCGGTTCAGGCACAGCAGCAACTCCTCCTTCTGCCTACCCATACCATCTAGTAGGACGTTCTTCTTGATGGATGTTGAATGATTGCACCTCCTATTCTGTATGTTGTCTGACAAGACCTTGTCTTCTACCTCTCCAAGGTTGTTTCGCTCCACCTTGAACAGGACCCTTCTGTTGTGCATGTTTCGGGGCCATTCTGCAATCACATAGATCAAGCATTAGTAATATTGTTTTGGAAATCAAATTATACCTTACTACTTGCCTTAATTAAAGATCTTATATTATAATGTGTGATCATGCCCGAAAGTTATAATAATGGGTCCTATGACTTAGGTGGCTATCATTTTAATCTCCTGGTATACTTAAGGTTATATGATTTTTGGCACAATTATTTGAAGTGTTAGTGTTAATTACCCTAACTAATGTCCTTCGAGTGATGATAAATTTCAAAAATTTTAAACACTTTTTGGTAAGTGTCTCTCCCCCATGACTAAACTGAACACTCCGGGTTCAAGTAGGTTCAAACAAAATTAAAATCGGAGCACCAATGCGCAAGATATTAGTGAAAAAGCAAGGGTCACACAATTACAAGTCGCAACAAAAAATTTCAACAACTCCCCCTGTAAAAATGGCAAAATGATGCTAAGTTTTGTGGCGGGGGTCCCTATTTATAGATAAATAGGACGTGATATCACGTACGTGATATCTCGGCCCTACTAATGTGAGACACATGAAAATATAAAATTTTTAATGATTTTTCTTGAAATTAATGTTAAATATTGAGGACATTGGCAAGTATTAAGATGTTATAGGGTAATTTCATCGATTTGAGAGGCACTCTAAATGATAATGGTGTGAATTTGAGCAATTAAAAATCTGGTGGTTACGAAAAAAGGGCATGTAATGGTACATTGAAATGTAGAAATTAGAGGGATAATATTAGGGAAAGAGAATTATGAAAAATTAAGCTGAGGGTAAGAAATTGTGTGTTTAAGCTAGAGAATTAGTGAAGATTACAACAAAATTACACAAGTGGGTCCTCCCCAAAGTAGGTTTCAACCTAAAATGCCCTTGTGTAACCACACTTAAAGTGTCTGTGGGCACTAAAAGGGTTCAATGTAATCCGCACTAACTCCACAAAACACATGCATGTAAATATCACCAGAATGAGATGAAAATTCTATGTTACACGAGACACGAGCTACAAATACATGACCAGTGAGATGAGATGAACTATAGAAAGGGTTCGTAGAGATCAGGACATGAGGTAACTGACCCAGGGCACAATGAATCCGACGTGGAAAGCATGATTAAGGTGTCATTAACCTATCGTTCCAAGATCAGGACCAAGTCCATCCCTCTAAACAGTGACATCACATTGTTTCATCCCCTGATGAACAACTATGAGAGTACCATAATAACAAGGCATACGATCACTTCGCGTTTAGTACAAGGGAGGAGTTATTTTTGTTTTATGGCACTTTGTTTTTCTTTTCTTCTTCTTTCTTTTCTTTCTTTTTTTTCACTTTACTGAAACCAGAGAAGCCGCCAACCTTCATGCATGGGTGCATGTCTTTCCAATGGGGCCCCCTAGAATAGTATTTGATTTTTGAGTGCCCTTTTGATTACTCTTACTCCCATTTCTCATTAGATCTACAAGGATCTTAGTACAACCACATTGCATGATAACTCCCACAGATGTCACTAAAGAGAATCCACAAGTCCCCTTGATGTCACACCCTAATCATTCCTTCTTGGTCCATCCTTCTTCATTCCAGGTACAATGAACACAAAATTAATTTTAAGTTTTAGAAATATCAAGAATATCATTGTACCCATGAACAGACCCTCTTATTTATAGAGTGGATGAGTGGGTGTAGTGGGCTCACTGTTCCAAGTAATTGATTACTCATTACTTAATAACATAAAACACACCTCAACCAATGATTCACATGAGTGTTTTATTCATAGATGAGATTACTTACAAAAGCATAAAAATACAAACACACAAAAAGATAAAACAAAAAGTAGAAAAATTAAAAAATTAAAAAAAACTGAAAAATATTTATTAATCTTGCTTATTATTGAAATGGGGGATATCCCCCATAACTAATTAGTTGAGTATGGTAAGGATTAATAAATGGAAAATAAGGATCATTGCATGTTGGAAGTATTGGGCCTGGTCTATACTTATCCCCTTAGGGTTCACACACTTGATTATAATAAGCATAGTGGGGCACTGTATATGATGTAGTTCCCGGATAACGAGTTGACCCACTATGATGTTTATGATCGTTAGATGGTATGCAAGGATTAGAATGATGCCTCCCATCATTGTGTTCATTGGGCCATATGGTTGTTGGAGTGTAAGTTGGTGACCCTGTTGAAGTAACATGAGGCGTTGGATTCAAAGGTAAGGGTGCACCACAGTGTTGGACTTGTGCTGAGTTGGAAGATGCAGTGGCCTCTGAATTAGGTTGTCCCTTCTTAAGGCCATGTTTAAAGAAATGGCACTTTTGATGTTGCTGAGGTTTCTCACTGTTGTTGGTAGTAGTAGCACAAGTGTTGTTCATGGGTTGTTGCGGTGGCACAAACACCTTAGGAACAGTTGGTGGCACTGTGGAAGGAGGGAAAGGATAAGAATGTTGAAATTTAGGAGGAATATAAGGTGCACAAGGTGGTGGTTGTATTGGAGGTATGGGCTGATAGTATTGTGGAGAATGGTATTGTGGTGAGATAGAGTACGATGGCCCGAGTGGAGAAATAGGATGTTGAACATGATAAGCATTTCAATTTAGGAAATATGAAGGGTGCCTCCAGTCTAAGGGTGGTCTCCCCCACAACTGGGATTTTTGCCACTGTGATCGAACACAGTGTCTCTGTACGAACTCTGGATGTAACGTGTTTCCCCAATGCTCATGTATATGTAATAGTATTGGGCATTGGCCCTTGGGGTAATCTCCAATATTGTTGATATATTCTCCACACTTTTGATGCATCCATTCCAACATCTTATTGATCTTTGCCTCTACTTCTTCTAACGATTGTTGTATTGGAAAAGGTGATGTCTCCACCTTGAGATTTGTTGATCTCTCCTTGTTATAATCATGGACCTTTGTTAAGTTGAGATTTTTGGTCCCATTTATGTTTTTCAAGACTCTCCCATCTAGCTAATTCTCCTTCTTCTTTTGCTACCCGCTTAATAAGCTCTTGGATTTGATGGGTTCATAGGTTGTATAGTTGACCTCAGGCATATGTTCCTAACGTCTCTCTTGTTTCATTACGTAGCCCATCAATAATATGGTACATTAGCCTTTCCTTGGAAAACCCATGGTCTAGACAGTTATTTAACAGTGCATAATATCTTTCTAAGGCCATGTATAAGGGTTCATGTCTTGCTTGTTTCCATTCTTGGATTTGTTTCCTCAAGGTTGACACTCTTGCGTAGGTTTGATATTTTTCGTTAAAGAGTTCTACCATTGTTGACCAGTATCATCTTGAATTTGGTTTTAGCGATCTATACCATACTCTTGCTTGGTCAACGAGTGTCATTGAAAAGAGCTTAAGTTTTTGCCACCCTTTATCAATGTTATTCCATGTGCAGGCATCGTAGAAGGCTAGTAAATGTTGATGTGGATCTAAGTCATAGCCTCCTGAAAATTTAGAAAAGTTATTTAAATCGAGCCTGGGTAGTCAGCTCTCTTTACGATGCCAACGTAAGATTCGAACGGCCTCTTGTATTTGCGTTAAGCTTGTAGTGGCAGTGGGGGTTCATCGTCATCGGGTAAGTTATCTCTTCATGTGTTGGGATGACATTGCTTTTGTTCATTGTTATAAGAAACTTCCACTTCAAGTTGTATAATCCAATCTTCATCATCATATAGTTCGTTGGTTCTCCAATAAACTTCCTCACTAAGTGTGGCATTATTATTATCTTGTAGGAGAGACACTGTTGTAAAACTGTGTGTGAATATAGGCGTGACTTTTTATAATTATTTCTTCTTTCTAAGAGATATATCGTTAAGTTCTTTATAGCGACCTTGTATGATTTAACTAATCTAGATAACTAGCACCATCCCCAGCAATGGTGCCAATGATGAGCAGTAGAGATACCCCTATGCTCAACCATACGAATACGAGCATTCTCACGTGTCATCCAGTCGAACTCTGTAGACGGACTAGTTGTGGCACCTAGATCGTTAACCTTAGGTTGCAGTTCGTTGTCTTCCCACTTAGACTAGTATTTATATTTTTCACGTATGGTTTAGTCCAGAGTGAGGTGTATGATGTGTTCCTAATTCTATGCTACTCCTGAAGGCAGTGGAAAGTAATACTAATTAAGCTAAGCTAGGAGGAAAAGGGTAAGAGAGTCTAATCTAGCTTAAGCGTGATGAGCAACCGATTCCTTGATCATCCATACACATTTGAACCTCGTGCACGACTACCACTAGGATTACCAAGCATAGATCCTAGGTACGCCACTGGGATTACCAAGCGCAGATCCTAGGTACGTAGACTAGGATACCAAGTAGTCACACTTAAATGCTTGTAATTAAGTCGTACTCATTCCATGTTCTAGGAGTTTAACGGTGAGACAGAAAATAGAAAATAACAATAAATAAATAAACAAAGAAATAACAAAATGAATGCTGCAATGATGAAGTAATATCAATCTTTATTGCCGGTCATGTGCATGTCCAAGTACGTCACACTCGAATAAAGAATGTCGTACAATTACATTCACCACACTGTGGGCAGACACTGGGAAAATAATCTAATTTCACCACACTGTGAGCAGACACTAGGAAAATAATCTAACTTTGGAGGGATCAAACTACTAGAGTTTCACTACAATCTAAACTAGGATTCTTAGCAAGGGAGAGCCGCTTCCTATTTATAGACATTGCAGTGGACTGCGATATCGCGTACGTGATATCATAGGAAAGACACGATATCGCAGCCCATGTGATATCACGTCCCATCAATATTTTTATAAGTAATCTCATCTATGAATAAAACACTCATGTGGCTCATTGGTTGAGGTGTGTTCTATGTTATCGAGTCTCAAGTGGTCAATTATTTGGACAGTGAGCCCATTACACCCACTCATCCATTCTACAAATAAGAGGTTCTATTTGAGGGTACAGTGATATTCTTGACATTCTTAAAACTTAAAATTTAAAATTAATTTTATGTTTATTGTACCTAGAATGAGGAAGGATGAACCAAGAGCGAATGATTAGGGTGTGACATCAAGGGGACTTCTGGATTCTCTTTGGTGATGTCTGTGAGAGTTATCACACAATGCGGTTGTACTAAGATCCTTGTAGATCTAACGCGAAATGGGATTAAGAGTAATCAAAAGGCACTCAAAAATCCAATGCTGTTCTAGGGGGTCCCACTGGAAATACATGCACCCATGCCTGAAGGTTGGCAGCTTCTCTGGATTCAGTAATCAAAAAAAAATAAAAAGAGAAAAGAAAAAAAAAAGAGAAAGACCAAGAAAGTGCCACAAAGCAAAAATCACTCTTCCCTTGAACCAAAATGCCAAGTGATCGTACGCCTTGTTATTCTGATACTCTCATAGTTGCTCATCATGGGATGAAGCAATGCGATGTCATTGATCAGAGGAATGGACTTGGTCCTGATCTTGGAACAATGGGTTAATGACACATTAATCATGCTTTACACGAAGGATTCATTGTACCCTGGGTCAGTTACCTCATGTCCCAATCTCTACAATCCCTTCTATAGTCCGTCTCATCTCACTATTCATGTAATTGTAGCTCAAGTCTTGTGTAGCATGGAAATCTTACCTCATTCTGGTGATACCTACATGTGGGTGTTTTGTGGAACCAGTGTGGATTATATTTAACCCTTCTAGTGCCTACAGACACTTTTCAGTGTGGTTACGCAACGGCATTATAGGTTGGAACTTGCTTTAGGGAGGACCCACTTGCGTAATTTTTTGTAATTTTCACTCATAACACATCCTCCACATACCATCTATTACCCTTGGCATATTTTCAACAATATTCTTTCCCTTATCACTAGCCCTCTGATTCGAACATTCCTATGAACCATCACATAGCCTTTTTCTTTCCCTTGCCACCCGAGGCTCTTATTGATCAATTCCACACCATCATAATTTTCGTGCCTTCAAAACTAGCTAAATTACCCTGGATCCCTTTAACAACAATCTAGTTATCCTTAATTTCCATTGAAATTTTAGGAAAATCTTAAAAATTCAGTATCTTTCATTTTTCCTAATATCAATAGGCCGTGATATCACATCCCATAAAACTATATATACGTGACCCCCCCTCCTCCNTTCTCTCTACGACTTGCAATTGTGTATCCCTTGCTTTCATATCCATAACTTGCTTGCTAGTCCTCTAATTCTCATTCCGTTCGAACTTACTTGAACCCAGAGTGTTCAGCTCAATCGTGGGGGAGGGGCACACAATGAATAGCGCATAAATTTTTTGAAATTTTTCATCACCCAAAGGACATTATCAAGGGTAATTAGCTATGAAATAAAGGATAAGTGTGTCAAAAACAATTTCATCCCCTTAGTTATATCGGAAAACTAGATTTCAAAAACCACCTAAGCAAAGAGGACTCACTATTATAATGTTTCAGGGACATTTTAATTAACATCACAAGGGGATAAAAAAATTTCATTAAGGAAAGAAGTAAGGTATGACCTAACTTTGGAAACAACTTTACTAACAATTGGCCCGTGTGATTGTAGATGTCCCTGAAATGTGGACAATAGGAAGGTCCTGCTCAAGGTTGGAGTAAACGACCTAAAAGAGATGAAGGACAAGTTCTTGTTAGATAGCATGCAAAGCAGGAGGAATAATCATTTAGTATCCACTAGGAGGACCCTACTATTGTACAATCAAGGCAGGCAGAAGGAGGAGCTATGGCAACGCCTAAATAAGAACAACATCTCACGTTGCCCCAGAATTGTGTTCAGGCTATCCATGAAAGGTCCATATTCACCATGGTGATTGTGGAATTAAACTTTGGATCTTTCGAAGAATTTGCTTCGGAGGCCATTAGAGATCACCTCAAAGGATCCCCACTATGGCCTATCCTCTCTGAAAGCGGTGCCTGGTACTTAGGGGAGATGTACCAATTTTGGCACAACAAAGAAAAAAGCACCACGGTTAACATTTTTGGTGTGACTATGGATTTCTCTATTCAGGCCATTTTAGAAGTATTAAACCTTCTGAATACAGGGCCAAAGGTTGCTCAGTTGTCAACATGCTCAGACCTTGATGTGCGATGAGTTTGGTTCGAAAGGGTGTATGGCAAGGAGGATAAGACGTTTGGGGAGTTGACGATGGAACAAAGGATCTATTTTAAAATAGGGACTTATCACCTCTTCCCCACAAAGGGCTTAAAAATAATTTCAACATATGTGACAAGAGTATGTGCAGTGTTGATGGGAAAGGTTAAGGCTAACCTACCTCATCTATATTTTATGAAGATTCTAAGGCAGTTTCATGAATGGAAGATAAGGAAGCTTGCGTTACCATTCCCTTGTCTTATCAGGAAGCTGTGCAGACATGTTAGCATTAGAGGATACACTAATCATCTCCTTTGAAAAGCCCAAAATGCTTCATATGCTGAACTGCTAAAGCCACCAGCTACAACGAAAATCACTAGTGAGATGTTGGGGTTGGAACAAGAAAAAGAACAGAAAGCAGGACCAACTACAACTCAACTTACAAGACCCATCCAACTTCCAAGCACGAGACCCAACTAACAACAAGAAGCAGGGCCTAGCATGGACCAACAGGATCAACCACCACCACCGCTACAAGATTACAAACTGCTGATGAGCCATCTCAGGGCCATTGCTGAGAGGATCAATTAGGGAAGTCGTGATGTTGCAAATCTCTTCCGCATCATCGATGATGCCATACAGCTCATGATTTCTTTGGATCACGTGAGGGGTGAAGTGTCCATCTAGACAAGAGGAAAGAACAATTGGTCATAATAGATCTTAGGGAACGCTGCATCCTTTCAAGTGCAATCAGAAACTGGTGAAGGGGCCACAGTGGTGGTCATGCAACACCAGGATGCAGTAGGAGCCACAAAAGTGGTCATAGACCATATTAAAGAATCATTCAATGTGCCTATTATGCCATCGGTAGATCTTACAGGGGCACGGGATACTCAAACTTTGGCTAGTACCTCAATGACTTCTGCAAAACATGAGGATGTACTTGATCGATTGCTACAAACAAGATAGGTAATGACGTCATTGTTTGAAATCCCTCAGGATGTTACAGTAATTCAATCAGATCTCATTTTCACCAAGGGAAAGCTGGTCTTGACAGAGATGAGGGCCGAGCATGTAGAAGTAGAGGTGCAAAGATTACAAGAAAGTCTTGTAACCGTATAAGCAGCACAGCGGGATCCTTCTCAATTTGTTCCCGTAGACCAGCTGGACACTTTCAAAACTAAGCAACTAACCAAACTATTGATGGAGAATAAGAAGGTGGAAAAAGAAAAAGAGAAGGCTGTTTGGGATGCCTCTACAACACAAGCACAAACTTACATGCACACCAAGGTACTCAAAGCCTTACAAGAGGAAAACAAATAGCTTGTTACTAATAACCTTCGGTTGACCTGTGTGGAGAAGCAAAAGAATGTTCTCAAAGACCATTTTCAATAGTTATGAGAACAACTAATTAGGGTCAACTAGGACATGAAATGTTTAGCTAGGGAAAATTGAACCCTCTTAATGGAGGAGGTATGCACCATCCATCAAAAGATGGCTATTGAAATAAGCGCATGGTAGAATGAGGCTAAATGACATGAGAAGCTAAAGAAGCATGATGGGACGCAATATCGCGATGTGCTACCAAGTCTATAAATAAGAGGTAGCTCTCCCTTGTTTCTCATCTAGATCTAGACCCTTAGCAAAACTCTAGCAGTTTTTCCCCTCCAGAGATAGAATAATTTCCATGTGCCTACAATAGGAGCTCCAAAGTGAACGGATCTTTATTCAAGCAAATATTGTACCTGAACACAAGTTTGTGTATGGAAATAAAGACGAACTATTGGATAAACCTTCTAGTGCATGGACTAGGCTAAATAGGACTTTATTTATTATTATTTATTTTTTATCATTTAAATTCTTTATTAGTTAATTAAATCTCTCTCAACCCTTCTCCCATAGTTAAGTGCATTCAGTACAACCACTTCGAGCATGTGTGTTATGCTTGGTGATCCCAGTAATGAATAGTGTTTGGTAACCAAGATTGCATTGGTTCAAGGTGTGAATGGTAAGTAGGAACGGATGCTAATGCTAGGTTAATTAAGGCTTATTTAGTTCGTTAAAGTTAGTTAATTAGCCTCTTTACCCTTCACCTCATTAGCATAGGAGATAAAATAGAAAAGATACAAAAATCACATACCTCAGACTTATTAACCATACAACTATGACGAATACAAGTAAGTTTGGGAAGACAATGAATGATTAACCTTAAGTGTTCCATGAGGCCTGTAGGCACTTAGTCTATGGAGTTCGACCAGATCGAACGTGTAATGCTTGTATTCATATTGTTGAGTGTAGGGGTACCTCGCCACTCATCATTGGCACCGTTGCCGGAGACTAAGTGTTTGTGCGCTAAGTAGAACATAAGAAATTATCCACATCATTGGGAGCTTTAAAAAACCCTTAGGGTTAATTAAATAAAAAATTATATAACGGTTAATCAGCACACCGAGTAAAATAACAATGTCTTCTTCTTCGAACAAAAGCACTTCACCACCTAGGGATCATACAAGAGACAATCAACAATCTAACATACATAACCAAAATTTGCCAATTCCTCAAGAATTCAGTGTGGTATATATTCATCCAGATGCGTATATATCCAACTTTACTTTTATCCTCCATCAAGATGAACAACTGTGTTGGCGTGATTTGCAAGGTAACATAGTGTTACCCCCAAATCGTGTAGTCCCTAACATGCTCTTCCATGCTCTTGCATAAATCAACTTGACGTAGCTATATGGTGAATACATTGTAGAAGATTATAACACAAGGGACTACCATCTCACAAAAGCACAACGTCAAAGGGACTTGCGATAGGAGAGTTGCCACACATTGTTGAAGGGCAAAGGCCCCCGTAATGCTTTGCCCGTCATAAGAGAAGTTAAGGGTGGTGAACCTATCTCAATAGATTCTTCACAACATGAAGTTCCCCCTCCTAACAATAGTGAGAATTTGGGATATCAGAACCTACACTCTACGATACACAACCCTGGTTCTAATTCCCATGAACACCAGTTGTTCACTGAGGGAACACAAGCACAAGATAAGGGTGAGCATTCTGATCGTCATCACGATCGAGGTAGGGAACACCGAAGAGAAGGCAGGAGACATTGTCATGGTGATGGCTCTCCTTCTTCTTCCCTTCATCACATCACTCACCCTCTCCTTCAACATTAGGGTGCATCCACAAAGAGCATAATGGTGAGGATAAGGGTAAGCAAAATGAGAGACCTCGACGAGAGAGTCGAGAGCAAGGATGAGGGCATGAAAGAAGGGGAAGTAGGGAACCACGTAGGCATCATAGACGTCATGAGAGAGATGATCATGATGAACCCCTACTTGCCACACAAAGTATGCTAGATATTACGGAGGTAGTTAGAATACCTACCAGGCATCAGAAAGATAGTCGGATCAAAAGATTAGATATGAATAATATCCCACACTTCGAAGGGGGATACAATGTTGATCCAAAAAATCATTTACAGGCATTCCATGATGCCTGTGCCTTGCAAAATATTGAGAACGAGTGGTAGAAATTAAAGTTGTTTCCTAGGACACTCATAAAGGAAGCAGAGAGTTGGTACCGGTCCTTAGAGAAGGAGACCATTAGGAGATGGAGTATGATGTTAGAGTCGTTCAATGATAAATACCAAACGTACTCCAGAGTTTCCAACTTGCATAAGAAGATCCAAGGATGGAAGCAAGGTACTCACGAACCCTTGGATGCTGCCATGGGCTGATATTATGCATTGCTACATCGTTGCCCAGCACATGGTTACGCACAACGGGATAAACCCCACCACCTCGTAGATGTGCTAAGACATGAGACCAAGAGAACCCTTGGGACTTATGCCCAAGGGAGACTATCTGAACTTAGATCCTATGAAATTCATCGATTGTTGGAGCAAGTAGCCAAAGAAGAAGGGGAGCTACAAAAAAGAGAAAGCACGAAAGAATATAATTGCGATCCTTCCCTCCAAAAGAAGGGAGTGAGATTCTGCAATGAAGAGTATGAGTCAACACTCAAAGAGTTGGTGAATAAAAAAACCTTACCACTTCAAAAGCTAACAATGGAAGTATCGGCTAAGGTAGATGAAATATGGAGCTCCTTAGATAGTAAAATTGAAATTGTCCTAAAAATCGTAGAGGAGTCTAAGGAGAAACGAAGTAGTGACCATGGTAAGAAAAAGCGAAGAGATTCAGGCCATGCACGTGACAAGGGTAAGGGAAAAATGACTATCACCGATGAGGTTGTGGATTTGGACATAGACAATGATGGTGGATGTGAAATCTACCAATATGACCATCTTAAGAGATGTTTCCCAATAATTTCACATCTACAAGAGTCCGGGGTATATGCACTCAACCAAAGACTTAACAGACGGCAGGCACCCCGAAGGTTGCCTTATCCCCAAGGTAACCCAAGGCAGTTCCACCAACCATTAACATATTATCCAAGTGGAACTCTGCCATAACCTATCAGACAACATCAGCAGTTGCAACACCCACAATCATGGGGGATGCCATCGCCTAGACAACAATACCCTTACAGGCAACGAGACCTATATGGCTACTATGTGCAGCAGTCGGTTTCTCCAAGTGACTCTATGGGTCATAAAACCCCACAACATCACTACCAAGTTCAGGAGTATTTTAGGACTCCTTTTCCTCTAGGAGATGCTCCACATCCATACCATCCTCCGAATCCATCTGCCACTCTTATGCTAGTAGTTCCACTACCACCCGCTCCAACAATGCAAGGGGAACTCCCAACTCAACCGCAGCAACGTAATGCTACGAGAGCTATAAACCTTCAACCCTCTGGTGGTTCTGATAACCACAAGAAGAGAAGATATTTCTTCAGAACCAAAAGCCCAAAAAATCTTTCACAATTACAAGTGGTTGAGTCTATGCATGCTCCTCCAACATACAAGACTTTGAAGCTTCATTCAAACCAACAACAGGGCTTAACGTATACGGTTATGTTAACACATATCGTTATCGACTGGATCAAGGTGGGCCACCTTCCTAGGAAACTCTCTGACCCTAGAAGTCCCTTAATCTACCTCCAAGTCACTGGGAACAAACCACATAAGGCTCTTCTTAACTTAGGTTCTAGAGTCAACTTAATTTCATGAGAAATGTATCAAGCCTGGAACCTGCCTTCACTCAAGAAGAGCAATATTCAACTAGAGCTAGATGACCAGTCCATCACCATTCCCTTGGGATTGGTGGAGGACATTGTTACCACTGTGAGTGCTTGGTCATACCTAACTGACTTCCTAGTGATAAAAGTTAACAGTAACAAAGGGGATTTCCAAATTATAATGAGAAGGGCATGGCTCACCACCATGAACGCGTGCCTAGGGATCCATGATCTTTCCTTGGAAATATCTAAGAAAAATATTTATGGAAAGATCGAGAAGAAGAAAGTTCCATGCATCACATATAGTGACTCAAAGGGTGATGACATGGAGGAATGCTCAGCATCTCCTGCATGTAACTAGTGTGCCCAAGAAACTCAACTACAAAGGTTCCTGTATGTAGCAACCACACAACAAGGGAACACCCAGTGGTTGACAGCTGATCAAGAAAGTAGCCCACCAATATGCATGGAACAAACTAGAGGAACAACTCATGCCCACAATGAATGCATAGATACATTGGAGTACAAGCGTCACTGACTTCCACCCCTTAACCTAAAAACATCAATTGGGAGAAGTTAGACACTTCTAAGAAATTCAAATAGATGTTTGTTATTTCAGATCTCTCCCTTTCCATTCAGTCATGGGGGAGATGGCCACCTATGCTAATCCATGGAGGCCCTTAGTTCTTTTTAGTTTTTGTTTTACACATTTTTGTTTTACAAATTTCTTTAACTTTTCTTGTTTTTGTTTTACAATATCGTTATACTTTTTCATTTCTTTATGTGTGTGTGTATTATCCATCTTGTCAAGTTTGTCATTTAATAAGTGTTCTTCATGATGGTATGAATTGTTTTTCTATTGATTGCTAATGTTTGGTTTTTACCTTTAAGTTATGATGTTGATACTAAGGTATGGTTCTTTTGATATGACAAGCAATGATTCCACTTCATCCATTCATCCACAAATTTCTATGGTCTCTCTTGGCTTGGAACTATACAGTCTCCTTTCTTGAAAATAATAAGAACTAAAACAAATTGGTGATGGGGTATTTCTCAAACTAAGGACCTTCTCGCTTTCCATTCTCTCTTCTCCTTTGTTTGTCGAAATGGTGGTAGCTCTTAGGGAAGACATTCTTGTTATTCAAGTGGATGGATTGGCTGAATGCATTAATGCAAATTCACTAGATGTGGCTTGTTTGAGGACGGACTTGGAATGGGATCTACCAAGTCACATTAATCATTAAACACACAAGGGGCTGTACATCACCTTGTTCTTGAGATTCCATTCCATTCTCTTCTTTCCATCCTTCTTTCTCCATTGATCACCTCATTGCCGGTTGTATCATTAGTATATATTTTGGTTGACACGTCGTTTTCTTTTTGGTGAATTCTTATGGTTAAGACTTTAACTCTTGTTCCAAATGACATTCCTAGAGCCTACGAACTCTTTGAATGTGGGTTTGTCAAGGCATTAAGGACATGAGCCTGCTTTGGGGAGGACCCACTGGCATTCCTATTTGGTGCATCAGTTAAGTTCTTTCCCTTAACATTATTGTAATCACTACTATCTTGTTCATTTCCATCTTGACATCCACTTCATCGACATTATAGTTGTCTCTTTTTCTCCATCTTTCTTGTTCTTTTTCCTTCTCCATTCTATCGCTACCAGAGGTTCGCTCCTAGTCATGGGGGTCCGAACCCAATTTTTTCAATTTTCTCCTAACCCCTACACCTTCGGTAGTCACCATGATTATATCTCTAGACCCGTATCAACCATACCACAACTTAACCAATGGACCTTTCACCGAAGCAAGGTATTGACTGCATTGTGATTCATTTACCCTTGCTAATTGATGGGACACAATATCGCATGGGTCACGATATCACGGTGCGCCACCAAGTCTATAAATAAGAGGTGGCTCTTAATAGGCTTAGACCATAGCGAAACTATGAAAATTTTACCTCTCTAGAGATAGATTAATTTCCGTGTGCCTGTAGTAGGAACTCCAAATTGAACAGATCTTTATTCGAACAAATATTGTACCTAAACACAAGTTTGTGTACGGCAATAAAGATGAACTTCTTGGATAAACCTTGTAGTGCATGGAATAGGCTAATTAGGATTTTATTTATTATTATTTACTATTTACCATTTAAATTCTTTCATAGTTAATTAAATCTCTCTCAACCCTTCTCTCCTAGTTAAGTGCCTCAATACGACCACTTCAAGCATGTGCGTTACGCTTGGTGATCCTAGCAATGACCAACGTTTGGTAAACAACATTGCATTGGTTCAGTATGTGATTGGTAAGTGGGAATGGATGCTGATGCTAGGTTAATTCAGGCTTAATTAGGTAGTTAAAGTTAGTCAATTAGTCTTTTCACCCTTCACCTCGTTAGCATAGGAGATAAAACATAAAAACTATAAAAATCACATACCTCAGACTTACTTAACCATACAACCGTGAAAACTAAAAGTAAGTATGGGAAGACAAAAAATGATTAACCTTAAAGTGTTCCATGAGGCGTGTAGGCACTTAGTCTGTAGAGTTCAACCGGATCATGCATGCTACGCTCGTATTTGTATGGTTGAGTGTAGGGGTACCTCGCCACTCATCATTGGCACCGTTGCCGGGGACAAAGTGTTTGTGCGCTAAGTAGAACATAGGAAATTATCCACATCATTGGGAGCTTAAACGAACCTTAGGGTTAATTAAATGAAAAAAAATTATATAACGGTTAAATAGCACACCAAATAAAATAACAATGTCTTCTTCTAACAAGAGAAATTCACCACCTAGGGATTATACTAGAAACAATCGGCAACATCAAACACATAACCGAAATCCGCCAGTTTCTCAACAACACCAAGTGGTATATACTCATCCCGATGAGTGCATACCAAATTTTACCTTTATCCTCCATCAAGATGAACAGCTACGATGGAGAGACTTACAAGGTAACATAGTGTTACCTCCAAATCGGTCAGTCCTAAACATGCTCCTCTGTGCTCTTGCACAGATCGGCATGACACAGCTATATGTTGAATACGTTGTAGGTGATATCGACACAAGGGATTATCATCCCATAGAAGCACAATGTTTAAGGGACTCACGGCAGGAGAGCCATCACACACTGTTGAAGGGAAAAGGGGTCCCGCACGTCCTAAGTGAAATTAGAGATGGTGAACCACTTCTAATGGGTTCTCCATCAAATGATGTTCCCCCTCCTAATGATGGTGAGGAGGTTGGATATCAGAACTTACGTTGTACGATACACAACCTTGGTTCTGACCCTTATGAATGCCAACTATTCACTAAGGAAACAACAACACATGACAGGGATGGGTACTTAGATTGTCATCACAATCGAGGCCGTAGCAGCAGAAGAGAAGGTAAGAAGCATCGTCATGGTGATGGTTCTCCTTCTTCTTCCCTTCATCATATCACTCACCCTCTCCTTCCACATCTGGGCATAGCCATAAAGAGCATAACGATGAGGATAGAGGTAGGCAAAATGAGAGACCTCAATGAGAGGGTCGAGAGCGAGGACAAGGGGATAAATGAAGGGAAAGTAGGAAACAATGTAGACATCATAGATGTCATGAAAGAGATGATCATGATGAACCCCTACTTGCCACCTAAAGTATGCTAGATATCACGGAGGCAGTTAGAATACTGATAAGGCATCAAAAAGATAGCTAGATCAAGTGCTTAGACATGAATAATATCCCACGCTTTAAAGGGGGATACAATGCTGATCCACAAAATCATTTACAAGAATTCCACAATGCCTATGCCTTGCAGAACATAGAGAATGAGTGGCAGAAACTAAAGTTGTTTCCCAGGACACTTATAAAGGAAGCAGAGAGTTGGTACCAATCCTTAGAATTGGAAACCATTAGGAGGTGGAGTACAATGTTAGAATTGTTCAACGATAAATATCAAACGTACTCCAGAGTGTCTAACTTACGTAAGCAGATCCAAGGATGGAAGCAAGGTACTCATGAACCCTTGGATGCTACCATGGGCCGATACTACGCATTACTACATTGTTGCCCAAGCCATGGTTAAGCACAGCGGGATCAACTTCGCCACCTCGTAGATGGGCTAAGACATGAGACTAGGAGAACCCCTGGGACTTATGCCCTAGGGAGACTATCAGAACTTAGATCCCATGACATTCATCACTTGTTGGAGCAAGTAGCCAAAGAAGAAGGGGAGCTATGGAAAAGAGAAAGCATGGAAGAATATAACCATGATCCTTCCCTTCAAAATAAGGGAGAACAATTTTGTGATGAGGAGGATGAGTCACCACTTGAAGAGTTGGTGAACAAAAAAACCTTGCCACTCTAGAAGTTAACAATCGAAGTGTCGACTAAGGTGGATCAATTGTGAGATTCCTTAGACTCTAGACTTGAAACTATCCTAAAAATTGTAGAGGATTCTAAGGTGGAACGAGGTAGTGACTCTGATAAGAAAAAGAGGAGAGATGTAGGCCATGCACGTAACAATGGTAAGGGGAAAATTACTATCTCTGATGAGGTTGTGGATTCAGACATAAACAATGACGGTGGATGTGAGATCTGCCAATATGACCATCCTAAGGGATGTTGTCCAATCATCTCACATCTACAAGAGTCTAGAGTGTATGCACCTAACCTGAGACTTAAGAGACGGAAAACACCCCGAAGGTTACCTTATCCCCAAGGTAACCCAAGGCAGTTCCACCAACCGTTAATGTACTATCCAAGTGGAACTCCACCACAACCCATCGGGCAACATCAGCAGTGGTGACACCCACAGTCATGGGGGATGCCACTGCCCAGACAATAATACCCTTACTAGCAACCTGATCCTTACAGATATTACATGCAACAGTCAATTTCTCCAAGTGACTCTATGGGTCAAACAACTCCCCAATGTCACGAACAAGTTTGGTAGTACTTTAGAAGGACTCCTTCTCCTCCCAGAAACACTCCACGCCCATACCATCCTCCAAATCCATCTGCCACTCTTCTGCTGGTAGTTCCACTACAACCTGCTCCAAAAATGCAAGGGGAACTCCCCACTCAATCGCAGCAACGTAACGCTACAAGAGCTGTAAACATTCAACCCACTGTTGGTTCTGACAACCACAAGAAGAGAAGACCTTTCTTTAGAACCAAAAGCCCAGACAAGCTCTCACAACAACAAGAGATTGAGTCTGTACACACTCCTCCACCATCCAAGACTTCGGGGTTCCCTTCAGTCCAACAACAGAGCTTAACACATATGGTTATGTTAACACATATGATTACTGATTGGATCAAGATTGGCCACCTTCCTAGGAAACTCTCCAATCCTAGAAGCCCCTTAATCTATCTACAAGTTGCCAGGAATGAACCACATAAGGCTTTTTTTAACTCAGGTTCCAAAGTCAACTTAATCTCACAAGAAATGTATCAAACCTGGAACCTGTCCCAACTCAAGAAGAGCAATATTCAACTAGAGCTGGCTGACCAATCCATCACCATTCCGTTGGGATTGGTGGAGGACATTGTTACCATTGTGTGTGGTTGGTCATACCCAACCAATTTCCTAGTGATAGAAGTTAACAGTAATAATGGGTGCTTCCCAATTATAATGGGAAGGCCATGGCTAAGTACAATAGATGCGTACCTTGGGATCCACGATCTTTCCTTGGAGATATCTAAGGTAAACATTTATGGAAAGATCAAGAAGAAGAAAGTTCTGTGCATCACATAGAGTGACTCAGACGGTGATGACATGGAGGAATGCTCAGCATCTCTTCCATGTAACCAGTATGCCCAAGAAATACAAATACAAAGGTGCCTATATGTAGCAACGACACAAGTAGTGGACACCTCGTGGTTGACAGCTACTAGAAAGAGTAACCCATCAACATGCATGGAACGAACTGGGGACAAAACTCATGCTAACAACGAAGGCATGGATACATTGGAGTATGAGCGTCGCCAACTTCCACCCATTAATCTAAAAACATCAATCAGGAGAAGTTGGACACTTTTAAGAAATTTAAATAGGCATTCATTATTTTGGATCTCTCCCTTTCCATTCAATCACGGGGGATATGGCCAGCTATGCTAATCATTAGAGGTCCTCAGTTCTTTTTAGTTTTTGTTTTACACATTTTTGTTTTGCACATTTTTGTTTTACAAATTTCTTTAACTTTTCTTATTTTTTTTTTACAACATCGCTATACTTTTTCATTTTTTGTGTGTGTTTGTGTGTGTTTTATCCATCTTGTAAGTTTGTCACCCAATAAGTGTTCTTCATGATGGTATGAACTATTTTCCTATTAATTGCTAATGTTTGATTTTTACCTTTAAGTTATGATGTTGATACTAAGGTATGTTTCTTTTGATATGATAGACAATGAGTCCACTTCATCCATTCATCCACAAATCTCTGTGGTCTCTCTTGGCTTGGCTGTATAGTCCCTTTCTCTAATAAGAACCATCAGCAAATCAGTGACTAGGTATTTCTCAAACTAAGGAAGGACTCAAGGATTGAAAAGGGTGTGACTTCAAGGGAACTTGATGCATTTATGTTGGCCATTCTCTTGGGTACTTGGATGTTTTCTTCTTGAGTTTTCTTACTGTTTCGACATTACCCAATTATCAAAAAGCTGAGTCCATAAAAATAAGAAGTCTTTGCATGGTGTGGTTCTCATGCATAAACACATAAAACAAAAAAAAACAAAGTGAGAATTCAAAGCACACTCCTTAGAGAAAATAATCCCTTAGGCTAGAAGCACTGGTTATGGAACTCAAATAAAAATGTTCCCTCTAACTAAGGCCCTTCTCGCTTCCCATTCTCTCTCCTCCTTCGTGTCGTCAAAATGATGGTGGCTCTTGGGGAAGGCATTCTTGTTATTCAAGTGGATGGATTGGCCAAATGCATTAATGCAAAGTCACTAGATGTGGTTTGTTTGAGGCCGGAGTTGGAATGAGATTTACCAAGTCACATTAATCATGAAACACACAAGGGGCTATATACCACCTTGTTCTTGAGACTCCATTCCATTCTCTCCTTTCCATCATTCTTCCTCCATTATTCACCTCATTATTGGTTGTATCATTAGTGTATATTTTGGTTGACACATTTTTTTCTTTTTGGTAAACTCTTGTGGTTAAGACTTTAACTCTTGTTCCAAAGGACATTCCCAGAGCCTACGGACTCTGTGAATGTGGGTTTGTTAGGGCATTAAGGGCATGAGCCTACTTTGGGGAGGACCCACTGGCATTCCTATTTGGTGCATCCATTAAATTCTTTCCCTTAACATTTTTGCAATCCACTTTATTTTGTTCATTTCCATCTTAACATCCATTTCATCGACATAATATTTGTCGCTTTTTCTCCATCTTTCTTGTTCTTTTTCCTTTTCCATTCTCTCACTACCAGAGGTTCGCGATTAGTCATGGGGGTACGCGGCCCAATTTTTTTAATTTTCTCCTAACCCCTACACCTTCGGTAGTCATCATTAATATATCTCCAGATCCACAATCAACCATACCACAACTCAGCCAATGGACCTTTTACCAAAGCAAGGTATCAATTACATGATGATTCAATTACCCTTGCTAATATAAGATTGTGTTGTGTGTGCAGATGGAAATCATGCAACAATGGATTGGATCTGGAGGAAACACTTGGAATGGATCGGTGCTGAAGTAGCTATGCAAGGAACGAGATCAATGACGTGCTTAGGGATGGACAACAAAAAGTGTAATCTTGGCATTGACAGCAGTAGACTTCTTTTCTCTTCTCTCTTCTCACTCAGCTACCAAATGAGGCTTGATGTCAAATGTATAAGGTGTTCACTCTTGTTGTCGTGAACACCAATTTTGTCATGTCTTGTAATGATGATCCGTTCACATGTCATCCCATTCATCCCATTAGTTCCATTTGAGTCAATAATCCCATACCTTCCTGATATTATTGTAAGGAACTTGAGGATGAGTTTTCATTTAGTCAAGGGGGTATGATGGGACGTGATATCGCATGGGCCGCGATATTGTGTATGTGATATTGCATCCCACGCAATATCACGTACGTGATATCGCGTCGTTCCCCACGATATTGCGGTGCACCACCAAGTCTATAAATAAGAGACAGCTCTCCCTTATTTCTCATCCTAGGCTTAGATCGTAGTGAACCTCTCGCAGTTTTACCTCTCTAGAGATAGATTAATTTCCATGTGCCTGCAGTAGAAACTCCAAAGTGAACAGATCTTTATTCGAGCAAATATTGTACCTAAACAAAAGTTTGTGTATAGCAATAAAGACGAACTTCTTGGATAAACCTTGCAGTGCATGGAATAGGCTAATTAGGATTTTATTTATTGTTATTTACTGTTTACCATTTAAATGCTTTCGTAGTTAATTAAATCTCTCTCAACCCTTCTCTCCTAGTTAAGTGCCTCAGTACGACCACTTTTAGCACGTGCGTTACGCTTGGTGATCCTAGCAACGACTAGAGTTTGGTAACCAAGGTTGCATTGGTTCAGGGTGTGAATGGTAAGTGGGAACGAATGCTGATGCTAGGTTAATTCAAGCTTAGTTAGTTAGTTAAAGTTAGTCAATTAGTCTCTTCACCCTTCACCTCGTTAACATAGGAGATAAAACATAAAAACTATAAAAATCACATATCTCAGACTTACTTAACCATACAACCTTGACAACTACAAGTATAGGAAGACAATGAATGATTAACCTTAAGTATTCCATGAGGCGTGTAGGCACTTAGTCTGCAGAGTTCGACTAGATCGTGCGTGCTACGCTTGTATTCATATGGTTGAGTGTAGGGGTACCTTGCCACTCATCACTAATATAAAGACTATGTTGTGTGTGTAGATGGCAATCATGCAACAATGGATTGGATCTGGAGGGAACACTTGGAATGGATAAATGCTAAAGCAGCTATGCAAGGAATGAGATGGATGGTGCACTTATGGATAGACAATGAAAGGTGCAATCTTGGCATTCGCAGCAGCAAACTGCTTCTCTCTTCTCTCTTCTCTCTCAGCTACCAAATAAGGCCTAATGTCAAATGTATAAGGTGTTCACTCTTGTTGTCATGAACACTAGTTTTGTTTTGTTCTGTAATGATGATCCATTCACATGTCATCCCATTCACCATTAGTTCCATCCAAGTCAATAATCCCATACCTTCCCAATATTTTGTAAGGAACTCGAGGACAAGTTTTCATTCAGTCATGGGGGTATGACGGGTTGCAATATCGCATGGGAAGCGATATCGTGTTCACTGTGATATCGCATCCCCCGTGATATCGCGTACGTGATATCACAGTGCATCGCCAAGTCTATAAATAAGAGGCAGCTCTCCCTTGTTTCTCATCTAGATTTAGACCCTTAGCAAAACTCTGGCATTTTTCCCCTCCAAAGATAGAATAAATTCCATGTGTCCACAGCAGGAGCTCCAAAGTGAATGGATCTTTATTTGAGCAAATATTGTACCTAAACACAAGTTTGTGTATGGAAATAAAGACGAACTGTTGGATAAACCTTCCAGTGCATGGACTAGGCTAAATAGGACTTTATTTATTGTTATTTATTGTTTATCATTTAAATTCTTTATTAGTTAATTAAATCTCTCTCAACCCTTCTCCCATAGTTAAGTGCATTCAGTATGACCACATCGAGCATGTGCGTTACGCTTGGTGATCCCAATAACGAATAGCATTTGGTAACCAAGGTTGCATTGGTTCAGGGTGTGAACAATAAGTGGGAACGGATGCTGATGCTAAGTTAATTAAGGCTTAGTTAGTTCGTTAAAGTTAGTTAATTAGCCTCTTTACCCTTCACCTCATTAGCATAGGAGATAAAACAAAAAAGATATAAAAATCACATACCTCAGACTTACTTAACCATACAACCATGACAAATACAAGTAAGTCTAGAAAGATAACGAATGATTAACCTTAAGTGTTCCATGAGGCATGTAGGTACTTAGTCTGCGAAGTTCGACCGAATCACGCGTGTAATGCTCGTATTTGTATGGTTGAGTGTAGGGATACCTTGCCATTCTCATCAAAGCACTTCCAGGACCAGGTGGGGATGTATAAACAAATCATCAAGAAGGAGATCCATATGGCCAAGGCCCACATCAATGCTCTCAGTGCTCAACACACTGATTGGTGGGCCATATTGGACACATACGCATTTGCTCACCAAGCGGAAGTTAAGAACCAGGACCTGCAAATCCAGGACCTTACGAAGTACATGAAGTTGGCAAACTTGTGGTATGCCAACCTTGCGATGTTAACAGCAAGGCACCCGAGAACAGAGCTCAAGCAACAGGTAGCCACCACCTATGTCAAATATGAAACAAAATTTGCAAAACACAAGAAATTGTTGCAAAAATTGGAGATTGCAAATTCTAAACTTGAGGTGGTTAAAGTGAGCTACCAGGGGCAAAAAGGTGTCGCAACAGACTTGGCTCGATGGCTCACAGATTTTCAAGAGTATAGACACAAAGCTAAAGCCTATGAGGAGGAATGGCGGGTGTTTGCGGCTTGGTACGTCAAGGAAAATAAGATGTTTCCGCAACTACCCTGCCCATGGGAGGTGCCGACTCCATCAAACATCGAAACATTAGCATGGACGACATAGGATCCCCAAACTGAGGAGGAGAAACTCCAGGCCATACTTCAATTTCATCAAGTCCCAAGACCTGGAGCACAAGACAAGGGAAAGGCACCCATGGAGGAGCCACCACCACCAAGAACTACATGAGTTCCACCAATTTTGTAGCTATAGGATTTTCTTTTGCATTCTCTGTGTTGTGTCTCAATTTTGTTCTGATTCAACACTACAGCATGAATCCATTCTCATCAGTCAATAATCCCATACCTATCCACTTTGTAATCAATAAAGCTTGTTCTCACCTTAAATCGAGGACGAGTTTTCATTTAGTCATGTGGGTATGATGAGTCATGAAATTGTTGGCTACGATATCACAGCCATGATATCACGTATGCAATATCATAGCCTAGACGTGATATTGCGTACGCGATATCGCAGCTTGTCTCCTCATCTATAAATAAGAGGTAGACAAATCTGGGAGGCAGTTTTTTGGTAATTTTTTTAAGTTTAAGTTCAGTAGTTTTGTAGAGACCCTTTGTCAATTTTCCTCTCAACCCTTTTCTCCCAGTGCATGCCCGCAATGTGGTGATTGTAATTGTACGGCATCCTTATTCGTGTGTGATGTACTTGGACACACACATGACCGGCAATAAAGATCGAGATTACTTCATCATTGCAGCATCCACTTAGCTTAATTATTTATTTAATTTGTATTTACTGCTTTCTTAGTTAATATCTCTTCACCCTCATCTCATAGTAACATGGAATGAGTATGACTTTATCACGATCATTCAAGTGTGACTACTTGGTAACTCAGTAGCGTACTTAGACCATGCACTTGGTAATCCCAGTGGTAGTCGTGCATGAGGTCCAAGATGTGTACGGATGATTAAGGAATGGATGCTCCTTGCACTTAGGCTAGTTTAGATTCTCTCTCACCCTCTCTCTCCTAGCTTAGTTAATATTATTTCCCATCATACCAAGGAGTAGCATTAGTGTAGGAACACATCATACACCTCACTCTAGACTAAACCATACGTGACAAAGCTAATACTAGTCCAGGTGGGAAGACAACGAACTGCGATCTACGAGTAACTGCCTAGATACCACAACTAGCCCATCTGCAGAGTTCAACCGAATCGTGCATGAAATGCTCGTATTTGTATGGTTGAGTGTAGGGGTACCTCACCACTCATCAGTAGTCAACTCCATATTTTCTATAAATTAGAATATATTGTATGATATCTCAAATTTAGAAATCATCTTGTAATATCAAAGACATATAGTTAAAAAAATTACAAACATTAATAACTAAAGCTCAAAGGTAAAGATCCTTGAAAAACAATATACACCATTCATTCACCTTATTATACTGAACTCTTAAAAGATGACTTGATAAGTAATTATTTTAAGTGCCTTTGTTGATCATCACCTAGAGGTACAATGTGCATCCCACTAAAGCAAGGTCTTGGAAGTGTCAATAGATGAGCAAAAGCCTAACCTCTTTTGAGTGGATGTACCCAAGCTCAAACCCATGTCTTATGACTTGAGAAATAAGCACCTTATGATCACTCCAAGTGGTGGTCCCTAACTATTTTGAGTGTGTCTATAAGAAAAAAATAAGAAGTAATATTTATTTATTTATTTATTTCTAACGCAAGACAACTTAGGGCTAGTAGCACAACTCATGCCCACAGAGCAGGGTAGCAGGGTAGTAGGGTAGATGTGAAACACTAAACAAAAGGGTCCCACCACAATGCTACTCTATTATTGCCATACCTGTAAGTGTAGGCAAGAATAAGAAGCAACATTGAACAATTTTTTGGATTTTTTATTTTAATTTTTAAAGATGGGTTTATCTTTTCAAAGGTTAATGGGGAAAGAGAACTTATGTGGCTAACCCCATTTTATTGAGACAACACATAATGATGATGATTTCATAGAACCCCTTAAATTTAACTTCATATATAAGAAAATAGATATTCATGATGTCATGTATGAAAAATAAATAGAAACTATTAAAGGAATTTGTAAATGTTGATGTATATTATCATTTTATTGTTTGGCTAAGTTGTCTATGTAAATATTGTATGCTTATCATTCTTTTGGAAGTATCTCCATTGTGCCTTAATTCCTATGTATGACCATACATGATAGCATGCATTATACATACACCATAGTTCTTGTGAAAGTTTGGCTTTGTAAAAAATTCTAAGTCCCTGTCCATACCAATAATTAAAAATAGATAAAAAAGACTTAAGGTAAATTAGACTTTGTACGTCCGGTGGAATGTTCGCGTGGAAAGTTGCAGGAAAGTATTTCAGGCCGCTGTCAACCGACGTGTACGAAGCATGGAAGTCGCGAAAAGTGCGGAGTTTCTTTGCGGTTAATGGATGTAGCTTCTTCGTGGCGGCGGGGTGGAATGTTGAGCCAAAGCAAAAGGTCGGTCGGTACAGGCATACCGTTCAGTAGACATGCTTATTTTTCGTCAGTTGCAGTCTGCAATTGTGATTATTATTGATCCTGTGAAATCGGTGTCAATGGTCAAAATTCTTCCACGTTTCCATGGTTGTCTTTGTAAACAGTAGTCATATTCCAATGTGTGTTGGAGTGATAGGTCATGGATGGGTAGACTCTGCAGTGTGAATAAACTACAGTTGCAATGACAAGACGGCTAAAATCCGTCTCAAGAACTTAAATGTATTGTTTGCTTTTAAAATGTTTTTCGAGAAAGCTATATTTCCTACCTTCCTAGAAACTTCTCACTACTTTCTTGCTTTGCTAGCATCTGCTTACTTTTACTTTTAGAAAGACTGGAATCTTTTTTATTTTCCAAGAAACTTCTCCCGGCCAACAAATGCAATAAGCAGGAACTTCGCCCTGCGCAGACAGCATGTCTGCCCAAGACATACTATATATATATTTACTGGCACCTCTTCTCTCCAACATCAAGCAAGCAAGCAAAGCAATCCCTCCATCCAGCGATAGGTTAAGTTGTTAGTATAGGGTAGTATGGGTTAGCAGCATCATGCTTCAGCCATTGCACACATGCTCACTCTTTTGTGCCTCTACTTTGTGCAATATGCAACGCAAATTCATGCTGCTCAATGCATTGCAAGCCAAAGAAGGATTCTTCTGCCATTCAAAGCGGCAGTGAATGATACAAGGCAAGCACTGTCATCGTGGAATAGTGTGTCCAACCCAAATTGCTGCAAATGGAAAGGAGTCTCATGCGACAACGTCACTAGTCATGTTGTTGCTTTGTCACTAGTCATGGAAAGGAGTCTCATGCGACAACGTCACTAGTCATGGAAAGGAGTCTCATGCGACAACGTCACTAGTCTCGGCTACTCTGGGCTTCTCAGAAACACAAGTGTTGAACCTTCAGAGATTCTGTCAACCATTTCCAAGCTGCACAACCTTCACTACCTTGACCTCAGTGGCAATTTTTATTCAGATTCTATACTTGATCTGTCTTCAGCGACCATCTCAATTCCTCCAGAGGTGGGTGGCCTTTCCCATTTGGTATTTTTGAATTTGTCAGGCATTTTGTTGCCCTTGAATGTTATTCCATTGCAATTAGGGAATCTTCACGCTTTGAAAGTGTTGCATCTCTGGTGTTTCATATATCATTTCTGCTGATGAACAGTTACTTATGTATACCGATTTCCCCACTAAGGCTCTGCTATCTTTGTCAAACCTGGAAGACCTGAAATTAGATGAGATACTCCTGGATAATAGCAGTAATTGGGCCAACTCCATGTGTAAACTGCACCATCTTCAAATTCTCAGCCTGACCTCTTCCAGTCTTACAGGACCACTGCCTAGTTGCCTCAAAAATCTTACTTCTCTCACTCATCTCTCTCTGGATTACAACGATTTCTCTGGTAGTTCAATTTTTAACATTGTTGCAAATATGAGCTCCCTGGTTCACCTCTCAGTGTCATCTGCCAACATATCTAATTTCATTCCCACCCATACCTTTTCTGCTCCCATTTCATACTTGGATCTCAGCGCAACAACCTCCAAGGCCCATTCCCAAGGTCATTCTGCTATCTCACATCTCTGGAATATCTGGATCTTTCCAAAAAAGCATTAAATGGAATTATTTCCTCTTGTCTAGGAAATCTCACTATACTCAATGCACTGCTTCTCCATGATAATCAATTGAATGGCTTCATCCCCTCCTCCATTTCCCTGCTCACCAGCTTAACATATGTTGACGTGTCCTCAAATCATCTAAATGGAACATTTTCCCTCACTTCTTAAAGATTGTACACACCTTAAAGGACTAAGTCTTTCTCAAAATTCTCTTACACTGAATTTCAGCAAAGGTTGGTCCTCCTTGATGCAACTGCAATTCTTATCTTTGAACACCTGCAATATGAAAGGGGGTTTTCCTTTATCTGTTGCTCACCATCCGTCTTTGGTTTTTCTTTCATTATCGGGCAATAATTTTGTTGGGAGTATACCATCTTGGATATGGAAATTTCAGAATCTCGGTTTCCTAGATTTATCATTAAACAAGTTTACGGGGTTCATCCCTTCAAATATGAGAAGTATGAGAAAGCTGGAGATTCTCGATTTAAGCAGTAACAAGTTGTATGCTTCGCTGCTATTTTACTTTCCTCCTCATATAGAGGAAATCATTCTGTCCAATAATTCATTCAGTGGGTCTCTTCCGTCCTTCACCGATCTTCAGGACGGGACAAGCATATATTTGGCATGCAATGTCAGTGGATTGGTCCCATGGGCTGATATAGTGAAGGTTAATCCAGTAGCCTTTGATGTGAGCCAAAATGAATTGCAGGGAGAGCTAACTCTTTTACGAGATATGACAAATCTGGTGGACCTACGCCTTAATAGTAATCATTTCACAGGTGCAATTCCATATCTTTTAAATTGTTCAGAATTAGAGATCCTGGAAATAATAGCTTGCATGGTTCTGTTCCTGCGTGGATTGGAAAGCTAAGTGAATTAAGGGTACTAATTTTGAGCTCAAATAGTTTTGAAGGGCAATTCCCTCGAGAGTTGTTGATGCTGCAAAATCTTCACATATTGGACCTTTCATCCAATAAACTGTCCGGGTTTCTTCCTACCAGTTTTGAGAGTTTAACAGTCATGAATTCCCAAAGAAATGTCGACGTCAGTTTTCTTGAGTTGTATTACCTAGCAATGCTCCCAGATTCATATTATATAGTCAATATAACTACCGAGGTGAAGCTTAACAACAAAGGGATCTTATATTCGTATAATCAAAATGGTATAACTCTAATGAAATACATAGATGTTTCCAACAATCAGCTCACTGGTGAAATTCCAGGTGGCATTGGTGTGCTCAAGGGGTTGAAAATTTTGAACATGTCGTACAACCACTTCAGCGGAAAGATTCCGAAGTCTTTGGCTCTCATATCAGAGTTGGACTCTCTTGATCTTTCAAACAATGATCTTAACGGAGAAATTCCTCCAGAATTGTCAAGCCTGTCCATGCTGGGTGATCTGTGTTTGTCTCACAACAATCTCACAGGAAGGATCCCAGATGAAGCCCACTTTGAAACGTATCCAGCATCTTCTTTTGCTGATAACCCAGGTCTGTGTGGATTTCAGTGAAAAGAATAATAACAGCCTTGGCGTAAAAGCAATGGATTCTAAAGATGATCTGCATTATCTACTATATTGGCTAGCATGTGGATTGGGTTTTGGATTTGGATTTGCAATTGTGATGATTTTGCTGTCATTCCATGCAGTGAGAAGCAGGTGTTTTGCAGTGTTTGACAGAATTATCTACTCCACTCATTTCTTCGTTCTAATGGTCCTTGCCAGGATGAAGGTTCTGTCCTGATTCAAGAAGATCTTTCTATATCATATGTATTTCAGTGTGTCTGTGTTGTGTGGAACAGCTAAGGAAGCAAGATCGCAGTTATTGTCGCTTAGATTGCATGTTTTCCTTATCTTAATCTAAATCAGCAGAGGCTGCTCTTATTTTAAAGACTTTGGAAAATTGCACACCTGGAATAGCATTTTGCCTGTAACAGGGCATCTAGTGTTTACTCCCTTATCATTTTTATTTTAACCTAGTGTAACCGCCCCTTTTCTTTCATACACTGCCAATTAATATGATTTTCGTTTTATGATGTTTTATGTTTAGTTGTGCATTAAATCACCGTTATAAGTTACGCATCATGCTAAATCTAAATGCCAAGCTTGTAAATGAGATGTTAACAATGTCATCCCACCAATATTGACAAGCCACTATTTATAAAAGGAAGTAGTGAGGATGATCACAAAGTATTGATTAATATTAAAGATCCTTTGTATTACCAGTTAACAAACTAGCATTAATGCTCTTAAAATGATTAGTGTTGGCTAGCGTTCTATCAAAATAAAATAAAAGTCAAATCAAGATGTGTGTGCTTTTTATTCATATTAAAAAGGTATGAATTCTTTAACTTGTTAATATTATTTAATAGGAGATTGTTGTCTTCTTCTTGACAAAAATTGCACTTATCATGATGACTATAATCATGTATATAAAAGATCAATTCAATTAGAAATTATAGATTCCCTATTTTTCACTTTCTCAAAAGGTTACTTATCATTTCGTCTCACCTAGAGCAACATTTTACTTTTAAAGATCATCTTGCTAAACAGTATATCATTCTAATTTAACTTGTTAATACGTATACCATTCTACTGGGCTATGGGGTTATATAGAATTTTAGATAAAATTTAAATTATTTATGATTACATACATGGAATTTCAAAGTAAGTTTCTGCTTTTTTCCAAAACACAAAACACAAGGATGATCCTTGCCTTTTGTATGGAGCATGGAGTTTAATGCTCAACAAGGGAGAAACTAGTTAAATTACTTAACAGGAATCCAACAAATGAAAACTAATGTATTTTACTTAAAGTTAGTGAATCATTATACAAACCTAAATTAAACATAATGAAAGAGCTCTTTTAACCAACACTAAGCAAAATTACCAAAACCTTTTCTCCCACACATGATCTTTTTTTTTT
>MNCI01009353.1:45232-56078 GCA_015680685.1 Gnetum montanum
CCTTGAGGAGACAAATCCAAGAGTGGAAACAAGCACAACATGAACCCTTGGACATGGCCTTAGAAAGATATTATGCACTATTAAATAATTTCCTAGGCCATGGGTTCTCCAAGGAAAGGCTAATGTACCATATAATACATGGGCTCTATAATGAAACAAGGGAGATCCTAGGGATGTATGCCCGAGGTCAACTATATGAGCTATGAACCCATCAATTCCAAGAGCTTATTAAGCAAGTAGCAAAAGAAGAAGGAGAAATAGTCAAATGGGAGAATGTTGAATGTTCTCAACAGGACCAAAATCTCAACTTAACCAGGGTCCATGATCATGAAGAGGAAAAATCAACTCACTTCAAGGAGGTGGAATCATCTTTGCCAATCCTACAATCACTAGATGAAATTGAGGCAAAGATCAATAAGATGACAGATTGGGTACATGAAAGATGTGGAGAATATGCCAACATTATTAGAGGAAGAACTATGTCAAATCAAGAAACAGGACAAGAGACCATGTGACAATCGAAACAAAGGGTAGAAGATAATAAGAATAAGAACTCAACTTCCAATTTCACATATCAATGTAACATCTGTCTATACGATCACCCCAAAGGCCAATGTCCAGTTTTGTCACATTTACATGAGCATCGGGAAGGAATGTTACATCCAGATTTCGTACAGAAATATTGGGTTCAACCACAGTGGCAAAAACCTCAGTCGTCGGGGAGGCCATCGCCAACTAGACCATACCCTTCATATGTCCCAACGCCAAATGCTTATTATGTTCAACACCCTATTTCTCCAACGGGATCAACATCCTCTACCTCACCTCATCGTTATCATTCTCCCGAGTACTATCCACCCATGTCCTCTCCAACAAAATCATCACCTCACGTGCCTTACACTTCTTCTCAACCTTGATATTCTCATACTTCACCCTCTTCTACATAGCCACCAATTGTGCTATAAGGCTTTACACCATAGCACCAACCCATGAATGTTACTTGTGCTACTACTGTCAATAGTAGTGGAAACCCTCCACAACATCAAAAGCATCCTTTCTTTAGGCAGGACCGTAGAAAGAGACAGTATAGTTCCGAAACCACTGCATCCTCCAACTTAGCACAAGTTCAATGCTATGATGCATCTACCATCTCAAACTCAATGCTTCATGTTACTCTATCTGGGCCTACAATCAATACTCCAACAACCATGGGGCCAAATGAATATTGCAACATTGGGAGACATGTTGATCCTTGCATACCATCTTACGGTCACAAGTACCATAGTGGGTCAACTCCTTATAAATTAATGACATCTTATGACTTGGCCCACTATGTCAACTCTAATCAAGTGTGTGAACCCTAATGGGGTAAGTATGACCAGGTCCCAATATTTTTAACATGCAAGGATCCCACCTTCCATTTATTAGTTCTAGCCATGCTCAACCGTTTTGTTATGGGGGGTATCCTCCATTCTAACAACACAGAATTAATAAATGTTTTTCTATTTCTTTAATTTTTCAACTTTTTGTTTTCCAATTTTTCACCTTTTAATTTATTGTTTTATCTTCTTGTCTTTTTATCTTTTTATGAGTAATCTCATCTACGAATAAAACACTCATGTGACTCGTTGGTTGAGGTGTTATTCTATGCTATCAAGTCTCAGGTGACTAATTATTTGAACAACGAGCCCATCACATCCACCCAACCATTCTATTAATAAGAGGTTCTACTCTGGGTACAATGATATTCTTGACATCATTAAAACTTAAAGTAATTTTTTGGTCATTATTCCTAGAGCGAAGAAGGATGGACTAAGAGGGAATGGCCAGGGTGTGACATCAAGGGGACTTGTGGATTCTCTTTGGTGACATCTGTAGTTGCTATCATGCAGCTTGGTTGTACTAAGATCCTTGTAGATCTAATGAAAAATGGGAGTAAGAGTATTTAATGCACCCAATAGAGAACCTAACACTATTCTAGGGGGTCCCACTGGAAAGACATGCATCCATGCTTGAATGTAGGTGGCTTCTCTAGATTAAGTACTTCATCAAAAAAAAGGAGTGTGCCGAAGTAGCCAAACAAAAAGTATGTTGCAAATAAATTCAAAGTCACTCCTCCCTTGCACAAAATGCCAAGTGATCGTACGCCTTGCTATCATGGTTCTCTTATGGTTGTCCATCATTGAATGAAACAATGCAATGTCACTAATCGAAGGTATGGACTTGGCCTTGATTTTGGAGCGATGGGCTAATGACACATTAATCATGCCCTACACTCAAGATTCATTGTGCCCTGAGTCAATTACCTCACGTCCCAATCTCTACAATCCCTTCTATGATTCATCCCATCTCATTGTTCATGTATTTGTGACTCGTGTCTTGTGTAGCATTGAGTTCATACCTCATCATAGTTGTATCTACATGTGTGTGTTTTGTTGCATCGGTATAGATTACATTTAATCCTTCTAGTGCCTACAAACATTTTAAGGTGTGGTTACACAAGGGCATTATAGGTTGGAACCTGCTTTGGGGAGGACCCACTTGCATGACTTTTATAATTTGTACTTGTTGCACACCACTACATCATTTTATACCCTTCAAGTACTTCATTGTCAAATCTATTCTTTCCTTTGTCATCATTTTATCAAATGTTCCTCAAAACCATTATGTGTCCTTTGATGTGTCACCTAAACAAACCAGGCCCAACATTAAACTTTTAGGGCAACTTCCTTGAAAAACTTTCTAACTCTAAAATCACACTAAGCAAAGAATTCAACAATTACTTAAGGCAATAAGTAAGGTATGAAATAGTTTAACTTCTTTCAATAACCTTACTAATAATTGATCTTTGTGTGATTATAGACGGCCCTAAAAAGAGGACAACAAGGAGGACTTTCTCAAGGTGCAATTAAATGCCTAGGGGGAGCAGGAGGCACAATCATTCAGCATCCATTAGGGACCTCCTATCACGGCACAAGCTGGCCAAGCAAAAGGTGGAGAGGTTGGAGCCCAAGCCTATGAAAAGGAACGACCGCTATCTATGGCATGGCATGTCAAGGCCAATCAAGTATTCCCACAGCTACCATGCCCATGGGAAATGTTGACTTCATCAAACATTGGAACATTAGCATGGAAAGCTCATAATCCTCAGATAGAAGAGGAGAAATGTCAAGTGCTTCTTCAATGGTATCAATCTCATAAGCTTGGTGCACAGGACAAGGGAAGAGACCCATGGAGGAACCACCACCACCAAGAACCATATGAGTTCTGATAAATTCTATCATTTTGTATCTGTGTCCCAATTTTGTCATATCCACTGTGGCATGAATAAATTTCTAGTGAATCAATAATCCAATACATATCCATTGTGTATTCAATTGAGCTTGTTCCTTACTTTCTTTAACTCGAGGATGAGTTGTTATTCAGTCATGGGGGTATGATGAATCATCGTTATCAGGGGCTGTGTATACTAGGCCTCATATACTAGGCCCCGTATACTAGGCAAGTTGTGTATACTAGGCCCTGTATACGTAGCCTTGTTTACACAGCATCTATTCTAGCATATAAATAAGTGTGCTTCCATCACACTTAGGTATGTTTTTGGTTAATTGTAGGGAAGCTATTGCAGTTTGTTTTCATAGGAGTTAGACTATTTTCCCAAGTGCATGCCCCCAGTGTGATGCTTGTAATTGTACGAAACCTTTATTCAAGTGTGATGTACTTGGACATGCACATGATCTGCAATAAAGATCAAGATTACTTCATCATTGCAACATTCACTTAGTTTTAATTATTTAATTGTTATTGTTAATTATTATTGGTATTTATTTTTTTCTTAGTTAATATTTCTTTACCATCATTTACTATTCTTATTGTTAACTACGGAATGAGTACAACTTAATCACGAGCATTTAAGTATGACTACTTGGTAACCCAGTAGCGTACCTAGAATCTATGCTTGGTAATCCTAGTAGTAGTAGTGCACAAGGTCCAAGATGTGTATGGATGATTAAGGAACAAATGCTCATCGCACTTAGGCTAGCTTAGACTTCATTTCCTATTGCTTATTAGTTTAATCAAGATTATTTTTCATTGTCTCTAGGAGTAGCACTAGTTTAAGATCACATTTAATATTTGCTCCCTTGACTTACCTCTTTGGACACCCACTAAAATATTAATATTCAAGATTAGCCGAAAAGACAAAAATAATTATGACTGATATCTCAAAATACATAAATACTTAACATGGTGCTCACATGGATTTTTCCAGCAAGAATTCCTGTCTTTGCCGGCCTTTGTAGCCCAGAAGAAGCATTCTGGCACGGTGGCCTTCATCGATTACAGCACAGGGCGACATCTGAGCTACATTGATTCCTGGGTTCTGGTTAGATCTCTCTCTGCCGGCCTGGTCTCGCAGGGAATCAAGAAATCCGATGTTGCGCTGCTGCTGTCTCCGAATTCAATTAGTTTTCCCGTGGTGTGTATGGTGGTTTTTTCGGTGGGAGCAATCATTACCACTGCAAATCCGTTGAATACTACGGATGAGATTGCCCGGCAAGTGAGAAATTCTGGTGCCAAAATCGCCATCACTGTGCCGGAATTGGCCTCAAGGTCAGTCTTCCCACTGTTCCGATCACTGAAGCCGTGGAGGTTCCCCAGAGCTCTGGCGGCAAATTTGTGGCCATGCTTCAGGGTTTGATTGCTGGGTTTAGTCCTGGTGATGCTCCTGTGGTTAGAATTCGCCAGGATGATGGATGATGTTACCACGCTTCTGTACTCTTCAGGTAAGAATTTCAGAATTTACTGTTGTGGGTTTCACCACTTAGTGGGTATTATGATTATTTGAAACTTTGAATTTTGGATTTTTAGAATATGCTGTTGTGGGTTTTGACCAGTCAGTGGGTACTAGGATTGTTTCAAACTTTGAATTTTAGGCTTTTGGAGAGGGTTTATGTTGTCAGAAACTCAGATTACATTTCTTTTGGGAAACAGTAAAAGCCGGTATCTCACATATTTTTGTTCTCTGTCAGGCCCTAAGCACATGGGTAGATTTTTTATAACAATTGTTTAGTTTGGGTTGACTTAGACTCACATGATAGTTATTAATAATTGTTTAGAGATGTGTCAGTCTAAAGTAGTTTATATCAATTAATTACTGAATAAAATGGATAATAGAGTATGGCAATTAATATTCATTACTACTAAGTGGCATTCTATCTAGGTGGTAACAATTATGATTTCTATTAATTATCAAACGAATTGACCTTAATAGAATATTAACAATGGTTAGGCATAATGGCTTATGTACATGGCCTCAAGAAGCTTTATTTGAAAATTCATTGCTACTAGGTTACATTTCATTTGAGTGGTAGCAATTGTGATTTCTATTAACTGTTAAAGGGATTGACTTTAATATAATGTAAACAATTGTTACCCATGTGCATGGCCTCAAGAAGTTTTATTTGAAAACCCATTACTACTAAGTTGCATTTCATCTGAGTGGTAACAATTGTGATTTCTATTAACTATCAAAGGAATTCACATACATACAATTTAAATAATTGTTACCCATAACAGCTCATGTGTAGGACCTCAAGAAGTTTATCCAAAAATTTTTGCTTCTTATTTTTATCATGATATAGTTAAAAAGATCTTATTCGAGCCATTGGTCTTATGTTTTTTTTTTTAAAATAAATACAGGTACCACTGGCATGAGCAAAGGAGTAACCTCCACTCATAGGAATCACATATCCATGGTATCTATTCTTCTTGCTTGCCTAGGATTCAATGGCAAAACTACCAAAGCTATGAAAGAAACATTTCTGTGCCTGCTTAGGATGTTTTCTATAAATATATGTTTTTAAAATGAAATTAATGCCTTTTTTTCTTTGAAATTTAACAATTCAAGTGAATATTATTCATACGCTAATCCACCTTCTAGTCAAAAAAACTATTATAGTGCTGTTCAAATTGGTAAATTTCTTTTGGTTTTCATTGAAGAATGAAAAATTAGGTCAAAATTTTCCAGCATGCCCAAGCTATTCTAAAGCCTATGCAAATCAAATACATTCTCTATCTAGAGGAGGGAACTAGATGATTGTGGGCCTAAACTAATACTATTCCTTTCAAGCATCTGGGAAGGAAATTGTTTGCATATATTTAGCAGGTTGTGATAATTTAAAGATATCTCAAAAGCTATATAGTAAGCAAATTAAATATAAGAGTGTTCACATGAATATCAATAAGATCTGTGCAATAGAACTCCTAATTTGCAATGGAAATTTTAGTTTGTTAGTTTGGTAGCACCTCATAGTGACTTTCTCTTAAATTCTTTTGATAATGATATGTTTAAATTAGAATCAACCATGTACATAGGCCATTATGGCCTATCCATCCAGGGGCCTTCTGGCTTTGAAGAGTTCAAGTCATATTGTATGTCTTCTTGGTAGGTACAGATCTATTGGCCTGACTAGCAATTCTCTTTTTCTCCAATGGACCACTCAAGGCCAAGGGGAACATCCTTCTTTGAAATTAGAGACTGATTATGACTTAATGATTCTAAAGGTAGAATTTCATGGGTTGATATTCTCAAGTTGTAAATTTGATGCTTTAATTATTCTAAAAATATCATTGTTAATGAGTATAATATTTTGAGTGATGCATTATATAAATAAGCATTGTAGCATCAAATAGATAATGTAGATATTGGGCTACAATAAAAATAATAAAGGGACATCACATATAATTTTATGGTTGCTTATGTCCATGATGAATCATAACCTGATTTGGCTGAACTGCTTTTTGATATTAGTGATCTTCGTTTCATTTTTATATGCTACTGTCTTTGCAGGTAGGATGGAAGAACTAGTTACAGAAAAACATGTTCAGTTCATTACTAATCTTGAAAAGGTGTGTTAGTGATTGTTCTTATAAGATTAAAAATAGTCATTAAAAACTTATAGGAAATGATAAATTCTTAAATGAACTATCTTAAGAAGAAATTTGGTTATCATGGAAACAGAAAAAGAGCTTTGATTCTTTGGCAATGGACTATCTAAGAATGAGTGGGCCATATTGGGGTCTGACTACACTAGGTCTTACGGGGAAGCTTGGAGATGTGGATCAAGATACGGTTGTATCCTGGATTTTGCAGTGTCAACATGAATGTGGTTTGTTTTTCTTACCATAATTCTTTAAGATAATTAGGGTTATATGCATTCTTTGATGAATTAAGGTAATTTATTATCATCACAAATTTTCTTGAATACAAGAAATGCTTATAAGCAGAAGCTTTTTTTTTTCAAAAGAAATTAATGTGAAAAGAAAAAGATTGAATACCAGCCATTTTGTCTTGTTTTGTTCAATACTGTCAGAAGGTTCACTGATGTTTCTCATACAGCTTGGGATACCATGAGTTTACTCTGGTTAAAAATAGAATCAGAAAAATAAATAAAAATTTCATCCAGAGATATGAATTGTGCATGTTAGACTATGCTCTCATGGGAAGAAAATTTTGTTTGATTGGACACTAATATTTTGCTATGTTTGTTTATCTATTGAAATATAAAGAAAGGATGAACTTCAGTTGAAATTGATAACTAACGAAAGAAGAAAACTAATGAAGACACACTGTTAGAAAATTAGCTAATGAGATGCCAAAGGACATTCTTTTCCAACATTTTGCTCTTGCTCGGGAACATCATGTAACAAATGCTTGTGAAAGATTGGTTGGAGTCTTTGCTTGCTAAGAAAAATAGTATTAAGTATGTTACAATTTGTTATATTGTAATGGAAAATGGTTCCGTTTATTTTGATATCCAGTTTAAATCCTGCATTCAGTCCCTATTTTTTCACATGAGCATGCAGAATAAACATAGTTTCCAGTTACTGTTTTGCATTATAACATATTCCTGTTTCCAAATGATCAGTATTTTTTTTATTTAAACAAAACCTAATTAAATATCATGAACCAATTACTGATGTAATGATGTCAGGCATCATAATTTTAGCAAATCCCAAAGTTTGAGGGTTTGCCAAGAGGAAAGGCACCCAGTTTTTAATAAAACATGTTTTTAAAGGCCATTCATTATGTAATGCCCTTACACAAATGTAAAGAGAGGATTATGCAAGTAATAGCTAGAGTTACTCCCTTGTTTTTCCATTATACCGATCATAGTTTAGCTGAATTGGGTGATCAGGCAAGATTGATCAGGGAGAGTCAAGTGCTCAATATACTTAAAATCATAAAGACAAAAAAGTTATAGATGTGTTTTAATTGGTAAAATCAATATTTGTATTTATACATGCAAATGAGAAGCTAAGAAATATGCTACTAGAAACCAACAGATTTGGCATAGTAGTTTGATTAGATGATTAACTGGTACAGAAATTATAAAACAGCCTATATTTGATAAAAGGTTAATACTATATTTATTGTAATTCTAAACTTTATCCCTCATTTGTAAATGCCATAAACTGAAAACAAAAACTTTGTTAACAAAGAAAGAAGGAAGGATAATAATTATTGACAAGCACTATAGTTTCTAACTGCCATGATTAAATTACAAGCATCCATGATTAAGTTATAAGTAGGCCATTGGCCTATATAAGATGAGATTAGATATCAGTGCTAAGTTTAGAAAGTTCTTGAATTTCATCATTTTTAGCTTTTGGAAATACTTCTGAATGACATGTTTATGTATAAGCAGTATAGCATTATAGTATTCTGTTTTAAACAACATTTTTGCTTTGCCACCAGATACAAAAGCATGTATGATGTCATTGTCAAGGTTTGTCATTATAAAAAATTGAATCGTTTCATTTTGTGTCAAGTGGATTTGGTGGAACCATTGGCCATGATCCCCATTGGTGTAACTTTGAAAAGTTCACATTAATTGTCTTATTCCCCGAAGATATGTCACCAATGAACATTATCGTAAAGAAAAAAAAGGGGTAGACTGTTTGGTAACGCAATCAAACTTAACATTTGAAAGTCCACATCATTAAAGACTTACTTCACAATTCACATGATTCTATTCTTCAGAAGGGGCCTACAAAGAACATTGGGACAGGTTTCTCTGCATAGGTTTAGATGAAGCAAAACAGACAGAAATCTAAGCGTTTATGTGATGAAGTCAACCAAGTTTGTAATTAATCTAAAGCATTTATGGGATGAAGTCCAGTTTAGCTGGTAATTTGGTATAGTAAGAAGTCAAGTTTAGATAACTTTTATATTATTTGCAATGTAATAGGACATCTCTTGGAGAATTTTATTTTTACGTAACTGGCCCACCCCATTCCTTGACAAGATCAACTGCCAGCTTATATTATTTATGATGTTCTATGCTTCATCTTGATATATCATGCTGTAAAGCATTCAATCATTGCTACAAATTTTGTATTATGCTTAATCTAAATGCGTAAATGCGTAACTTGTATCATGAAATGTTAAACATATCATCCCATCACTCCTTGCAAGCCATCTAACATTTCAAAAAGTAGTGCTGATGATAATTTGGTATTAATTAATATTAAATATCCCTTGCAATATAGAATATGCTACATTATGATAGCTTTGGAAAAATAAATTTTAGAGAGAATTTCCATAAAAATAAAACAACCATTAGACATGATAGGTATGTGTTTTTTTTAATGTTATGTGTGTATTTATATACATACGTATATTCATTAATCTATCCAAATATTCTTCAAAATTTTGTCAAATTATTTTGATTAGTGCATTTGATACAAAACAGAGGAGGGATGTGATGCTTACAAGTCATGAGTGCTCTCCCCCTCTTGACAAAAGTTGTTGCACTTGTTACATTGACTATCTTGTGGTATTTAAAATATCACACGAAAAATTGGGAACCTCTAATTTGCTGTTCCTGAATCTCTCCCAAAAATGTTATTTATGGTATCATCTTGTTTGTACTTGTTGACATTCCATGGAAGCCCAATTTGGATTTGATAACCTTATTGCATATGGTCGGTTGTTGCCGTGGGATTCATTTCAATCCCACGATTACTTACAAAGACTACATACTACATACAATTCTAAATGCACGGAGCATTTATCATTTGTAGAAACAAAATTCCTTGTGCAACAATACAAAAATTGAAATCTCATCATCAGAATTTACATGTGCAGACTGGCATTCTTCTAAGTCATTTGTATCCACCCATACACACTCATGTGCCCCTTCCCTTGGCTTAATCACAAATGCGATATTTTCTATCACATTCTTGTGAATTGATATGGATTTGATTAATATTTAAGAGCCAATGCATTATGACTTAATCTAAGCAAGTATGATAGTATGTTGCAATACAGGGCTCTTTAGCCCTTTATAGACTGTTTGAATAAAATTTACATGAACAGGTAGCATGTATTTGGTGGCTAAAATTTACCTGCTGCTTCTGTTTTCTCCTTTGTTTTTTTCCCTATACCTGAATAGAATGAAGACATACAATTTCTGATTGTTTAGAAAACAAGTGTGCTTCATCTAGTAAAGTTGTGTGAAAGGTTTATATTTGCACTGGAATATGTCTCTAAATGACTTTTTAAAAAAGAAGGTACTTCATCTAAGTAAAGGTGTCAGGAAGGTTTAGCTTTCTAGTGGAGTATGTTTTTAAATTATTTAAAATCACATAAATAAAATTTCAAAACAATTTTCTATTTCATTCTAAAATTCAAAACACAGTGATGATCCTTATGTGTCATTTAGGGCATGGAGGTTAATGCTCACTAGAGAAGAGACATGTTAAGGAAAAGACAAAACACAATGATGATCCTTATCATTTTAAGACATGGAGGTTAGTGCTTAGTAGAGAAGAGACCAGTTGA
>MNCI01009354.1:2684-23161 GCA_015680685.1 Gnetum montanum
AGTTTCCTAGAAAGGTGGCCTACCTTGATCCAGTCGGTTACAGTATGTGTTAACATAAATGTATGCGTTGAGCTTTGGTGTTGGTTTGAAGGGAGCTCCAAAGCCTTGTATGTTGGAGGAGCGTGCACAGACTCAACCGCTTGTGGTTGTGAGAGCTTGTCTGGCCTTTTGGTTTTGAAGAAAGGTCTTCTCTTCTTGTGATTGTCAAAACCAGCAGCGGGTTGAAGGTTTACAACTCTTGTAGCATTACGTTGCTACGGTTGAGTGGGGAGCTCCCCTTGCATTGTTGGAGCGGGTGGTATGGGAACTACCAGCGGAAGAGTGGCGGATGGATTCAAAGGATGGTAGGTCTATGGAGTGTCTCCCAGAGGAGGAGTCCTTCTAAAGTATTCCTGAACTTGGTAGTGATGTTGTGGGGTTGTGTGATCCATAGAGTCACTTGGAGAAACCAGTTGCTACACGTAGTAGCCATATGGGTTTGGTTGCCAGTAAGGGTATTGTTGTCTAGGTGGTGGCATCCCCCATGACTGTGGATGTTGCCACTGCTCGTGTTGCCCGATAGGTTGTGGCGGAGTTCCACTTGGATAGTACATTAACAGTTGGTGGAACTGTCTTGGGTTACCTTGGGGATAAGGTAACCTTTGGGGTGTCTGCTGTCTGTTAAGTCTCGGGTTGAGTGCATACACCCTAGACTCTTGTAGATGTGAGATGATTGGGCAACATCCCTTAGGATGGTCATATTGGCAGATCTCACATCCATCGTCATTTTCTGTATCCGAATCCACAACCTCATCAGAGATATTCATTTTTTCCTTACCCTTGTCACATGCATGGCCTGAATCTCTCCTCTTTTTCTTATTAGAGTCACTACTTTATTCCTCCTTAGACTCCTCTACGATTTTTAGGACAAGTTCAAATCTACTATCCAAGGAGTCATGTATTTGATCTACCTTAGCCACCACCTCCATTGTTAACTTCTGAAATGGCAAGGTTTTTCTATTCACCAACTCCTCAAGTTGTGACTCATCCTCTTCATCGCAAAATCTCAGTCCTTTCTTCCAGAGGGAAGGATCATGGTTATATTCTTCTACGCTTTCTCTTTTCTATAGCTCCCCTTCTTCTTTGGCTACTTGCTCCAACAATCAATGAATTTCATGGGATCTAAGTTAAGATAATCTCCCTTGGGCATAAGTCCCAAGGGTTCTCCTAGTTTCATGTCTTAGCCCATCTATGAGGTGGCATAGTTGATCCCGTTGTGCATAACCATGGCCCGGGCAACGATGTAATAATGCGTAGTAGTGGCCCATGGCAGCATCCAAGGGTTCGTGATTACCCTGTTTCCATACTTGGATCTACTTACGCAAGTTAGACACTCTGGAGTACATTTGGTATTTATCGTTGAAGAGTTATAACATCGTACTCCATCTCCTAATGGTTTCCGGTGGACTGGTACCAACTCTCTACTTCCTTTATGAGTGTCCTAGGAAACAACTTTAATTTCTACCACTCGCTCTCAATATTTTGCAAGGTGCAGGCATCGTGGAATGCCTGTAAATGATTTTACGGATCAGTGTTATATCCTCCCTCAAACTGTGGGATATTGTTCATGTCAAGTCTTTTGATCTGACTATCTTTTTGATGCCTTGTTGTTATTCACACTGCCTCCATGATATTTAGCATAATCCAGGTTGCAAGTAGGGGTTCATCATGATCATCTTTTCATGATGCCTATGATGTCTACGTGGTTCCCTACTTTCCCTTCTACCATGCCCAGACTCTCTAGACTGCCCTCGTCCACTCTCTCAACTCTCTCGTCGAGGTCTCTCATTTCGCTTACCACCCTTATTCTCACCATTATGCTCTTGATGACTGTGCCCTAATGTGGAAGGAGAGGGTGAATGATGTGATGAATGGGAAGAAGGAGGAGAACCATCGCCATGACGATGTTTCTTACCTTCTCTTCTGTGACTATGGCCCCGATCGTGATGACGATCTAAGTGTCCATCCTTGTCATGTTTTTTTGTTCCCTCAATGAACAGTTGGCATTCACGGGGATTAGAACTAGGGTTTTGTATCATGGAGCATAGGTTTTGATACCCCACCTCCTCACTATCATTAGGAGGGGGAACATCATTTGATGGAGAACCCGTTATAAGTGTTTCGCCATCTCCAATTTCGCTTAGGACATGTGGGACCCCTTTTCCCTTCAACAATGTATGGTGGCTCTCCTGCCGCGAGTCCCTTAAATGTTGTGCTACTGTGGGATGGTAATCCCTTGTGTCAAAATCGCCTATAACGTATTTAGCATAGAACTGCATCATGCCTATTTATGCCAGAGCATGGAGGAGCATATCAAGGACTGCCCAATCTGGAGGTAACACTATGTTACTTTGCAAGTCTCTCTAGCGCAGTTGTTCATCCTGATGGAGGATAAAAGTAAAATCAGGTAGATACTCATCAGGATGAGTATATACCATCTGGTACTATTGAGGAACTAGTGAATTTTGGTTATGTATTTTAGACTGCCGAATGTTTCTTGTATGATCCCTAGGCGGTGAAGTGCTCTTATGAGAAGAAGAGGAAGACATTGTTATGGTTCCCATCCAAAAATTCCAAAAAATAAAAAAAAACATGATTGGAATTCAAACCATACCCCTTAGACAAATAAATAGGCTACAAGCACTAGTTATGGGATTAGAAAGACATGCACCCATGCCTGAAAGTTCCCTCTAACTAAGGCCTTCTCTGACTTCTTACTTCTCTGTTTTCTTCTCTTTATGGAACAGTGGTTGTTTTATGGAAGCACTTTGGTGTCTTGTGTAGATGGACCAGTCTTAGAGTGATAATGAAAAGTTAGTAAAAGTGGCTAGTTTTGGTCTAGACTAAGGATGGATCTTCCCAGGTTATTTTAAACACAAATTCCACAAGGGACTTCTTTTGACCTCAATTTGTAATTCCATTCCACTTCTCCATCACCCATCCATGTTGCCATAACTCACCTCATTGTTGAGTTCTATGTTATGCTCTATGTCTTGGTTTGATATGTTGGAATTCTTGGATAGATTCTTTTTGGTTGGTCCTTAACTTTTCATGACCATTAATCAACTGTGGGGCCCATAGACTCCTTAGTTGAGGTTATGTAAGGGCAAAAAGGGCATGAGCCTGCTATGGGGAGGATCCACTTGCATAGCTCTTGGTTTGGTTGGTTAAGGTTTATTACCTTTGACATTGCTACAATCCTATCTTTCGCATATTCCATTGGGTATTCTACTCAGTGCTCCTTAACCTTTTATTTCATTCATCCCCCAAATCTTTTTTCTCCATTTTATCCAAATTTATGAGCTCAAACATCCTCTTCTCATATTTTCATACTATTCTTGGCCTTTTGAGTTTTCATTTAATCCCAATTTCATTCAAACATTCTTTGTATTTTTCAAGTTTGACCAAAGTCAACAATCATCTAAGGTGGTCAATAGCTGTATCAATGAGGTCTCGTCAATGTAGTGCAAAAATCCTATATATACTATCATGCACTTAGAAATTTTTATCATTTGCCTCATAACACATGGGGACTTTTTGCCATTTTTAAGAGCCCAAAATCTTCTAGAGTCCTTAACTTTCCAACTATTTATCCAAATCACTCTATTCTTCAACCTTGCACTTACCAAAGGTAAGCTCTTTATCGTGGGGGCTGCAAACCTTAAGGCTTTTGATGAAATTTTTTTGAAAATTTTTCTAACTCCCCCAAAGGTTTAATAAGCTTAACAATATACAAACATCAATTTTTTCAAGAGCTGACCCTTTCAACAACCTTTGAGATGATTTATTAATAATAACACATGAAGAAAATAATGATCGGAGTAATTAAATTAGCCATAATCACAACTTAGCCAAGTGTAACTATCTTAAAGAGATAAAGGTATCCCAATTGCTTCATGTTACACAATGATTGCTAACCCATGATCTTATTGTGATTACAGATGGCACTAAGACCAAAATGCCTACAGGAAGGAGAACCTTCTCAACCAAGGGAGAAACAACCCATAGCTGGAAGGGGCCACAAAGAATAAGCCCAAGAACTGCCAGAGGCAACCCATGTAATAAAACCTCTTCGTGAGGAGCCCAAAGTAGAATCTATTCAATAGATTCCACAAAAAGAAGTGTTCACAAAGTAATCATAGTAAGGAAAAGCGCCAAGACTTGCACCAAGGCTTCAAGTCACTTTGACTCAAGCCTACCTTAACATCATCAGGTCCCGAGTGATTCAATGATCAATTCTTCAAGAAATAAAATTTGGGTCATTCCTAGAGAAAGCTTGAGTGAACATCAAAACGCAACTACAAACATCTCCCATGTGGCCAATCATCAGATCCAATCATCAAAATGGTGCATGGAAGAGACATATCTCTTTTGAAATAATAGAAGGCTGGGGTCTATAGTCAAAATCAAGGATATTTAGGTGTCCTACTCGGTCGAGGCTATCACATAAGCATTGGGATTACTTGACATTGGAACACAGTTGGTGAAATTATCAACAAAGGATGATCTTGAGGCCAAAAAGGACTGGACTCAGTGGTGCTATGGGATCGACTGTAAGGAGTACGATGCTTTCACACCAGCAAAGTGCATCTATTTCAAAATCATGGCCTATCATCAAGTTCCAAGAGATTCAATGATCAATTCTTCAAGAAATAAACTTCTGGCCATTTCCAGAGAAAGCTCAAGTGAACATCAAAACACAACTACAAACCTCTCCCATGTGGCCAATCATCACATCCAGTGGAAAATGGTACATGGGAGAGACATATCTCTTCTGAAATAATAGAAGGCTGGGTTCCATAGTCAAAATCAAGGATATTTAGGTGTCCTACTCAGTCAAGGCTATCGCATAAGCATTGGGGTTACCTGACATTGGAACAAAGTTGGTGAAATTATCAACAAAGGATTACCTTGAGGCCAAAAAGGAGTGAACTTAGCAGTGCTATGGGATTAACTGTAAGGAGTACGATGCTCTCACACTGGCAAAGCACATCTATTTTAAAATCATGGCCTATCATCTTAATCCAACAATGAGGCTCAGCAAGGTGACCACCTTCTCTACCTGAGCATGCATCACTCTAAGTGACGAATTTCTCGTAAACCTCATCTACTTGGAGATTGAAAAGCATTTCAAGGAAAATGAATATGGAAGGAAAATCTTGCACTTTTTGTGCCTTATCCAGAAACTTTGCAAAAGGGTAGGAATTATCTACAATGCCAATGATACAATTAGGCATGCTTCTTTAACCTCATGGTCTGAAATTATGAAAGAAAAAATGTCAACAAAAACTCAAGAAGAGGAGTAGTTGCCACCACCACTGTCTACTTAAGAAATAATGCTGGAGGCCCGCATAGCCATTGAGCACTTGCGCAAAATTTGAGAATAGCTCTTGAGTGAGCAAGAGTAGTGTGCAGGGATGAGTAGTGCAGATCCATGTGTGTATAGACTAGCAATGAGTCACCTTAATGAGGTGGCTTGAACAATTAGCCAGATGGAGAGGGGTGAACCAATTTTCTCTACCCAAAAAATGTAGTTGCCCATGAGGTCTAATCCCAATGCTCGAGAGGTAATAGTATCATTACCTCAACACATTTATTTTCAAAAATCCTTGGGAATGCCACCACCTTCTTGGTGCATTGGAGGAAGTAAAAGAGAAATTGTCCTAATGATGCAACACCAAGGGCAAGAGATGATGGCTAAAGTGGTTGTTGACCATGTTGTTGAAGCACTAAATGCACCTGTGGCATCTGTACCTGACGTATTTACACTTTGAGATGTGTAGACATCCACAAGCATGGTTAACAAAAAGTTGAATGCAACCTAGCACAAAGAATTACTAGATCAACTGGTGGGAACCAGGAAACCAATTTCAAATATTTTTTATTTTCTAGAAAACATCATTGCAACCTAGTCAAAGCTACTAGACACAAGGGGCAAATATATCATCCTAGAGGGGCAACTCAAAATGGCTCAAGCAGAAAATCAATACTTGGCCATGGAGGTTGCTGAATTACGTGCCCACCTTATTGACCCTATGCTCCTTAGCCCAATAGTAACTAGGGATGAAGCTTTCCAATAGTTTCAAGAAAGATTTAGGAAGGTTGAGGAGGACATAGTAATGACCATCTTCAACCAATCCATAGTTGAAGCAAAGACCTATTCAATTCAGAAGAACTTAACTCAAATGCACCAGGAGAATGAAACTTTGATTGCAAAAAATCATCACCTATGTAATGTTGATTCCCAAAAATAACAAATGCAAGAATTTATTCACTAATAACAGGAGTAGCTAGCTAGGGTAAATATGGAATTGATGAAATTGGCCACAAATAATTGGAATCTATCAATGGAGGAAGTTTATGCCTTGCACTAGAAATCTACTATCGAAATTGCTACTTGGAAGAATGAAGCTTTAAAGTTTAAAAAAGGTAAAAAATCACTATAGAGACTAGGTTGGCCTATAGAAAGAAGTTAATGAGAAGCATATCCAAATGGTGAAGGCAAAAATAAATGAAGCTCTCCAACAACTCCAACAAGGAAAAGAAGTTTGGTAGCCCATCATTGATGGGATTGATGCCTACAATAAAGTGGAGATCTGCTTAAATAAGTTGCAGATAGAAAAAATGACAGAGTACATGAGGTTGGCCAATCTTTGCTACAAAAAACTAGCTATGTTGACTATCGATCAATCCTAGTCAGAGTTTGAGAAACAAGTGGCTAGCTTGTATTTGCTATATGAGGTTGAGTTCAAGCACCATAAAGAAACCAAGTAGAAGCTTGAGACTGCAAATGCTAAACTCAAAGTTCTTAAAGCACACTTCATGAACCAACAATCAACTATTGAGAACCTAGATAAAAGGATGAATGATTACTAGGAGTTAAAGGATATAATTAGAGAGTTCGACATTGAATGCAAACAATTTGCTGCCTGATTTATCAATGCAAAGGAGTTATTTCCAACATTTTCATTTCCCTAGGATGTGCTCGTTCCAACCCACATTGGTGAAGCTATGTGGATTATGCATGATCCTAAAAGTAAGGAGGAGAAAATGAAGGCACTGTTGGATGCTTTCCACCTCCCACTAGAAGTCACAATAGCAGTATGACAGCTGCAACCTCCTTAATTGTTGCACATGCATGAAGCCAGTGAAGGTTCCTTAGAACCTCAGGAGCCACCACCGCTTAGGACTGTGTCATCTTCTCCACCAAAATTCATGCCATCAAGAAACATGCTATCCAATTTTGAAGAGTCATGTCATGGTGTTCAATTTTGTGTCATGAAGACTACCATTTTTGTAATGTGTTGATCTATACACTCAAGCACTCTTTTTTTGTCAAGTCAATCTATTTTTTCTGTAAAAGGTTAGTCAAGAATCTGATACCTTCCCAATTTTGTAAAAGAACTAGAGGACTTTTTTTTATTCAATCTTGGAGGTATGATGAGTCACAGTTTTGTTGGCTATGTTGATGAGGCCTCATCGATTGGGCCTTGTCGATGCATCGTATCATGCTTCGACAAGGCCCTATTGACGTAGTGTCCATATTTCACCTATAAATACATGTCTACTAGCTACATTTATGACATTGAGATTTCAATAGTAGAGAAGCTCTTACAGTTTGTTCATTTGAGAGTTAGAATATTTTTTCTGAGTGCCCACAGCAAGAGTCATTAAGTATACAAATCTTTATTCAAGCATTGTTGTACCTAAGCATGATAATGTGTGTGGCAATAAAGATGAGCTTTCTGATAAACCTTGTAGTATTTTGGATAAATTAAATATTTTATTTATGAAATATTTTGAATTATTTATTAAATGATTTTCAGTAATTAAGCTAACAAAGCAATTAAGTAAGCAAGATAGATTAAACACATAAGTATGACTAATTCGAGCATAACACATATTCACTTGGTAATCCTAGCAGCGTTATTACTTGGTATGCCCAATAGCATAGCGCTTGGTAATCCACTAGTGGATATGTGAGTTTAGGACATGTGTGGAAAGTGAGATTAGATGCTTATGTTAGGACTAGTTAGACACTAGTTAATTAGTTAATTTAAATTAGTTAATCCAATTACTTTTATCTCCCTTTGAACACCAAACCATAAAATATAAAATGATAAATATCAAATGCCTCAATTACACTTAACCATACTAGTGTATGTCACAATTGTAATTGGGAAGACAACAAGTGATCTTAAGGCAAAGGTTCACTGCCTAGAAGACTAGTGCACTGAAAACTACAAAGTCCACAGAATTTGACCGAATCAAGCCTAAACACTTATGATTCATATAGTTAGGCATAGGGGTACCTCACTACTCATTAATAGATAATACAACTTTTGTATGACCTACCCTATTAATTACTTTACATTTTACTCATTTTCCTACCTATCTTACCGTATTATCAAGAAGTTAATATAGAGCTTTTTTGGGGTATTAGAACCTTAAATAATTGAAGCATAGTTATACCCCAAGATATATAATCTACATAGAACTTTTATAACTTAGCATTGCCCACTAAAATTAAATCCCATGACTTAGAGTTTCCAAATCAACAATCTTACCACTTGGCTAAAACCTCATTGTTAATGTAGAGCTTTTTTATTATAAGTAAGCGACACTCGACAATTGCATTGACTTAGATTTTAAATGTATTAAGTTTTGGAAATCTTGGTTGTTCTCATTCACAATTAGAGTTGATATCAATTTTATTTGTACAATAAAACCCTCCACTAGGATTTCAAGATAAATTTTCTAAAGGAATTCTTTGTGTTTGTTTTTTAAGAGCATGTTTGGTTTCCAAATTCTGCTAGTGTTGGATCAATAGAGCTCACCCATTATACTTAGAAAATTATTTGGTTTCCCTTAATTCCATGGAGCTTTACCTAGATTANTAGCTCACCCATTATATTTAGAAAATTATTTGGTTTCCCTTAATTCCATGGAGCTTTACCTAGATTAATCTTTAGATTTATGTTGGACACATAATTTCTTTTCTTTTTTTTATTCTATTTAGATTTCACCAATCGTGGTATAATCTACTTTAGATTCATAAATCCATAAATTTAGCATTTCCTTTGATTCAATGTCTTCAGATTCATCCATCCAAACAAGCCCTAAGATTTCATGCAAGCATAATTTTTCATTTCATTACCAAGATTTTCTTTATGTTCATGGCTTGTATGTTGGTTATCCTTAGCCATGTTATTTCCAATGTTCAAATGGATCTGTTACAATTTCAAGTAACTCATTTTTCTTATGCGATTGCACACCTTATTATTTTTTTCATTTTTTAATTTAATTTTTCTTTTTTAAGAATCAAAATTGAATAGATACTATTCTATATGCTATTTTTTAAAAATTTGTTTTACATTGTTGCTTGCCCCATTCTACAATTAATTGATAGGTTAACTTAGTAAGAAAAAAATTCTCAAGCTCAAAGGATTGACCATGGGTTAAATGGTTACTTAAAGATGTTAGGTTTAAAGTCTAGTACCTAAAAAACAATGAGGTATTAGCATAGTGGTAAAAATCTTGATTTAAAAGCTCTAAGTCATGGGTTTGATCCTAGTGGTATAAAGTTCTAATTAAACTCTATATCTTGGGGTGCACCTATATTACAGTTATTTCAGGATTCCAACACACCCCATCCCCTCCCCCAACCCTTGATAACTAACATACTTAATAAGGTGTTAATTGAGTAATAGAGTCTTGACTTAGAAATCCCATGAACTGGTAATAACTAAATAAATTCAATGAATAGATTTAATTAACCTATCCAAATAAGGTCAAAAAGTCTATGTGTGTGTTGGAACCCCAAAATAATTATAAGATAGGTACACCCTAACATATATAGTCTAACTAGAATTTTATAGCTTGGCATTACCTACCAAAATTAAATGGCTTGGAGCTTTCAACTTAAGAGTCTTACCATTAGGCTAACACCTCATTACTTTTATGTTTTGCTAGAGTTTTCACCTCTCCCTATCAACATCAGCACTACAAGTAGAGTTCCTAACACCTTCATGACACATCTCACCTACATTTCGGTTCAAACCCTGGCATCTCAAACTTTTTGATGACTAGTTGACATTGTTTTCAACACTTCAAACAATAGTCTCAACAGGATAAAATTAGTCTTGGTGGTTAGGCTTTGAATTTTTTTTAACTTATTCAAGTGATGTTGATGCTACCATCAATGTCACCATACCTATGTTAGCACCCTCACCAAGTTTCTAGGTTCTACACAAGCTCCTTAGGGTCATGAGAGCATAATTTTGGCTCATTTCAACATCTATTTAGGCATCTAGGAGGCTTAAGATGTTAACTTGGAAAAACACTAGAAATTTTTGTTAGTTCCTAGCTAACCCTAATGCCAACATCAACGCCTATGAGACCCACTTCTTGTGATCCTTGGCTTTCAAACCTTGTAGTCAACATAATCTCTCAACTTCTTGAGCTTCATAGCATCGTGATGGCATCATTCAAAATCAATTTGGATGTCAAAAAAAGTCTTAAAGGCTTGAACCCATAACTTGGTCAAAACTGAGAATTTTTTTTTAAGTTCTAGCATGCTCCTCGCCTTACCTAGTTCAAAGGTCAAACTTGCTAAAGTTAAACTCTAGATGAACTCCACATGAATTACACTTAACTTTCAAGTTGAATTTGGTAACATAAGGCCTATAAATATGGGATCAAAACCAAAAATTTAGGGTTGGTTTCTTGAGATCTAGAGCACTTTTTGAGATTTTAAGAGATCAAGAGCATAGACAATAAATCTCTTGGCATCTCCTACATGCTTTATGGCCACTATGATGCCTCCTACACTTCTAGCACTAACATTGAAGTAATATCAGCATCAATCCAAAGGCATCAACATCAACATCCCATACTTAGATTTTTTTTTTTTTTTTGCATTAGTGTTAGTCTTCAAAGATGGAATTTTTTTAGTTGCAATGTTAGTCTTGAGACACTTAGCTAAAACCACCCTATTTTGGCCCTAAATTGATTTTGGATACCATCTACAACTTCCCCATCCATATCCCCATTCTTCAACCTACATTTAGCTCACAAATTAGGTTCTTATTAGCAATTTTATTCCACTTAGATTTTCCACTAGAACTCATAGTTTGATCCTTCATAAGAGACAAATATTTCTTTTTTTAGTAATAAAGCATTTTTTTTTGTTTAGGAAGAGAATCAAAACCCTTTTCCCAATATCATAGCTCCACATTTTTTACACTTAGATTTTATTTCATCACTCATAGTTCATCTTCCATACTTTTATTTTCAATGATAAACTCTTGGTCAATTTCAACATTTAAACTTAATGTTTCTATCATTCCCTTATCATTCCTGGTCTATGTGTGGTAGGTTAAGTTCATATTCAATGGAGATTGGTGGGTAGTTGTGTCATTATCATTGACCTAATGAACGTTATATCAAATTGAAGATAATTTGTGGTCGTGACTAGGTTCTTAATACTTAATTCATGGAGGTGTCCTTGCAAAGATAGGAAGAGTAATTTTGCAAGAATAATATCATGGAGCATTGAGCATTGATGGGAATGCTTGGGCATGAGACTAGATTTCTACTGATATAGTGATGGATTTGAGAAGATCTTCTATATTCGATTTGAGATTTATGCCTTGACATGTCATTATCATTGACTTAGCAAAGGTTATATTCAATTGAAAATTGTTTGTGATCATGAGTTAGGTTCTTAACACTTAATTCATGGAGGTATTCTTATAAAGTTAGGAAGAATATTTTTGCAGGAATAATATTGTGGAGCATTTAGCATCGACGAGATTGCATGGGAATGAGGTTAGATGTCTATTGATATAGTGATGGATTTAATAAGCTCTTCCATATTTTATTTGAGATTTATGCCCTGTCAAGTCATTATCATTGACCTAGCAAAGGTAAGAACGTTTATGGTCATGAGTTAGGTTCTTAACACTTGAATCATGGAGGTATCCTTGTGAAGTTAGGAAGAATATTTTTGCAGGAACATTACTGTGGAGCATTAACCACTAATGAGGTTGCTTGGGCATGATGCTAGATGTCTATTGATATAGTGATGGATTTGAGAAGCTCCTCCAATGCCAAATGATGCTTCTCAGAGATGGAAATGAGATAAAAAAGAAAAAGATTCTTCCCTTTTAACTTCATTGCAATAATGTTTTGCGGTAAAGATTGATGCTTTCATGTTGATTCTTTTGGAGGTGGAGGCATTGAAGGAATAGTTGACAATGGAGTAGTTGAAGTAGATGTGAATTTAAGTAGATGCATTTTGAAACTCCTTGAATTCCACCCTTCTTCTTCCACTATTAGAGCATATGATTGCTTATTGGCTTGATCTTTTCCTTTTTCCTTCTTAGGCCTTGCCTCCTTTTGTGCTAGGGTAAGCATATGGATTGGAGGTATGGGAGTAGGAAGCAATAATGGTTCTTGTAAACTAGAAGGGAATAATAGGCATTTTTGGAAGAGGCACTAGGTAAGGTAAAACAAGGGAAAAATCAATTGGGCAAGATGGAGTAGGTAGAGGAAACCTACTCCTTACTTGTGATGAAGAGTTAAAATTCATGGAATTTTGAGGAGTAGAAGGAGCATCATAGTGGCATGACTATGGATAAACACCTTCAATCTCTAAACAAATTTAAGCTCAAAAAAAAATTTAGAGATTTAAGCTCTAAAAAAACTTTAAGCTCAAAAAAAAATTTAACCTCTAAAAAAAATAGATTTAAGCTCTAAAAAAACTTTAAGCTCTAAAAAAATTTAAGCTCCAAAAAAAAATATTTAACCTCTAAAAAAAATTTAAGCTATAAAAAAATTTAAGCTCTAAAAAACAAATTTAAGCTCCAAAAAAATTTTAAGCTCCAAAAAAAAAAGTTTAAGCTCCAAAAAAAAAATTTAAGCTCTAAAAAAATTTAAGCTCTAAAAAAAATTTAAGCTCTTAAAAAATTTAAGCTCGAAAAAAAATTTAAGCTTTAAAAAAAATTTATGCTCTAAAAAAAATTTAAGCTCTAAAAAAATTTAAGCTCAAAAAATTGAGAAAAACTCAAATCAACAATTTGCTACATGTTAATAAAAAATGAAACAACAAATTTAGCAAAGTTAAAGATCAAGATTTCTTTGGCATAGGGATTAATTTAGGTTCTCAAAAAATACATATTTTGTTTGTTGATGAATCATGATTCATTAGGCTATGATATCGGACCCCCGATATCGGATCCACGATATCGGGTATGCGGTATCGTAGCCCAAATAATGATATCGGATACACAATATCATGACTCCTATGTGAGCCTATAAATACACATGTAGGTGCACGGGTGGAGTCAATTCTTGAAATAGTTAGTTTTTTAGTTAGTTTTAGAAGTTAGTTCATTTCTTAGTTCCTCTCAACCCTTTCTTCCAGTGCATGTCCATAGTGTGATGATTGTAATTGTATGGCATCCTTTATTCGAGTGTGGTGTACTTGGACACGCACATGACCAAAATAAAGATCAAGATTACTTCATCATTACAACATTCACTTAGATTAATTATTTAATTTGAATTGTTATTAAACGTGGAATGAGTATGACTTAATCATGAGCATCTACGTGTGATTGCTTGGTATCCTAGTAGCGTACTTGGGCATGCACTTGACAATCCCAGTGGTAGTCATGCACGAGGCCTAAGATGTGTACGGATGATTATGGAATGGATGCTCATCGTGCTTAGGCTAGCTTAGATTCTCTCTCCCTATCTCCTCTTAGTATAGCTCTCTCTCTCCCTTTACCCTCCTAGCTTAGCTAAGATTACTTTCCATTGTCTTCAGGAGTAGCATTATCTTAGGAACACATCACACACCTCACTCTGGACTAAACCATACATGACAAAGCAAATACTAGTCCAAGTGGAAAGACAACGAACTGCGATCAGTAAGTAACTACATAGATACCACAACTACCCCGTCTGCGAAGTTCGACTAGATCATGCGTGAAACATTGGTATTTGTATGGTTGTGTAAAGGTACCTTGCCACTCATCATTCGTATATAGTACTTAAGGAATTTTGAGACTTCTTTCATATAATTAGATTCAATCATGATGCATGTTTTTTAGTGGTGTTTATTCAATGTATTTTTACAAGCCATCCAACAATTTTTTTAAATTGTAGCTATTCCACATTTTAATTTAATAGTAATTTACATGTCAAAAACTATTTATTATTAGATATACTAAAGGTATATATGTTAGCATTATTGCATCCCAAGCTACCACTTGGAGGCATGGTAAGATACTTGTTTTTAAAGTCATAAGACTTGGGTTTAGGCCAAGTCGCTACCATGCGAAGGAGATTAAGCTTTCATTAATCTACCAACCCTCACAGGACCTATAGGTCTCAGCCTTGGTAGGATAAGCATTGTGGCTTTGAGTAATTATTGTTTTATCCTAACGAATGCATGAAAATTCACCTTAGAAAATTTTAGGAAAGTATTGTTTCTATAGATATTGATTGATAGCTATATTACTTGTTTTTAGTTGAACCTCTCTTTTAAGTTTTGTGTGCTATGTAGATAGAAAGTTGTCTTATTGTGAATGGTAATGTTAAATGTAATAATTACAAAAAGAGATATCTCAAGGAGCAAGTAAAGAGCTCCCAAAGAATCTTGTAAGTACACATTATTTTATTGATTTTTTCTTAGAGGCTACCTAGTATAAGAGTGTTTAGGATACACCACCAAGCTATTAGCATAACAATTCTAAAGTTGGTGGGATGGGGGGTGGTGGAGATATTGAAACCTAAAATAATTTTACTATAGATGCATCCTAATATGTATAGCCAACATAATACATTAGAAGAATTAGAGAAAAATATGATGAGGGTATCACCTAATATTCTTGATATCTTTGTTATTCTCATTATGTTAATGTGTGGTATCAATTTGGAAATGTTTTGGCATGTATTTCTAGTCTAGCCAAATAACTGCAATGTACTACGAATTATGCTAGCCACAATCAGCACTTGACTTGACTACAAACTCATTATAAGTTGCAGTTTATCATAGCCAATGAAAATTAGAAACAAAAATAATGTTTTCAATTCATGGTGAATGGTGCAAGGTTGTGAGAGCAATAGGAGGTCACAATAACTCATTATAAGCTCATGCGAGCTATAGCCTACTTGCAACCATCTCAGTCACTATTTCAAATTCTACCTCAACTCATAGTACAAGGTCTTGAAGGTTGCAACCACTTATAATTATAGGAATATAGACTAGTGCGAGTTACAATTAGTCATAATCAAGACTAACTACAAGATGGTACAAGTTGCAACCCCTCACATTGAAACAAAAATTCAATTTTTTTAAAAAAAGATGAACCATCATAAAGAAAGAACAATGACCATCTACAATGTTATATAAGGTGATAAGAGGTCTTAATTATGAGCATCATGATCTGAGATTTTAGCTTTATGCATTGTGCAAGTTCTTCATGAGTAGTGTGAGAGTATAAGTCATCTCCTTGATGTCTTTATGCTTTTTGTGATAATGTGATATTGAGGGATTTTTGAATTACTTTTCTATTGATAAAACCATTTTAAGTGGTCCCAGGATGTTCCACATATCTTAAGTAAAAATGAGGATGGTGAACCTACCTCAGGTAGTCGCCCACACAATGATGTTTCTCCCCTTGACTTTGACCAAGGGGTTGTGTATCAGAACCTTCATTCCACTATTCATAATCCAGGTTTTGATACCCACGGGCACAAAGGGTTCGAAAAAGGGACACAGACACATGATAAAGGTGGACATTCTGATCGCAATCACAATCAAGGCTGTGACCACCGAAGAGAAGGTAGCAGACACCGTCATGGTGATGGTTCTCCTTCTTCTTCGCCTTCATCATCTCCTTCACCCTCTCCTTTAGTATTCGAACATAGTCATAAAGAAAAGGACCATGGGGATAAAGGTAGGCAAAGTGGAAGTCATAGATGAAACAACCAAGAAAGGGAACGAGGGCACTTTAGAGAGTCAAGACACAAAAGAAGGGAGAATAGGGAACAACGTAGGCATCATAGACACCATGGACGAGATGATCACGATGAACCCATACTTGCTAATCGAAGTATGTTACACATAACTGAGGCCGTTAGAATTCCAACAAGGCACCAGAAAGATAGTAGGATCAAGAGATTAGATATGAACAATATCCCATGATTTGAAGGGGGATACAACATTGATCCTCAAAATCACTTACAAGCGTTCCATGATGCGTGTGCCTTACAAAACACAGAGAACGAATGGAAAAAACTTAAGTTGTTCCCATAGACACTAGTTAAAGAAGTGGAAAGCTAGTACCAATCCTTAGAATCAGAATCCATTCATAGGTGGAGTACCATGTTAGAATTGTTTAACGATAAGTACCAAACGTACTCCTGAGTGTCCAACCTACGAAAGCAAATCCAAGGCTAAAAACAAGGAGGACATGAACCCTTGGATGTTGCCATGGGCTGATACTATGCACTGTTACATCATTGTCCTGGCCATGGTTATTCGCAAAGGGATCAACTTTGCCATCTCCTAGATGGGCTTATGCATGAAACGAGAAGAACCCTTGGGACTTATGCCCAAGGAAGATTATCTGAGCTTAGGTCCCATCAAATTCAAACACTATTGAAGCAAGTTGCTAAGGAAGAAGATGAGCTACGGAAGAGAGAAAGTGCAAAAGAGTATAACCGAGATCCTTGCCTCTAGAACAGGGAAGTAAGATTTTGTGAGGATGAAGAAGAGTCACCACTCAAAGAGATGGTGAATAGGAAAACTTTGCCTATCCAAAAGATGACATCAAAAGTTTTGGCAAAGGTAGACCAACTATGGGATTCCCTAGACAATAGATTTTAAACTACTCTTAAAATAGTAGAGGAGTCTAGAGATCAAGGTAGTGATCGCAAAAAAAGAAAAAAAAAGAGAAGCTGAACATGCACGTAGCAAGGGTAAGGGCAAAGTTGCCATCGTTGAAGAGGTTGTGGATTTAGAAATAGACAATTATAGTGAATGCGAGATATGTCAATATGACCATCCTAAGGGATGTTACCCTGTAATCTCACATTTGCAGGAGTCTGGGGTGTATGCACTCAATCCATGATTGAACAAACGGCAAGCACCCTGAAGGTTACCTTATCCTCAAGGTAATCCAAGACAGCTCCACCAACCCTTAACATATTATCCCAGTGGAATTCCACCACAATCGATTGAGTAATATCAATAGTGGAAATACCTAGAATCATGGGGAATGCCACCACCAAGGCAATGGTATCCTTACCAGCAACCTGATCCATATGCATATTACATGTAATAGCCAATCTCTCCACATGACTCTACTAGTCACATTACTTCTTAGACTTACTACCAAGATCGTGAGTACTATGGGACTCCTTCTAGGGGTGATATCCTGAAAGAATATCATCCTTCTCATCTGGTCGCACCTCTTCCACCAATAGCTCCACTACCACCTGCTCCATCTATGCAAGGTGAAATCCCTACCTAGCCGCAGCAACGTAATGCCATAAGGGTTGTTAACTCTTAACCTACTATTGGTTCCAACAATCACATGAAGAAAATAATTTTCTTTAGAACCAACAGTCCAACCAAGTCCTTGTAATCACAAGCGATTGATTCCTTAGATGCCTCAATATTAATCGAAACTTCGGAGCCCCCTTTAGCCCAAGCACCGCACTCAACGCATATGGTCATGCTAACACATGTTGTCACCAATTGGATCAAAGCTGGCCATCTTCCTAGGAAATTATCTGATCCTGGGAGTCCTTTGATATACTTACAAATCACTGGAAATGAACCATGCAAGGCTCTTTTGAATTCAGGTTCCGGTGTCAACTTGATTTCTCAAGAAATGTACAAGGCCTGAAACCTGCCTCCATTGAAAAAGAGCAACATTAGTTTAAAGTTGGCCAACCAGTCCATCACTGTCCCATTAGGACTAGTGGAGGACATCATCACCACTATTTGTGGGTGGTTGTACCCAGCTAACTTCCTAGTGGTTCAGGTGAACAACAGTAAGGGGGACTTCCCAATCATAATGGGAAGAGCATGGCTAAGCACAGTTGATGCGTGCCTAGGAATCCATGATCTTTCCCTAGAAATATCAAAGGAAAATACATTAAAAAAGATCAAGAAGAAGAAAGTTCCATGCATCACATACAGTGACACAGGGTGTAATTGCATGTAGAGGTCATGGGTTATGCAAAGTTTAACATTGCCTACATGCAATCAGTGTGCACAAGTGATTGACGTACAAAGGTGCCTGTATGCAGCAGCCACACAACAGGAAGACACCCAGTGGTTGACAGCTAATTAAGAAAGTAGTTCAATCATATGCATGGAACCAACTGAGGGTTTAACTTACGCTTACATCGATAGCATAGATGCATTAGAGCAAGTCCACCACCAACTTCCAAGTCTTAGCCTTGAAAATATCAACTAGGAGAAGTTGGAAATCCCTCCAAAATTTAAGCAAGAGCCCCTCGAGTTGAAACCATTGCCCACCGGTATGGAATACATGTTCCTTAAAAATGAAAAACCAATAATTATCAATGTGAAGCTTACTCTGCAACAAAAAGAGAAATTGCTGAAGGTAATCAATAGATGGTCAAAATCCTTTGCTTGGTCATATCCCGAATTAACTGGAATAGATCCTAGGATATTCCAACATAGGATTTGCACCGACCCCTCCATGAAGCCTCGAAGACAATCGTAGAGGCGTTTGAACCCAAAGATGAAGCAAGTAGTCAAGGAAGAAATTGAACAGCTTCTCAAGGCTGGGTTCATATACCCCATTGCTGATAGTGAATGGGTTAGCCCCTTAGTTATTGTGCTTTAAAAGGGAGGCAAATGGAGGGTGTGCAAATATTTCAAGCTACTGAATATGGCAACATTCAAAGATCACTTTCCGTTGCCATTTGTCGACCAAGTCTTAAACACCATTGTAGGGCATCACTATTACACTTTTCTGGATGGATATAGCAAATATAACCAAATATAAATAGCCCCAGAAGACCAAGCCAAGACTACGTTCACTAGTCCTTAGGGAACATATGTAAACAAATAGATGTTGTTTGGCTTGTGCAATGCCCCTACCACGTTTCAATGATTAGTTCTAAGCATATTCCAACAGCATATAGGGAATGGTGTAGAAGTCTTTATGGATGATTTCTCCACCTATTGGCATTCCTTTTTGGTGCAATTGTTAACTTCTTTTCCTTAAACATTTCCTGCAATTAATCATTTCTTGTTTCATCCCCATCCATGACATCCATTTTATTGGTGTTGCCATTGTTATTTTATTCCCATCTTTCTTGTTCCTCATATTTTTCCATCTTATAGCTNGATGTTGTTTGGCTTGTGCAATGCCCCTGCCACGTTTCAATGATTAGTTCTAAGCATATTCCAACAGCATATAGGGAATGGTGTAGAAGTCTTTATGGATGATTTCTCCACCTATGGAGCAAACTTTGATCAAGCCTTGGACTGGTTAGAGCAAGTGTTAAAAAGATGTGTAGAAACCAATTTGAGGGTCAACTGGTAGAAAAGCCATTTGATGGTCCATGAGGGTGTAGTACTAGGGCATAAAATCTCACACACAGGGATAGAGGTAGACCCCGAGAAAATCAAGGTTATCCAAGGAATTACCCATCAACCGGAAATTGTTAAAGATATTCAGTCATTCCTTGGACATACTGGCTACTATAGGAGATTTATTAAGAACTTTTCAAAGGTTTCCAAACCATTGGTACAATTAACAAAAAAGGATGTACCTTTCGAATGGACCAGGGAATGCGAACTGGCTTTCCAAACTTTAAAGCAGAAGCTTGTGGAAACACCCATTCTATAAGCTCTTGACTAGTCCAAACTATTCCATATTATGAATGACGCATCCAACTATGCCTTGGGAGCCGTACTTACATAGCTAGATGACTAGAAGCATCCTTATTACATCCACTATGCAAGTAGAAGTATCGCTAGTGCATAACTTAACTACACTACTACAAAGAAGGAATTAATAATTATAGTGTTTGCACTAGAAAAGTTTAGACACAATGTATTAGGATATAAAGTATATATACATATAGATCATAGTGCAATAAGGTTCCTCATGAATAAGCCAATGGTAAGCCCTCATATCATACGATGGCTTGTAATCTTACAAGAGTTCGATCTTACGATGATCAATCGTAAAGGCACCGAGAACGTAGTTGCTGATCATTTATCTCAGTTACGATGGGATAACAAAGAGAATGAGTATCCAATTTCTGATTAAATTCTTGATGAATTCCTCTTTGCTAGTGTAGTGAATAATCAACACCCCATGGGGACAAATTGGTACAGTAGCATTCTTGCCTATCTCCTCACCCAACAAATACCA
>MNCI01009364.1:0-11262 GCA_015680685.1 Gnetum montanum
TTTATTTTTGTTTGTTTGTTATGATGTAGGCACCAAGTGATGGTAACAACCCTAGTGACCATGATGATGATGATGCTCCTCCTCCTCCTCCAGTAATTTTGGCTTAGTCCTATCAGTTTTGTCATGTTTTTGGTCATTTTTAGTTATGATGTTGATTGTTATTCTTTGTTATTATCTATTCATAGCCATTTGAGATTATGAGGTGGTTTGTTATTGTTCATTTTAGTGTTTCATGGTGCAACCATGGCTTTTGGACTTATCTATTTTTATTTTTGTTATCATGGTTATTAAAATTTTGGTTTCATTTATTTGTCACACTCTGTGACTATGGCTAGGCTTGGACATTTGGCTATAAGATTTTTAATTTTTCTTATATGTTTTAGCATTTTTGGTTTTATGTATTTCAAGTATTCTATGTTTTGTTCATGTTATAAGGATACATTGGTTAAAACATAAGGTTATAAGGCAATAATTAGTAAAATCAATGCTATTAAGCAAAACCTTAGTAAAAAAATATGATATAATGACTATAATAAAGATAAGGAAGAAATAGGTTATAAAATACATTACCAGTTTCAGCCCTTGGCCTCCTAGAAGTTAAAGGCCTTGGTAAGCCATGGAAAAAGTCTATAAATTTTTTATGTTTTATACTTTTTATGGATTTTTTAGGTTTTAATTATTTTATGGTATTTCTATGTTTTAAAGGTAAAGCATAAAAAGAAAAATTGTAACTAAGAATAAGTTATAAACCACATGTGAAATAGGGCTAAAGCTAGGCAAAATATCATAAAGTGAAATGATACATGAAATGTATAAACAAAGGTTTAAACTAGGCTAAAAAGTAAATAGAAAAGGCTATAGGGTTATTAGTGAGTAGGAAACATACATCAATCATGCAAATATTTCCTAACCTTTGAAAGATTAGGAAAGGTATAGGGTCTTCATTACACAATCCTAGACTCCTTGTTTCCCTCACTAACCACATTGAATGGGAACTCTTCCCATGCTACATCCATGATTTGATTAGTTTTAGTTTCAACCTCATCTACTCTATTAGTCTTCTCAACTTTGTTCTTAATAGTCATAGTTTCTTCCTAAAACTCCACCTCAAACCCTTGCTCTATGTCAACATTATTGACTATCAACGAAACCGTAGTGTCTTCACAAAGAATTATGTCATCTTCCTCATATGGTATGTGAATTTCTTAATGGGTGCAAGAGGAAATTACTTGTAATTGAGCTAGCCATGAGGTTAAATCTTGGTGTCTCTTCCACCACTAAGAAGTTGGCGATTGTGTGGAATTTCTTTTCGACAGTGAAGTCCAAAACAAATAGAGCCTTTTATAGCAACCCTTGATCCATTAAAGGATTTTAGAGTAGAGGTAGAAGTGTTTTGCATGTGTTTTTCTAGGTCTAATAGTTCAACGATAGTGTAAGGTATAATGTTGGTTGCTACCCTATCATCAACATACACCTTGTGTACCTTGTATTGTCCAACCCTTATAGTTATGAAGAGAGGGATCCTTGTTGTTTCACCATCTTGTAGGTTGGTTTTGAATTCAATATCATAAAACACTACTACAATTGATTTCATTTCTTCCTTAGGTAAGGATGATACCATCACGAAGTGAATGAACTCTTCATTGTTGGGTATGTTCTCACTAACAAGAATTGAAGTCAACATATTTACTAGGGCTTTATGATGAGAGAAAGAAGTCATTACCATGACATAGAGGTTTAACAAAGTGTTGTTTTATTTCAAGGATTTTTTCACCTATTTCATGGTGTTGAGGAATTATTTGACATTGGTAGTTGATTTCTCATTTTTATTAACTTTGACTTCCTCCATTCATCCTAGGATGTACACTTCATTTTTTAAGGTTTATGATTTAGCTTGTGATAATTCCTTGGTTAACTAATTAAGGAATTTTGAGCATTAGAGCTCATAGGAATAGCTAAACTAGGTGTCGGCTTTAGTGGGCCCACCTCCTTCTAGGCCTTCTCTTACTTGTTGTCCTTGGCCTTGGGCTTAGGAGAAAACTTCTTGCACTACTTGTTAGGCAATTTCTTATTATTGGGCTATGAAGAAGTCATTTCATTGGCCACCATGGGATGATGTTGATTAGTTTGAATTATAGTTTTGGCTATGGCTAGAGGGGGCACTCTAATGATGAAGGGTTCCTTGGTAGACGTTGGTGATGGTATCCTTACAACAAAAGGGGCCCTTGAACTAGATGAAGTTGAAGGGCCCCTTTCATGGCAATGAGGTACTCAAATCATAAATGGCTCTCTAGTAGGCTTGGGGTTATTATTGATATTAAATGCTACTATCAGATATGGGCTATTTTTTGCATTAAATAGATCTTTGTACACCTGAATTGACTAGTTTGGTAACCTAAATGGGTTTAAGGCATCGAGCACTAGCTCTCTATTATCTATCATCTTTTGAAGGTCATCTTTCAAGGCTAAGTAGATTTCGATGTCATGCATTGGAAATTGATGATAGTGGTAGAATTAGTCAAGTTTGAAGTACTTAGGTACTAGTTAGTCATCCTTGGTTGTCAAAGTGGGATCCTTACTAATTTTGCATAATCAATCATGCCTCTTGTGGGCATTCTCAATCATCTATTTATATTATATTTGGCTACTCTTGAGAAAGTCATCAAGGAGCTCTCATGATTTTAAGGGAAATTTGGTGTACTTTAACCAATCTTTCCTCTCAAAGTTAGACCTTGTATGATTTTATGTAGAGGCCCTTGATGTCGATGATTGGTAAGTTATGATAGGGGCTTTGGATTGGCTTGTTTTTAGCACCTATGTAGTCTTTTACTCTTTGGCTACCATGGCCATGGCTACATGATTTTGTTTTGCCCTCTCTTTGTCCTTATATGTGTGTTGCTTTTTGTATGCTACATAGGTGGGGTCATGATTGGCCTTAGTAACATCCTCTCTATTCTTGGCTTGCAAGGAAGCTTAGCCAAAGGACCACAAGTCCAAATAGTATAGTTTAGACATGATGAAGCCATTGACTATCCCCTTGAAGATGGCTAGAAGGTGGATTTTCACTATAGGTTCAGGAATCTAATTAAGTAGAGCATTCCATCATTGGATGAACTTCTAAATAGGTTCAAGAGGTCCTTGTTTGAGTTTCATCAATTAGTCTAGGATGGTATTTGATTTCAAGTTATACTTGAAAAATTCACAAACTATGAAATCAAGTCTTCTCATGAGGCGATAGATCCTTTGGGCAATGTGCAATACCAACCTAAGGCTTTCTTAGTAAGGGAAATAGGGAATATTTGCATGATTGTATGAGGCTAAGACTATAGCAATAGGTACTCAGAATGAAAGGTGGTGAGATATGCATTAGGATCACCTTCACTGTTGTATTTGATGAACTATGGTATGGAAATTCCTAGAGAAAGAGTAATTTGTGGAATAGTCATACTGATAGGATTATCTTGGTAAAAGTTCATTAACTTAACTATCTATGAGGTTGAGGCCTTAAGCATGCATAGCTCTTCAATAAGGTCTTGGATCATTTGGAAGGCCTGATTCAAGCTTTGAGGAACTTTGGTAGGTTGGGGGCTTTATACAAAGGGTTGTGGAGTGAGTTGGAAGGCTTGTGGCCTCATGATGGGTAATGGTAAGGTTGAGTTATCATCATTTCAGGGGGATAAATAATGAAAAATATGTTCATGCCAATATTTGGGGAGCAAAGGGGGATAATGGTGCATGTGATGTTTGGATCAGTTGAAGTTCCACTAAGGGGCCCAATGGGATAGAAAAAAGGAATACAAAGCACTCTAGATGGTCTTTTCAATCACTTAGGGACTTAAAATTCATAAAACAAATGCAAGTAAATTGAATAAAATTTGTAGATCTATGACTATCATAGAAATTAACTTGTAAAGAACAAATGAACTGCCAAATTTTTATACAAATAATAAGAATGTTAAGGAAACAAAGTTCAAATGAGTATAATTTATGTTCCTATGATGCATAAAGAGTTGCATAGAACATGCTTCAGGTCGAGTGAAACTAGAAGAATGGATCTTGTGGTCAGACTCACAATCTCAATTACTCTAATGCTTCAACTCCCAAAACTCTTTCTTGGTTCTTAGGTATAGATCTACTTTCTTTGGATGTTGAAAATGGTGAATATTTTTTGGACCTTTTGGTGTTCTATAATGCTCTAAGAGTCTCTATGCTTAGCTGAATGTAATTTTTCCAAAAAAAATTCTTTTCAATGTGTTGAATCTTGGCTTAAATAAGCTATCGGTATCTAATTTGGTGCTGCAAATTTTCTACCATGATTACTATTAGATTGCTACAATTTGTAGGTGTGGAAGGCCATCAATTCGAGCACATTTGAACATTTATGATATGTTTGATGCACAATGGCCATCAAAAATATGCTAGGTACTATAAAAAGTATGTTGGCTTCACCAAAAATATGCAAGCCTTGGGAAAGATATGTTGGCTTCATGAAAACTACATTGGCCTTGCTATGAAAATCAAAGCCCAATAATTCCTACACTAGTTGTAGGTCATTCTAGTGTATTACTTGCTTTGACGAACATAAAACACATGAAAAACCCAAATTTGGTGATTCCTAAGGCATTTTCAGCCTTTCCAATTGAGATACATATATGACACAACTTTTTCCACTTGGGAAATGAAGTAATAACAACTTCTGAGGTATTTTTTAGCCTCAATAAGTTACAGTATATGAGATTGTAGCCTATGAATTACAAACCTCACATTTAACAACAAAATCCTGCCTCAAATTTAATGGTGAAGGTTATGAGTTGTCACATGAATTTTATTAGCAGTATTTCAAACATCATATCTCCTTCTCTCATTATCTTCTTTAGATGCATTAGCTACTCCCATCATACCAAATAAAACCTATGTTGCTCCTTAGTACATCTCCACAAAAAACTCCACATGATTACATTAATTTTCTTCAACACTATTACTCAAGGGGCTAGCATAAACATGACATAAAATAGAATATTGAAGAGCATGAATTTGATCATTGTTAGCTTCACTGCCACTAAAAGTAGAAAGCATTTTTAGAAAGCCAAGCTAAGTAAAGATACCCTAAAAATCAACTTCACTAGGCTAGAAAACAAAGGCTGACCTACATAAGTTATGGAAAAGGATCCCTCTTTACATTGATGCATATTCAAAATATGTTAAGTGCTTGAGGCTAGACAATTTATCTTCAAACATTTACTCTTTTGCTAGTTAACATCCAAAGTAGTATATTGGCTAAAAAATCCAAAGCATGCTAAATCTTTTAAGCTTGATCCATAATAGCCTGGAAAAAAATAAGAGTATCATTTATATAACATTGGGTGATGTCACCTCAAGGAAATGAGGATTAAACATTAAACTTTTCTAGCACCATGGGAGGTTATCTGACAAGATATTAAAAAGGTATGGGAATAGGAGATCATCCTACCTAAAATCCTACAATGGTTAAAATGACTTAAAGAAGGCTTCTTCAATTTTCTTTATGAATTATACAACCTAAAGGAAGAAGGAAATAAAATTGCAAAAACCATTCACTAAAGTCAAGTAAAGCCAATGACTGGTTTAGAGCTCCACAATCCACATGGCCATAAGCATTTTGAAAATTGATCTTAAGACTACAAATGACTTGTTTTTGAGGCCATGCCTAAAGAAAAACTTCATGAATTGTAATCATGCTATCAGTGATATTTCTTCTAGTAATCAAATCATATTAATCATTTTTAATGATGGTAGGGAGAAGAGGTTGGGGTGTTGAATTAGCAAGAAGAAGAAACTTGAAGAAGTAGTTGCAAAGTTTAATGGACCATTAATTAACAAGAGATATAATTATTTCTTTATTGGAAAGGAAAATAAGAAGAATATCATATCAACACTTAAGAAACATGGCATGAACATTGTAAATATGAATAATAATGGCAAATTCATTATCCAATATGTTCTAATACATCTAAACAAACTTAAACTTCTAATTATCTTGGTTGAATGACTTCTTCCTAAAATTCGCTACAATAATCATGAAATTTTCTTCAAAAGAAGGTAATTTGTAAAGTTTTGCATTATTATGTAATGAATTCTTAGCTTTTATCAATTCTAAAAATGATTTTGGAAAAACCTTTGGGTGTCTACAAATAAAAGTAAAAAAATTAAAACATTCATAAACATCTCATTATGCATCACTAATTTAATTAATTTGTAAGAGAGGTAGTAGGTTGAATGGTGACATACTACCTCTCCCATATTTTGGGGACCATGGAGGCATAAGGAGGTCTTTCCTCATTGTGCTTTCAGAATCATATTGACATGTTAGTTTTATACAATAGTTGAGGAAACTACAACCGTCCTCTATACCTCACTTGATAAGGCCTTACTAGGAAGGATTGCATGGTTCAACTTTATGATAGGATTTAGTGTGGGGTATAACATGGAACATGCTATGGGACATTACATGTTCTCATATGAGTGCAACGTCAAATACTAGCAAATAGTCCTCATGGTGTCCATGTAAGTGAAGAAAGGAAATGACTAACTAGCTTATTATGGTTTCATCATTACTAGATAATTGTACACTACTAAGGCTTTATAACTAACTTTTGAGACTTTGAAATGTCATTTGTTAACATGTATCATAGTCTTAGTAAGCATTAAGGTATATTCCTCTTGATTTTTATCCCAACATTTGAATTAGCTTTAGGATCTTAGGTGGTATCAAATAATGTTTTAGGGACATCATTATTACATATGATATTAGAGCATGATTTTCTTATTGAGATTTAATACATATTTATGAAATATGATTTTGATTTATGAGATTTCCATTTCCAACTTCTACCAATTAAGTATTATTGTTATTGATGATCTTGTAAGAAGGCCTTTTAGAAATGAATCTAAGTGGGCCTAGTGGAATTGTTAAAGGCTAGGCCAATCTTGAAAGCATTGAGCTAATCCATTATGTTCTCAAAGAGATGGATCTTTCACAATATATGTTGGACCTCTACTTTAAGGACCATATCAAGTTAGTTGTAGAAAGATTCTTAGTATTAGAGGATTATGTGGATTGAATGTTAGGACTATACTTAGATCTCTTTGGTTCCTACTAAACTACATAGGTAAAGGCATATTTGGTTGACAATCTAGCTACATGGGTGAATGTCCTAGAGGCCAACCTAGTAGGAATAGATCAATAAATGTTTAAGTTTAAAAATAATAATTTCATTTTAAAGTTCTATTTTAGAAGATTTCTCATAAAAGAGTGCATGGTTATTACTTGCATCAAAGCTAAGAAGCATGGAACCTAGAATGATAAAAGAAGTAATGTCAAAATCAATACCTTACTTCATGATCTAGAGATGTGGTTGACTATCAGTAGTGTTTTAATGGCCTAGAAGGTATTAATAATTTCTCAGTATTTAAATATGTGTGAAGTTGGTGAAGCTAAGCCTTCTTTGCATTCAAGAGAAGGGCACCATTGTAGAGGACATTAATACATGAAAACAATTTAAAGATACATTGATCAAAGAGTTTTAGCCTTGTAATTTAGATTGGATAGCCAATATATAAATTGAAATGCTTAAATACTTTAGAAAATTAAAAGAGTACATCAATGCCTTCTTAAAGTTGATGTTATTGATTTTTGATATGAGAGATCAAGATAGATTTTTTAAGTTTGTAAATGGATTGTAGCCCTAAGCATAATTAGAGTTGTGATGTTGAGGTATTGATACCTTACTAGAGGTCATTGCTATGACCAATATGTTTCGATATTTTAAGATAACTGGTGAAGCCTGAATTTGTTTTCTACATCAATGCATGTCCATTAATGCATCCCCATTAGCACATCCCGATTGATACATCCTTGGATGCATTGTCATATATGTTATGATGTTGATCCTTCCTAAGCCTATATAAATGTGCACACCAATTGCATGACACCTTTGGTCATTTCTCAAGAGAAACTATTGTAGTTTATCTCTATAAGAATTAGTAAAATTTTCCTCTAAGTGCTTGCAACATGGATTGAATTGATTACATGAAGTCTTATTCAAGTGCAAGATGTACCTAAATAATTTTTCATGATGAAAATAAATTTGAGATTTATTATTTCCATTGTAACACTTGGACTTGCATTCAATTTACTTACAAGCACTTTACTTTTATACAGTTAAGAATTTAATATTTTATTCCATGTAATATAAGTATGATCACTTCAAGCATAATACACTAGTGCTTCATAATCTCCTCAGTGAATACTTTGTATGCTTAGTAGTAAACACTTAGTAACCCAATAACATTAGTATATGTTTAGGATGTGTATGGAAAGTGGGAATGAAAGTGCTATGTTTAGAATAGCTAATTTTAATTATAGTTTCATTAATTAGTTAAAGTTTAAAATTTCAAATACTTTGTCTCTTAATACTATTAATGATAAAAATAATAAATTTATAAATATAAACATCTTACACCTCAATCACACTTACCCATATGAATAAAATTTAAAAAGTGATGATTGGAAAGATAATAATTAATAACCTCATGTTTGACTATCTAGAATAAAAGCCACTTACATAAAAGGTTCCATGAAATTTAATTGAATCATGCATACATGCTTATGATTCATATGGTTAGGCATAGGAACTACTCATCATTCATGATTAGTACTCTTTCTAAGGAATTCCTTTTAGATATTATGCATTAACTATTTTAGATAGTTAAATCATACAAAGATCATTGTAGGAATATATAATGAAACATTCATATAAAATAATAATATTTTATTCAAGGCACATTACAAAAAGAACAAACTAAAAATTTCTTCTTCTCATAGGGATGATTCTTCACCTATTGATATTTTTAGCAAACAATATGATAGGACTAAAAGGAATGTTGATGAGATACCTCAATAAATAAAGGTTTTCTATTTTCATTCTGATTCCTATGATCTAGATTTCACTTTCATCTTTTACCAAGATAAGAAACTATGCTAGAGAAACCTAGAGGGTAATGTTATGTTATTAATTAATTGTGTCATTCACTCAATATTCATTGTAGCACTAATGAAGTTGGGGTTCAAACTAGTAGCTTTAGAGTATCAAGTGAAAGAAAATATCTCTAGAGACTAACAACCAATAGAAGTCCAACATTGGAAAGATAAACTTATGGGAGCCCACCATGAAGCATTCAAGGGTAAAAATGTCCCAATCATACTAACCTCACAAGTACAAAAGACTGATACCAAACTTCCAACAAGATGATCATAGCATCAAGGTCTTCCTCCTTTAGTGAGAATAATATAATTTATCAATTGTTATGTTTAACCTTGAAAAGTAATCAAAGGGAAGAATTAGACCTTAAACTAGGAAAACCTCATGGACAAGGTCTCCCAGTCATTAGTCAAAAGAAAAACTAAGAAACCCGAGAAGGAAAGTAAGCTAGCATAATAGTCCTAGTTCTTTATTCTTACGATCCTTCTTATCATCAAGTTCTGATGAGGGAGAACATGATTAAGACTAGAGAGGAAATTATCATGGTCATAGTGGAGATGATAAACGATCAAATTGAAGAGATGAAAGAAAGAAGCATAGATAGTAATGAAAGGAGAAGGAATATAATCAAGAGAAAAGGTGTAGTAGGGCACATCATAGGAGACATGGCCATGATAGGGACCATAATAAACATGATGACTATGATGAAATACTACTTGCTATATAAATCATGATAAATATCTATGAGGCAATTCATATCGCTACAAGGTATTAAAGGGATATCTATATCAAACAACTAGATATGAACAACAGCCCTATGTTTAAAGGGAATTACAATGTTGATTCATAACATCACTTGCATGCCTTCCATGATGCTTTTTCCTTGCAAAACTTTACGAATAACTAGAAAAAGCTCAAACTACTCCCTAGAATACTCATAAAAGATGTTAAAAGTTGGTATTGATTCTTAGAATCATTATATATCTGTAGATGGAATACGATGTTAGAGCTATTCAATGACAAGTATCAAGCATACTCCAAGGCACCCAACTTAAGGGAACAAATTCAAGGATGGAAATAAGGCAATTATTAATCTCTCAATACAACCTTGAAAAGGTACAATTATTTATTACATAGATGCCCAAGCCATGATTTCTCTCAAAGGGTGTAGCCTTGCCATGTGATAGATGGACTCAAGAATAAAACTATAGAGACTCTTAGGTTTTATGACCAAGAGAAGTTGTTAGAAATGAGATTCCATTGGATACAAAGGTTATTGATCAAGTGGAAAAAAGAAAAAAAACATAGAGGAGTATAAAAATTATTCCTTCATTCACAAAAGGAGGTATGTCTCTACGATCTTAAAGAGAAAGCACAACTAGAGAAGGTTCTATAAAGAAAAACCTTTCCAATTAAAAAATTTATCATAGAGATATTGACTAAGATGGATAAAATCTAGAACTCCTTATATGGGAATTTCCAAAATACTCTTAAAATTGTTAAGGAGAAAATAAAATATGAGAACATGGACAAACATAAGAGAAGAAGAAAGGATGTAGTAAAGGACTATCATCAATAAAAAAGTAAGGTTGTAGTAGTATATGAGGTTGCAAATTCTAATATAAATAATGAGGGGTGTGCATCTACCAACATGAACATCCCAAGGTATGTTACCTAATATTGTCACACTTGCCAAAATCTAGGGTCTATACCTTGAATCCAAAGCTTACTAGAAGACAACCATCTAGGAAATTGCATTATTTATAAAGCAATCATTGGAAAGAGTTTCACTAGCAATAGTATTATCCAAGTGAAAAGCAGTCTCAAGCTTAATACTATTATCATCAATGGCATGATTCATAGTCTTGGGGGATGCCATCACCAAGGTAGCAGTATCCTTATTACCAACCTAATCCATATGGATACTATGTCTAGCAGCCTATGCCTCCAAGTAGCTCTATAGGCCACACTACGTCTCATTACTTCTATCCCCTTGAATATCATAAAATTACCACTCAATGAAATAAATCTCTTTTCACATACACTTATTATCCATAACAACACTATGCACCCCCACCCCTCCACTCCTTTGCCACCTCCATTATCTATATAAGATAAAATACCTCCATAACCTTAACACGTTATTCATAAATTTGTAACCAAATGAAAACTCAAGTGGTTTTGTGCATAAGACTTGAAAAATATCTTTCTTTAAGCCCAATAATCTATCTAAACCATCATC
>MNCI01009367.1:805-32154 GCA_015680685.1 Gnetum montanum
GATGTAAGTAGGTACCTGGAGGAATATAACCAATTGATCCTGCAAGAGACAAACTGGAAGATAAGGAAGATACAGAATCAATGCAGAGGAACTTTGCAATACCGAAATCAGCAACATGAGAAACCATATCTTCATCAAACAAGATGTTGTTGGGTTTTATGTCATAGTGGATGATTTGAATACTGCTATAATTATGCAGGTATTCTAGCCCATGTGCAATATCCATGGCTATATTCACCACCTCTCTGAAGGACATGTATTCATTCTCTCTCTGCAGGGCTTGTGCCAAACTTCCTTTGGGCATCAGTGGCATGACCAGGGCTTTGTGTGCACCTTCCCAACAAAAACCGATGATTTTTACTAAATTTCTGTGCTTCACCATGCTCAAGGCCTTGCATTCTGAAACAAAACCTTTCAAGGCTTCTTGATTAATTTTGTTAAGGAGCTTAATAGCCACATCAGTGCCATCTCTGAGAGTGCCCCTATATACGGAGGCCAGGATTGTGGAACCCAGCAGCTTGTTGATGTTGAATCCTCTGGTGGCTTCGCTGATGTCTCTGTAAGAGAACCGATTTCCATAGTTCTTCTTCCAGTTGTCAAATTCACAATTTAACACACCTCTATCCCCTCTATCCTTCAGACTCATTGTGTAGTAGATTGAAACATAGAAAACAAGGCAAATTACCAAAACACCAGCACAGGCAGCAACTGGAGCAATGATTTTTACCTTGGAATCAGTGTGAGTGTTTTCCACGGATGTGCAAGCAGGTAGCTGTACCCATTCTCCACAGAGCTTCGGATTTCCTAAAAATGATAGCTTGTTAAAATGACGAAATGATGCTCCCTCTGGAACTTCTCCACTTAGATCATTGAATGAAAGATTAAGGATCTGAAGCATCTGCAATTTCTCAAGGTCAAAAGGTATTCAACCAGAAATATTGTTGTGGGAAAGGTCCATGGACACGAGGTTCTCCAGGTTGCTCAGAGACCTTGGAATTGATTCTTGAAACTCATTAAACGATAAATCCAGTTGTTGAAGGTTGTTGCAGCCTTCAAGAACAGATGGAATGGTGCCGCTGATTCTATTTGCTGAAACATTTATGGCTTCAGTGTGAATCATCTTACCAATTTTTGCTGGCAATTTTCCATGCAAGGAATTGTGGGAAAAATTGAAGTAGATTTGAATATTGTAGATATTTGCCACTTCCGGTGGGATGGAGCCATCGAACTTATTTGAAGAAAGGTCCAGCAGCTCTAATTTATAACATTGTCCTAAGTTGGGAGGGATCGAACCTGACAAGTTATTATGATCCAAAACTAAACATCTTAGATTTGTTAGGTTACCAATTTCATCAGGAATTCCCCCCAACAAGTTATTTTGTATTGAAATCTCATACAGAGTAGAGCCAAGCCTCCCAATTTCAGAGGGTATGCTGCCTTGCAATTTGTTATTACCTAGAGAAATTCTTTGAATTTTCTTGAATTCTCCCACCGACCCAGAAACACGACCTATGAGCTTGTTATCAGACAAATCAAGATTTATCAGGTTTTCCAATTTCCCCAAGGCCTTCGAAGGAATTGGACCGGATATAAAGTTTCCATTCAAAAGTAGTGTCGACAGGTTGAATGGGAACACTTCTGGAAACATTCCCTTTAGCTTGTTGGAGGATAGATCCAAGACATTTAAGGTGGAGCAATTTGAAAAAGCAGATAAAATAGAAATTGTGGGAGAGCCATCATTTACAAGACGATTGGACATTACCCTGAAAACAATCAACGACAACCTTCCAAACTGCAGAGAAATGACTCCTGTCAGCCGATTTTTATCAAATACAAGTGTACGAAGATTGCTGCACTTCCCTAAAGATGGAGGAATGCTACCTATCAGGTTGTTTCTTGACAAGTAGAGAACAGATAGGTTTTCCAGTGTGCCCAGCTGAGAAGGAACATAGCCTGTAAAAGCATTTTGATGCATGTTTACATGGCTAAGTCTAGACATGTTCCCAACTGATTTAGGAATATCACCAGCCAATTGAGGATTTTCAAAAACATACAGAAACATAAGATTCTTTAGCTTGCAGATTTCTTGTGGTAATGTGTCGGTTATGGGTGTCCGATAAATGTACAACTGTTCCAGAGAAGAGAGGTTTCCTATGGAAGAGGGAATTGAACCAGAGAGATTGTTTGTCTGAAGGGCGAGTATCTGAAGACTGAACATGTGGCCAATGTTGTGAGGAATGCTACCATGCAAGTTATTCTGTGCAATGGACAGTATTTGCAGCTGTGTAAGGTTTGTAAATGTGTCAGGAATGGTACCCTGGAGCCTATTTTCGCATAGATACAAAGTTTGCAGGTTTTTCAAGGTGCCCAGCTGGGGAGGAATTGTACCATGAAATGAATTATTGCAAAGATCCAGGTACGTGAGATAAGATAAATTGCCGAGGGACGGAGATATTGTACCTTGGATTTGCATGCTGTAAAGATCAAGCTTCACCACTCTGCCAGCTGAATTGCATTCAACATTACTCCAGTTGCAGTAGTGTATGGAGTTAGGATGCCAATTAACCAAAGCTCCATTAGGATCAGACTCCACCATTTTCTTGAATATAAGCAAGCTTTCGACGTCTTGTTCATGCAATAATTTTGCAGAGTGAAAACTGCCATTCATCATGCAAATGGCAAACAAAACTAGATGCCATAATACAGCACTTCTACGCAGCATGTTTGCTGTTGGGATCTCCAACTTAACCTAAACGTTGCAGAGTGTTTGGCGTCACTAGCTTGGAATGCTGAATTTAAAGACTCTCAAGGGAAAGTTCATGTTGTGCATCATATTATTATTTGACTCAATGACCAAGCCACCGGCGGCTCTGATTATTATTGGACTCAATGACCAAGCCACTGGCATCTCTCATGTGAGTCTAGACGCGCTTCCTCATTGTTGTGCATTATTAGCACTCATTTGGACTTTTGTGACCCTACTTTAAAATTCATTGAGTGGTGGGCCTCCTTGTTGTTGTTACAACTGCACTGCATTAATTACGGAATCAAACTTTTCATGCCTTGAGAAGGCTTATTCTTTGTTCTTTTGATCATGCATTAAGACTCTTCTCAAATTGCTTCTTTGAAATTAAGTAATGGGGCTATTCTATTAACTTTGCTCGCTCTTCTCTAAAATTAAATAAGTAGTGAACCTTTTCTTTGTTCTTTCTACCTTACTATGACTTTTCTAACCTTTTCTTTGTTCTTTCTACCTTACTATGACTTTTCTAACCTTACTTCTTTAAAATTAAACTAGTGTGCCTTTTCTTTGTTCTTCTAACCCTACTACGATAATTATGTACTCAAATTTTTCTACTCCAGAAATCATGCTTAGATTTTTCTTACCTTGACCCTTCATCAGGTTAGAATTTCAAGATTTTAGTAGGTATCAAGAGGAGATTCTCTAACTTTTAAAAAAAAGTAGAAATATATTTTGTTTATTGTTAAAAAGTGTCATGAGTATACAACATCATCATCATAGCCTTGTACTAACAAAATATGAAGGGTTACATGAGATCTCTTTTGTCATTATGAAAAGCTAGATCTTTATTTATTTACAATTTTTTCAAATCATCTTCAATTATTTTTTCAATCTTTTTATGTTCCTTTTGATATCTTTTTTGGAATAGTGATGTAGGAAGCTTTTCTATAGGCTCATTATCTAATCTATTGTGTACATTCCCCAACCATCTAAGACATCATTCTTATAGCTTATTTGAAATAGAAGCAACTCAAAATCTTTCTCTAATATATAAAACTATGCAATCTATTATTATTATTATTATTTGTAACATTCAACATCCATCAAAGCATCTACATTTTTGCCATATTGATTTGTTATTCATTCTTCTTTTGTATTCGTCAACATTCATCACCATAAAATATAGCAAGTATGATGGCTATCCTATTGTAGTGAGCAACCTCTTACCATTGAATTGTCATGTTTACTTTACTACTATTTATGTTGTTGTCCAAATTGCATTCCATAAATTCTTGTATTGATTTTTAGTCCTAACCTTTTAGCATCTAGAAGTTAAATTGCAATAGACAATGATGATACGATGATATAAAATTTATCATAGTTATATAAAATCTTCAAAATTTACACGTTAGTAAGCTTACCTTAAATTAAATTAACTCATATATTTGACAAGGTGAATCTCTTTTTTAAAGCTTTAAACTAAAATCTAATGAGCTATGCATGTGTCATTGCATCTCATAAATTATTGGATATGGTTTGGTTTGATTCAAGATAACTTGGTGCATTCATTTTTAAGAATTTAATGCTCTTAAGGAAATTTTTGTAAGTGGTCTCAATTGGAAAACAAAACGTAAACTTATGTGATGGTAGTCTTGGAAAAGCACATAAACTTGATGCGATGTAAATGAGCCCCGGTGCCTTAGAGGTGATGTGATGTATATTAGCCTAACAGAGACAAGAGTGGAAGTGGAATTTCATTTCTTTTTGTGGGTATTACCTTCATTGGCAGACTTAGTCCTCGATCCTTCATTGGTCTCCCCTGAATCGTTGCGGATTGGTTAGTCTCGCTTGAATCGTTGCAGATACAAGTCCATAACCATAAGTATTCGCATTCATATTTTACGATGAAAAGCACGAATAACAGCACCATAGTAACGATGATTCTAATGGTGTAACTGTCCCCTGCTTTCTGAGTTTTACTTTTCTATTATCAGTATCTACACCATGCTAGAGGACAAAAATGATGAGTTATAAACGAAGGAAACGTGTTCACTTTCAAAATTGCGGAGAAAACGAGTAACGAGTCTTTTGCGCCATGCACAAAATTTTCGTGAAGTATCTTTTCAGGAATACGCGTTCACTTTCAATGCTAAAATTATGAGAAAACACGTATAGAATCTTGTGGGTCCATGTACAAACTTTTCGAGAAGGTTCACATTTACTTTGACCTAAAAGAAACCGGAGGACAATTCACGTTCATTGAATGCCAAAATTGCGTCTACCGCTTCTTCTTAGCCCATGCACAAAATTTCCGAGAAGCTGCCTCCAGATACTTAGTTCAAAAAAGACCAAAAACAAATGGTAGAGGGTAAAATATGATTTTTTTATAGAGATCTTAGGTATTCGCCTAAGCATACAGTTGAGAACGAGCATTACGTGAATTATCGTTCACCTCATCCTCTAAATGCAATGAACCTACAAAGTTTTCACAAGAACAAAGTAGTTGCTGCAATATTGTGGCTTTTCTGGATCTATGTTATTTTCCATTTTAGCTTTATTTATAACGACAGTGTTAGCCCTAGCCCTGGACCCATTGACTGTTGCTATCTTGATTCTTGTGACTACAATCATCCTTCTCCTGGTTTCAATTAAGGTTTACCCATAATGGCTGTGTTACCCCTGGCCTTATGGCTGTAATCATCCTTCTCCTAGATGCAATTACTGCTCTCGTGGTTACCTTATGTGATTTGATGGTTAAAGCTTACTGCTCTTGGACTGTGTGGAGTATCTTGCCACCAAACTTATGTCGGATTTACTGTTGTGCTGAATTTACAGGGCAGGGCGATTGGAATTTATATGCTAAACGTTAACAGTCAGACAAATAAGCACGTTTAAGAATCCAGAGAAAAAAAATATGCCCATGCGGATGAGTCTCACTTAAGAACTCCAAAAAACCACTTTCAAGATGGTTGATTTTTGAGCTTTCCATGATTTTGTTTTTATCCAAAAGGCTCCAATGAGTATCTACATGTTTTGGAGTCCAAGCATTCAATTGAAAGAAGTTTTGTGTTTATCGGCCAGTAAGTGAGCATGAAAGTCATTATGTTTATGGATGTTAACATGATGCGATGTAAAGCATAAGATACACATGTACACAACATAAAATTGTTGTGGTTAAGAAACTTTCTAGGATACCTTGGAACATCGCCCTTGTGACCATGATTGTAAGTCAAATCAATCAAACGTGCATTATTTGGGCCTTTCTATGAACCTTGGAACCATCCCCGCTGCTACGGCTACAAGAAACTTCAAGTCAAATCAATCAATATTTACATAAACACTTTTTCTATAGAGCAGGCCTTGGAACCATCCCACTTCCACTTCCATGATTAAAAGAAACGTCAAGTCAATCAAGATTTGCATAAACGTGGTCTTTCTGAAAAGTCACGTCAATCAAGATTTGCATAAACGTGGTCTTTCTATACACTGGGCCTGTCTATGAACATTAAAACGATCCCCACTAAGTCAAGTTAAACGAGCTTGCAAGAAAAGTCAAGTCTGTCACATGTTATAGTTTTTGGATTTTCTATGAACCTTGAAAGCATCTGGTAATTAGCCAAGTCAAAATGGAAATTTTTATCATGTTCAGGGGTAACATTTGCACGTTAGCATTGACGATGGTTTGTTCATCAGTGTAGCCTAATTTTACGGCTTCACGATTTATTTTAAGTTTTCTTTCTCTAGAAATTATACGTTATTTTAGAAGTACATTTTCTCATCCTCTCTACGGATATTACGAGGAAATTAAAGGACGAGCTGAAACACTAATAAAATATGCACATTGCATTTTATTCCTTTAAGATCCTTCCTTACTTGTATTACCAAAATGAAGAGACAAAGCTTCCATGAACGCCAATCCGTTGCTGCAATTTTATAGAATAATTTTAGGGCTCTTCTCTGATTCTCATGTTTAGTTTGACTGATTTTAACTAGTTTAACTATATATTTATAATATATATCTATTATTTAGCTCGAGAGAATCTTATATATTTTACAAATTAATAAAATCTCGAATTGATTTATTGAGAATTGATATTCATATTGAAAACCAAAATCAAAATGACTGTACCTTATTCAATAATAATTCTTCTGAAAATTTCTATTAATTTGATTTATAGTGTTTCTTTTCCATGGCGTGGACTTTACATAGCATTTTTTTTCTATGGCCTGGACTTTCCATGCATTGTATTGGTCTCTTGGCCAAAAATATTGCCTGCCAAGAAATAGGTACTTGCAATTTGGAAGCTACAACATGTGTATTTTCCCCCAAAGCAGGAATCACTTGGTTGGTTGGAATCACTTGGTTGGTTGGCATGTTGCAGGAAAAAACTTGTATCATTTGTTTTTTTTTTACCCTTATTAATGCTTAGTCAATTTGTATTTTTCAACGAAAATGTAATACCCGTTCCATATATCTGATGGGTCTTTAGACTTAATAAAGCTTCAATTTTGTCTTCCTTCCCTTTTAAAACCATTTTAATTAGACATGTTAAAGATTATATAGATTTTATTTGCATGTAAATGGTTGTTCAAATAGTTATAAGAATATTTTTTTATTATTCATAGTTTGCATATTTTTTCTTTTCAAAAATATTTTTAGAATTAAATTTACCCTGCCTTTTAATCTTATAACTATATTTTAAAAAGTTTGGATTTGCTGAAGTTTAGAGCCCTTAAAAATCATAATTTTGGGAGACTTTGGATAGTGTTAGTGGTTGCAAAATTTTGCAAGAATTGCAAAAGAATTGTGATAAGTAAAATTGTAAGTCTAGATTTCAGAGAAATCCTCCAAAGATATTAAAATTATGTTTTAAAAGTAACTGTATCATAAATAAGTTTATATCACCGTTTCTATTTATTAAAAATAGATAAATATATCATTTTTGTAAAATTCAGTATATGAAATAGACATAGATGTATCATGTCGTTAAAGGTCAAAATTGCTTTGGAACATGATTGCGTTTGGGAATTTTGAACCAGAATTAATAATGCTCTGTTAATGAAAATTCGTTAAGAACTGTAATCCTGATGAAGCATGATGATTAATTTCCAGTATTTTAACTAATTACTAGCAGGAAAGATTCACAAACTCAAATGATTTCTCTCCTGATGACATCTGCCCATCCTTAACTATACTGGCTCTCTTATTTTCTATGAATTCTCTAATTACTGTAACCTTCTGTTTTATCTGAAACTTGGTTTTAGTTCTCAGATTTTGAATTTGTTCTGTATCAGAAAAAGCTCCTAACCCATGCTCACATGTTCGCATCTTTTTCTTGAAAAGAAGTCGCATGGTCATCAAGGGAAACGGTAAAAAATGAAGGGAAAAAACTGAAAGTGATTTATGCACCTTGTTCATTTAATCTTGTAAAACATCATTGCTTCTCTGTTTACAATTTCATTCCATTTGAAGTCAACTATGACGAGGAAATCGACACTTCAAAATAGGACCTCTGTCTCTTGCTATGTTACGTGTCTCTGCACGTAAGCAACATCCAATAAAGAGGCCAGTCATTCCGAATAACACTTGCCCCCCACCCCCCATCTTACTACGGAAGTGTCCACCCGAAGAAATTATAAAATCAATAATCATACTTGTGGAGCAAAGAATCTTAAATTAGGAAATAGGTTTTGGAACTAAAATTCTTACTTTGGTAATACAAGGCTATAATATTACACAACAAAAATGGAAGAGCCGAGCTTGCATGACAAATGATTGTTTGGACAGTGCATTAGAAAAATTTGCAATTTGAAATGAGGATTAAGGATATTTTAAAATGAGTTTATGAGCCTAAGGTGGGTTTAGGAGACGAATGTATTTGGAATACTAAATTTCACTTTTTATATTAATTTTATAATAAAATTGATAGTGCACATGTGTCATATTACAATCTTACAAATTGATAGTGCACATGTGTCACAATGAGAGATGGCCATGGAGACTAATTTATAGAAAGCTCTAGAGGTATGAACTTCAAAGTCTACACGTTTTTGTTTGAGTATCACCTTGACCCATTAGGACATAGAATACAAGTGTGTTTTTCATGATGGTGCTTATAGAAGCCATACCAACAATGATTATATGTTCTATATAATTGACATTGGAAAATTACTAAAGCTATCTTATTATATAAAAAGGGGGATAAAAATAATTTGAACGATTATTAAATGATTATTGTGAGAAATATTTTTGCTAAGTTGTTGGGCACAATGCTAGAAAAGAGAATCAATTATTGGGCTAAAAGTAACCAAGTTAGGGCAAGATGTTAAGCAAACAACATCACTCCACTATTGATGATTTAGTTATTCTTAGACACTACATAGAGTTTGCAAAAATGCCTACTAAAATGATTCAGTGATTTGTACAAAACTATGGTTGCACTTGCATAAAATTGGCCTCCCTTCAAATTTCATTACAACTCAAAGATTGTATGAAGAAGTGATTATTGAAATTACAGACAATAATTCAAAGAAAAATTTGTTGACATTTCCAAAGTTCAAAACATTTTGAATATTTTATTAAAAACCTTTGTTTAGCTTGTATCCTGAGACTTTACCCCAAAAACTTTGTGCTCCATGAAGAGGAAAATATAATAGCTTTTGCTATTTAAGGGGTTATGACTCCTCTTGCATTTTGATGTAGAGAGTCCATAGTAGCTATGGTAATATTGGAAGAGGGATATGGGATAAAAGGTTGATCAATTCAATATAAGATGGACCCTTTCAACTTGAAAAATCATTTCTTTATATTTTGTTTTTTTTTTTAAAATAGAATCTTTGTACATGATGAGTGGCGAGGTACCCCTACACTCAACCATACGAATATGAGCGTTTCACGCACGATCCGGTCATACTCCAAGGACTAAGTGCTTACGCACCTAAATGGAACACTTAGGGTTAATCAATCGTTGTCTTCTCAAACTTACTTGTATTGTCACAGTTGTATGGTTAAGTAAGCTTGAGGTATATGATTTTTATAACTTTGGTCTTTTTATGTCTTCTGCTAATACAGTAGAGGGAGAGAGAACTAAGTGGCTAATTTATCTTAACTATTCATTAACTAGTTTCTAATTGTTCCTAACACCAATATCCGTTCCCACTTTCTGTACGCATCCTAAACCAGTGCAACGCTGCTAGGATTACCAAACACTGATCGTTACTTGGTTACCAAGTGCTACACGCATGCTCGAAGCGGTCATACTGAATGTACTTAACTAAGAGGGTCGAAGGTTGAGAGAGATATTAATTAACTAGGAAAGCATTAAACATTCAATAATAATTAATTACTAATTAGCTTAATTTGTATGCTGCAAGGTTTATCATAAAGTTCGTCTTTATTGCCATACACAAATGTGTGTGCTCAGGTACAAATTGCTCGAATAAAGATCCATTCACTCTATGACTGCTATTGTGGGCACACAGAAATTATTCTAACTCTGGAATGACTAAACTGCAAGAATCTGGCTAAGGGTCTAAGGCTAACTCCCTTGAACAAAGGGTGCCACCTCTTATTTATAGAAGATGAGGCAGGACGTGATATTGCGGCTCATCATACCCCCATGACTGAATGAAAACTCGTACTCGAGTTCCTTACAAAATATTGGGAAGGTATGGGATTATTGACTTGAATGACAACTAATGGTGAATGGGGTGAAATGTGAACGAATCAACATTACAATACATGGCAACATTAGTGTTCATAACTACAAGAGTGAACACTATACACAATTGACATCCAGGCTTATTTGGCAACTGAGAGAGAAGAGAGAGAGAGAAAAGAAAGGAGAAGACGTGTTGCTGCGATGCCAAGATTGTGCCTTCCTTTGTCCATCCATGCACGCACCATCAATCTTGTGCCTTGCACAATTGTTCCAGCACTAATCCATCCTAAGTGTTTCCTCCAGGTCCAATCCATTGTTGTATGATTGCTATATGCACACACAACATAGTCACATATGAGCAAGGATAAGTAAATTACAATACAATCGATACCTTGCTTCAATGTAAGGTCCATTGGCTGAGTTGTGATATGGCTGATATGGATTCTAGAGATATAACATTGGTGACGATCCAAGGTGTAGGGGTTAGGAGAAATTGAAAAAATTGGACAAGGGCCCCCATGATTAAGAGCAGTCCTCTGGCAATGATAGAATGGAAAAAGATAAGGAATAAGAAAGATGGAGAAAAAGAAACAACGGTAACACCGATAAAATGGATGTTAGAAGTGGGAATGAACAAAACAAATGTTGATTGTAGAAATGTTTAAGGGGAAGAAGGTATTTGATGCACCAAATAGTAATGCTATTATGCCCTGACAAATCCACATTCAAAGAATCCATAGGCTCTGGAAATGTCATTTGGGAGCAAGAGTTAAAGACTTAACCCCAAGAATTCACCAAAGAGAAAACAATATATCAACCAAAATATATACTACTGATACAACCGACAATGAGGTGGAGAATAGAGAAAGAATGATGGGAAGAAGAGAATGGAATAAAGTCCCAAGAATAAGGTGGTGTACAACCCCTTGTGTATTTTTGGTTAATGTGATTGAGTAGATCTCATTCCAAATCCAGCCTCAAACAATCCACATCCAGTGACTTCACATTAATACACTTGGCCAATCCATCCACTTGAAGTAACAAAAATGCTTTTGCCAAAGAGTCACCACCATTTTGAGGAAATGAGAAAGGGAAAAGTAGGAAGTGGGAAAGGGCCTTAGTTAGAGGAAACATGTTTGTTTAGTTCCATAACCAATGCTTATAGCCCAAACGATTATTTTGTCTAAGGGGTGTGCTTTGAATTCTCACTATTTTTTTTTTTTTTTTGCGTGAGAACCACACCATGCAAAGACTTATTTTTATTGGCTCAACTTCCCAATAATGGAGCAATGTTAAAATGGTAAGAAAAACTCAAGAAGAAAACATCCAAGCACCCAAGAGAATGGCTAACAAAAATGTATCAAATCCCCTTGAAGTCACACCCTTTTCAGTTCTTGAGTCCTTCCTCAGTTTCAGAAATGTCCAGTCACCAATTCGTTAATAGTTTTATTATTAAGAAAGAGGCTGTACAATTCCTAGCCAAGAGAGACCATAGAAATTCATGAATGCATGGATGAAGTGGACTCATTACCAATTATATCAAAATAACCATACCTTAGTATCAACATTATAACTCAAAGGTAAAAACCAAACATTAGCAATTAATAGAATACAGTTCATACCACCATCAAGAGCACTTATTAGGTGATGAACCTAACAAAACAAACAAAGAAAAAAATAAGAACAAACAAAACAAATATAAAAACAAGTAAAACAAATAATCACATAAAGAAACGAAAAAGTATAAATGATGTTGCAAACAAAAAGCAAGAAAAGTTAACGAAATTTGTAAAAAAAAAATGTGTAAAATAAAAACTTAAAAAGGAACTGAGCACCTCAATTGGTTAGTAGAGGTGGCCATCTCCCCCATGACTGAGTTGGAAGGGGGAGATCTGAAATAGTGAGCAGGGTTGTCCCTTCTCAGAGGTATTATGTGCATTGACCGTTCTAAATTCATGGAAAGGTTTGGTCTATTGCACATTGACTAACAATCTCTTATCAGGGCTCTCAAGTTTGTATATGGTCATGGCCCCTGAAGGAAAGGTTGTATGAATAATTTAAGGTCCTTCCCACAATGTTTGAAATTTTGTGTGTTATGGCACATGTGTGGGGTTCCAGTAGAGAACCTTATCTCCTGGTTGATACTTAACCTTTCGAATCTTCAAGTCATAATGTTGCTTATTATATGCCTTATGCAACTCATTTGATGACAAGGTAGCTAATCAGTTTTTGTCTAGCACGTTTCAAGTTGCCAACCTTTGTTTTTGTGCTAGATTAAGATCGAGGTGGAGGTCACAAGCCATTGATAATATAGGAAGCTCAGTTTGAATTGGAAGCGTTGGAAGCTTTTCGTACACTAACTCATAGGGAGAGTAGCCTATAGGGAGTTTCTAAGTGAAGCGGTATGCCCAAAGAGCATCATTCAGTTTAGTGCTCCAATCTCACCTACACTTGCTAATTGTCCTTGTTAATATCTTAGTGATCTCCCTATTCGTGACCTCATCTTGTCCATTAGCTTGGGGGTGATAAGGTGTAGTCAATTTATGTTCAACCCGTAAGCGTTGCATTAACTTTCGAAAAGTTGCACCTGTGAAATGTGTTCCATTATCTGAAATAAGTGCACATGGCACACCAAACCTATTTCCGATTTGTTGTTGCACAAATCATGTAGTTGTAGATGATGTGCAGTCTGTAACAATAGCTACTTCATCCCATTTTGTTAGATAGTCTATGGCAACTACAATGTAAGCTTTTCCATTGGACATTGGTGTAATGGGCCTCATAAAGTCTATTCCCCAAATGTCGAAGGGTTGTAATGGTTAAATCCATTGTTGTAGGTCCTCCATTCTAGTAGTCATTCCCCCATCGCGTTGAAAGTGCTCACAAGATCGAACAAATTGATGGACGTCCCAAAATAATGTTGGCCAGTAATATCCTGCAAGTAAGATCTTAATAGTTGTTCGTCTCCCCACATAGTGATCCCCACAAGGGCCCTCATGAGCATCTTGAAGAACTCTCAGTTGGTCTACCTCGGGCACGCACCATCAAACCAAGCCATCAGGACAAACTTTGTAAAGTTGTCCGTTGATCTCCATGAAGTATGTGGCTTTATGAAGAAACTATTATTTCTTCCTAAAGTCCAACTCTTGTGTTGTTTGTTGGGTAAGGAGATAGGTGAGAATGCTACTATACTAGTTCGTCTCCATGGTTGGTTATTTACTATGACAAAGAGGGCTTCATCAGGAAAATGATTAGACATTACATATTCATCCTCTTTGCTATCCCAGTGCAACTGAGATAAATGATCTACAACTATGTTCTCGGTGCCTTTTCGATCGACCATCGTTAAATCGAACTCCTATAGGATTACCAGCCATCATATAATACAAGGGCTAATCATTGGCTTGTTCATGAGGAACCAGATTGCACTATGATCTGTGTGGATGAACACTTTATAACCTAACACATAGTGCCTAAACTTATCAAGTGCAAACACTACAACCATTAACTCTTTCTCTATAGTTGTGTAGTTAAGTTGTGCACTAAAGATACTCCTACTTGCATAGTGGATGTAGTAAGGACGTTTTTGGTCTTCTAACTGTGTAAGTACGGCTCCTAAAGCATAATTGGATGCGTCGATCATTATATGGAACGGTCTAGACTAGTTAGGAGCTTGTAGAATGGAAGTTTCTACAAGCTTTTGTTTTAGAGTTTGGAATGCTCGTTCACATTCCCTAGTCCATTTGAATGATATGTCCTTCTTTATTAGCTCTACCAATGGTTTGGCAATCTTGGAGAAGCTCTCAATGAATCTCCTATAGTAGCCATTGTGTCCAAGGAATGACCGAATGTCTTTGATAGTTTTCAGTTGCTGAGTGATTCCTTAGATGACCCTAATTTTGTTTGGGTCTACTTCTATTCTTGCCTATGAAACTTTATGCCCAAGTACTTCGCCTTCTTGGACCATTAAATGGCTTTTTTGCCAGTTGAGCCTTAAATTAGTTTCTACGCATCAACTCTTGCTCTAATTGGTCCAAGGCTTAGTCAAAACTTTTCTTAAAATTGTAAAGGAGTCTAGGGAGAGAGGTAGTGACCATGAAAAAAAGAAAAAGAGAGAAGTGGAAAATGCACATAACAAGGGTAAGGGCAAAATGGCCATCATAGAAGAGGTTGTGGATTCAGACACAGACAATGATGGTGGATGTGAGATATGCCAATACGACAATCCTAAGAGATGTTGCCCAGTGATCTCACATCTACAAGAGTTTGGGGTCTATGCACTCAACCCAGGACTTAATAAATGGTAGGCACCTCGACGGTTACCTTATTCCCAGGGTAACTCAAAGCAGTTCCACCAACCTTTAACATATTATCCAAGTGAAACTCCACCATAATCTATTGAGAAATATCAATAATGGCAATACCCATAGTCATGGGGGATGCCACCACCAAGGCAACAGTACCCCTACTGGCAACCAGACCCATATGGCTACTACATGTAGCATCCAATATCTCCACGTGACTCTGTTAGTCACGTTACACCACAACATCACTACCAAGCTCGTGAGTATTATAGAACTCCTTCTCCCAAGGGAGATAATCCACAAACATACCATCCTTCAAATCCATCCGTAACTCTCACACCAATAGCTCCATTACCACCCGCTACAGCAATGCAAGGGGAACTCCCTACTGAACCGCAGCAATGCAATGCCACGAGGGCTATGAATCCTTAATCCGCTATTGGTTCTGACAACCATATGAAGAAAATATCTTTCTTCAAAACCAACAGTCCAACCAAGCCCTTACAACCACAAGCGGTTGAACCTTTGAACGCCTCCCCATCAAAGAAAGCTTCAAAGTCCCCTTTGAACCAAACACCAAGCTCAACGCATATGGTTATGTTAACACATATCGTTACTGACTGGATTAAGGTTGGCCACCTTCCCAGGAAATTATCTGATCTTGGAAGCCCTCTAAACTATCTCCAAATCATTGGGAATGAGCCATGCAAAGCTCTTCTGGATTCAGGTTCTGGAGTCAACCTAATATCACAAGAAATTTACAAAGCCTGGAACCTACCTCCATTAAAGAAGAGCAATATTCACCTAGAGTTGGCCAACCAGTCCATCACTATTCCCTTGGGACTGGTGGAGGACATCATTACCACTGTGTGTGGGTGGTCGTACCCAGCTGATTTCCTAGTGACATAAGTGAATGATGGTAAAGGGGACTTCCCAATAATAATGGGGAGGGCATGGCTAAGTACTATAGATGCACACCTAGGAATCCACAATCTTTCCCTAGAAGTATCTAAGGATAACACTTTTGGAAAGATCGAGAAGAATAAGGTTCCATGTATCGCATACAATGATAGAGGGTATAATTATGTGCAGAGATCATGGGTTGTGCAAAGTTTAGCATTACCTGCATGCAACCGGTGTGTACAAGATATTTAACATACAAAAGTGCTTGTATGCAGTAGCTACATGACAAGAAGACACCTAGTGGCTGATAGCTGATCAAGAGAGGAATTCACTAATGTGCATGGAACTAACTAAGGGAATAACTTGCGCTTACATTGAAAGAATAGATGCACTAGAGCAATTCTGTTACCAACTTCCAAGCCTTAACCTTGAAAACATCAACTGGGGGAAGTTGAAAATTCCTGAAAAATTCAAACAAGAGCCCCTAGAATTGAAACCATTGCCCACTGGTCTGGAATATATAACCCTTGAAAATGGAAAACCAGTAATCATCAATGTAAGACTTGCTTCCAAACAGAAAGGAAGACTACTAAAAGTAATAAACCAGTGGTCAAAAGCCTTTGCCTGGTCATATCCTGAATTAACTAGAATAGATCCTAGGATATGCCAACATAGGATTTACACTGATCCCTCCATGAAACCTCGAAAACAACCGTAAAGGTAATGGAACCCAAAATTGAAGCAAGTAGTAAACGAAGAAATAGAACAACTTCTTAAGGCTGGGTTCATATATCCCATTGCTGATAGCGAATGGGTTAGCCCTCTGGTGATCGTTCCTAAAAAGGGAGGCAAATGGAGGATGTTCATAGATTTTAGGCTATTGAACATGGCAACATTTAAGGATCACTTTCCGTTGCCATTCATTGACCAAGTCTTAGACACCATAGCAGGGCATCGCTATTATAGTTTTCTGGATGGCTATAGTGGATACAACCAATTACGAATAGCCCTAGAAGATCAAGCCAGGACAACGTTCACTAGCCATTGGGGAATGTTTGTACATAAAAAAATGTCTTTTAGCTTGTGCAATGTGCCTGAAATGTTTCAACGCCTAGTTCTAAGCATATTCCAATAGTAGATAGGAAACAAAGTGGAAGTCTTTATGGATGACTTCTCCACTTATCAAACAAGTTTTTACCAAGCCTTAGACCGATTAGAGAAAGTGCTAAAAAGACGTGTAGAAACCAACTTAAGGCTCAATTAGCAGAAAAGCCATTTAATGGTCCAAGAAGGTGTAGTACTTGGGCATAAGGTTTCGCATTTAGAAATAGAGGTAGACCTAGATAAAGTTAGGGTCATCCAAGGAATCACCTGTCAACCGAAAACTTTCAAAGACATTCATTCATTCCTTAGATAAACTAGCTAGAGCTTCGTGAAAATGAAATTTTATTACTCATCATTGAGTACCCATCTTCTATGCCTTGATTCCTCATAGTGCCCTTGTCCTTTTTCTCGACTGTCTCATCGATGTCTTTCACTTCATTTTCCCTTATCATCGTGATTGGTTTTCTCTATGATTGCATCCAAACACTGAAGGAGAGGGTGAAGGTGACAATGAAGGTGAAGAAGAAGGAGAACCATTTCCATGATGATGTTTTCTACCTTTTCTTTGGTGGTCTCGGCCTCGGTCGTGATCACGATCAAAATGTCCGTCCTTTCGTGTGTTCGTGTTCCTTCATTGAACAATTCGTGTTCGTGAGTATCAGAACCAAGGTTGGCAATAGTAGAGTGGAGGTTTTGATATACTACCTCTTAACCAATGTCAGGAGGAGGAACATCATTTTGTGGGGAACCTGTTGAAGCAGGTTCACCATCCTCAATTTCGCTCAAAACATGCGGAGCGTCATGGGGCCATTTACCTTTCAAGGATGTATGGTATCTCTCTTGTTGCAAGTCCCTTTGACATTGTGCTTCTGTGGGATGATAGTCCCTTGAGTCATGATTGCATCCAACGTATTCTACGTATAAAAGCAGCATGCATATTTGTGTGAGAGCACGAAGGAGCATGTTGGGAACTGATTGGTCTGGAGGCAACACTATGTTACCCTCCAAGTATTTCCAATGCATTTGTTCTCTTCGTGGAGAATAAAGGTGAAATCAGGTACATACTCATCAGGATGAGTATATATACCACACGAAACTGTTGAAGAACTGGCCAATCCTAGTTACGTGTATTATGCCGCCGACTGCCTCTTATGTTAGTCCTAGGCGGTGAAGTGCTCTAATGCAAAGAAGAAGATATCTTGTCTTGTTTGGTGTGCAATGTACCATTGTGTTATCTTTCTTTGATTAACCCTAAGGATTTGTTCTAACGTTCCAATGGTATGAATGATTTCCTATGTTCTACGCAGCACACAAACAACTAAGTCCCCGACAACAGTGCCAATGATGAGTGGCGAGGTACCCCTACACTCAACCATATGAATACGAGCATTTCACGCATGATCCAGTTGAACTCCAAGGACTAAGTTATTACATGCCTTAATGTAACACTCAGGGTTAATCAATCGTTGTCTTCCCAAACTTACTTGTATTGTCATGGTTGCATGGATAAGTAAGCTTGAGGTACATGATTTTTATAGCTTTTATATTTTTTATGTCTTCTGCTAATAAAGGAGAGGGAGAGAGAACTAAGTGGCTAACTTACATTAACTATTCATTAACTAGTTTCTAAATGTTCCTAACACTAGTATCCGTTCCCACTTGCCGTACACATCCTGAACCAGTGCAACACTGCTAGGATTACCAAACGCTAATCGTTACTGGGTTACCAAGCGCTACACGCATGCTTGAAGCGGTTGTACTGAGTATACTTAACTAAGAGAGTCGAAGGTTAAGAGAGAGATTAATTAACTAAGAAATCATTAAACATTCAACAATAATTAATTACTAATTAGCTTAATCTGTATGCTGTAATCTTTATCATAAAGTTCGTCTTTATTGCCGTACACAAAATTTTGCTCAGGTACAAATTGCTCGAATAAAGATCCGTTCACTCTATGGCTCCTATTGCGGGCACACAGAAATAATTCTAACTCTAGAATAACAAAATTGCAAGAATCTAGCTAAGGGTCTAAGTCTAACTACCTTGGAACCAAAGGTGCCGCCTCTTATTTATAGAAGATGAGGCAGGACGCGATATCGTGTGGTGGATGTGATATCACGTATGTGATATCGCATACACGATATCGTGGCTCATCAATCATATTGGCTATATGTCTTGGGTTGAAATTGAATCAAATTGTTTTAGGTTCCAACCCCTCCTCAAGGCACTCTTTTATTGATCAACATACTATTCTTATAACATACAAAAATAACAATGAGGTATTACTTTTGATTTGGAAGCTCCATGGATTCGATTTGGTGGGGAATGTTTGAGTTATGAAGTTCTAATTTGATTATACATGTTTGTGGTAAATATTGTTAAAAAAAAGTTGTGGATTTTGACGCCTCTATTATAATGTACAATTGCTAGTGATAGATAGCTTAAGTGGTTAGCTCATAGTCTTGCTAGGTAAGAGGGTGCTAGTTTGAAACACAATTAAGGAATTGTTATATTGTTTTATAATTACTTCAAAGTATCATGTCAACTATATCACTTGATGACATGTTTCAAGCAAAGATATAATTAAATACTCTTTTAAAAAAAAACAATAAGGTGTTGACCTAGTAATAAGACTCTTGATTCAAAATTCCAAGTTCTAAACAAAACACACTTGAACCTCTCAAAAACAAACAAATAAAAACATTTAAATGTTAAAACTTCAAATTTTAATAGAAAGTAGAAATTGAAAGGGCATAGAAAAATCAAATGAAATTTGTATCATACTTACCCAAGACATTTGGTAAAAGGATATACTGCATTTTGTTTCAAGCAAAGATACAATTAAATACTCTTTTTCAAAAAACAATGACCTAGTAATAAGATTCTTAATTTCTAACTCCTGGTTCCAAACAAAGCACGCGTTAACCTCTCGAAAATAAACAAACAAAAACATTTAAATGTTAAAACTTTGAATTTCAATAAAAGCAGAAATTGAAAGCACATAGAAAAATCAAATAAAATTCGTATCGTACTTTTCCCATACATGTGGTAAAATGATATACTGCATTTCCGATCCGGTATGTCAATGTGTGTTTCTAAATTCGATTGAAGTTCTGATTTCCTTCCAATCTTGACGGATAAACTGCAAACAAGGGCAACAGTTTTTTCACAGCAAAGGAGGTAGATTTCATCTAACTTTGTTGTGCTACATCAAAATCTCATTTCGTTGGTGTTTATATTATGCTTTTGCTCAATTTGATTCAGTCAGTTTGTAACAGAATTTGCGAGAAGATGGCAGCAACTTTTAAAGCTTTCTTGAACAGTCCCGTTGGGCCTAAAACCACACATTTTTGGGGCCCCGTCACCAATTGGGGTTTCGTAGTTGCTGTGAGCATTCTCTCCTTATTTTATTTTTTTCTTCTTGAGTTTTTTTCCCCTGGTGGAATATAATTTTCTTAAGGATGTTTTGAAAACTCATCGGATATACATTTCTACTATCAAAAGATTCAGCGGGTCTGTTGATGCAATAAAGTTTCAGTTTCATAATTCCAAGAATAAAAAATTTGTATATTTTCAAATTTCAGTATGTTACTGCGGATTGCTGGATTCTTCGAATGGGGAAAGCGAGCAATTGACCATGAGATTATGGCATGGTTTGCAGGGTTTGGCTGATATGCATAAACCGCCTGACATGATATCAGGGAACATGACGACAGGTAAATGTTGTACTCGTTTTGGTGTTGTAGTATGCCGCTAATTTAAAGTTTTTCTTTGTTTTTATAGTTTTAAGAATTATGAGATTAGATGCTCGATTAAGCCATTTAAGTTAAAATATTATTTTTACGGAAATTTTTGGACTTTTTTCGAGGGTTTGACAAGCATTTGCTAATATTTCAGTTGTTTCAATGAAGGTGTTAGTGCTTATTTCAATTGTTTGATGTTGTATTTTTAATTTTAAAAAATCAATAATGATTCAGTAGTCTTTCAATTTATTGCTAGTATATGCTAGGAAGGATGACCTGACAGGGTAAGAGCTTTGAACAAGGATGTTGACGTGGCAGTCATTGGTAGGACATAAAAATGCTAACGAACTGCTGCAAAAAGCATGTCAAGCAATAACTGATATGCTGAATTGTAAATGAACAATAACCAGGATTGATATTTATTCACATATTTCCAAGCTGAGTTCATGATTAGCTTAACCACTTATGTGTTTTTTACTAAGTTATTCCCAACTCACACTGATTCTGACGTTTTCATTTATAAAATTTAGTGTTCAGCACTAGGTTTGGCATATGAGCTTGTAGATTAACTGTTGAAAATTTAATTTATCTTTCTATAGAGACTTTGGGGTTGTATTTAAGAATTAAAACAAAGAAATGCAGGTAGATCACATACAAAATTTAGCTGTGCCATGAGAAAATGTTAGGCTTCAGTAGCCAATACTTTTCTATACAAAAACATGCCTTCATCACTAGACAAAATGGCCCAGGTTTGCCACGTCTAGCATCCAAATGTGTATAAGCAAAAAACACTTCTCCTAACAAGGCCAACTGATTTGAGCTGATGTTTGACAATGTTGCCAATGGTATCCATATCGACAACCTGGTCCTTATTGATAATATGTCCAACGTCCAGTCTCACTGGTAAATGCAACTGTTCAAACTCCACAATATTATTCATCGGAATACCATTGATTGATGCCACGAAGGACTAAGTCAGACTCATATGTGCATCCACAAGTAGATAATTTTTAAAATCACAATTCAAATCCTTTACCACCAGTGCCACCACCTGCTATGCAAGGTGAGTTGCCATCATAATTGCAATACAGGAAAGCTACAAGGGTAGTGAACAATCAAATAGAGAATCCTACCAGCAACACTAAGGGTCAAATGAAGAAATGTCCTTTCTTTAGGACAAGTCCTGAAAAGGCTAGTAGAATTAGAGCTTCATCAAGACCAAATTCCTCTACCACAAATTCTGTTGACAACTTTACTATGTTGACAACTTTGACATATTTGATGTTGTTACAGTCTCTTCAATTTACTATGTTGACAATTTTGATAAATTTTTGCTAGTGTTGTTATGTTTAAGACAAATAAATGATCAGCATCTATAAGCATTTTGGTTATGATCTACACATTGACACAGTAGAAATCATAATTGTTATATGTATCTTCATATGTTGATGCAAGAATCTTTACTATTCTTACATTTAAACTTTAGATACTAACAATTTTGCAAGATAGCTATTTTAGAAATGAACTTTGGTTGTATTTATATGTAACAGAAACAAGTTACAATTTTTGTGTTTTAATAAGATTCAATAACTCTTAGAGTTCATATTATTAAACTTACCTCCTGTTGGTAAAATAGAATTGTTAAATGCATGAAATGGTAATTTGTAAATGATAGATTCTGAAGTTGGCTTAGTCATGGTTATGTTGGCTTAGTCATGGTTATGTGGAAGTGAATGTGATTCAATAATGCATATATTAGGTTTAAAATACTTTTGTTATTAAGTTGCATATTAAGAAATTTCTATTTTTGAAAAGTATGCAACGGTGTTATCGCTTCATTTCTTGTTAGTTGTATTAGTTTCTCAAAACTCCCTCTCTAATGCAAGTGCAAATGACAATAACCATTATCATTTCCTTTCATGCCTCATTCTCAAGTAGGATTACCCATGCTTGATAGGCCACGGTTGCATCTAATGTCTAGACTATTGAGCAACATGGAACCAATATAACTAAAAAATTTTAAAATTTAAAGAATTTGACTATTTTATCAATGGCTTAAGTAACCCTACTTGTTTTTACAGGGATGCTCCACTTGTTCACCATGTTATTGCTGAAGAACCAATTTATCTTAGATTTTCACACCTAATGTTTTTAGGTAGTATGTTAAGAGGGAACTAATTTGTTGAACATTCAGTCATCATTGAAAGTTTCTCATCTATTGATTTTTTGAAACTTATGAATTTTGGTAGAATTATTGAATTATATCATATCAACTCTTGTTTAAACTTTTCTGGTTATCATAGATACAGAGTAACATTAATTAGCTTGTCATATTGTACCTCAATGAAGTTAGCAACTAACATTATAACATGATTGTATTGATTACCAAACTACAATACAACTATTTCAATATATAAACGAGATTAGAACTTCATATTTCTCAATACTACAATCAGTTTTGTATTTCACTATTTGTATGGTCAACATTTATATGTATATTCAGATACAGAACACACCCTTGTTCTTACGTTAAGCTCAATAAAAACCAGTCGAATATTTTGTGCATGTAGTGATAGTGCTTCGTATACGTGTCTCAGAATTTTACCAAAATTCTAAACTTTGACTAGTCTATCGTCACTTCCAGAAGCATTGATTATCCTACAAATAGCAATTAAAAAAAGACACCTAAATCATTAAGGAGAGAAAATATGTTATACTAAATTGAAATATAAGAAAATTTACGAGGGTGCCACTGAACTGAGTTCATGTCCATGAGATGAGCTTCATACTTGTTGGAAAAAAAATTGTATGAAGGACAATAAATCTGCAGTTACATCCAGATAAATTCTTCAAATTACCTAAAACACATTAGCAATTATTAATATTTCAGTGTCTTTGTTTACTAAGTAAACCCTGAAATCGCACGATCATAGTTTATGGCTTTTCTGGAACAACATCGCAGACGAGTTTCGATTGTGCTTAATATTTACAACAAATACTTTGATGCATTATAGAATGAGATTTTGTATTATGCTGGGATATTAGATTTGCCGTAGAGGTGGAATTTTTGTTAGTTTTTCTTATTTTGGGCTCCATTCAAGAACTGAATGTAGCTATTGTAATCACCTTCCAGAACTTGTCCCATCTGTTTGGACCTTCCCATCCAAATCTCATGTTAATATAAAGACCAAATCCTATGCTGTGGACCAGCTGTCTGCTTCCATGGAGCACTCTGCCTATAACCATAAGGTTGTAGTTTCATACATATGGCATACATGGAGAAATAGGAACAATGTACGTTCAGGCTAGCTTAGGTAAACAACTAACTGTCAAAATTTCTATCAAAATCTTTGGCCGTAATAAAAGTTTCCATTTTCAATTTCCAAAATCTTTGCATGTTGTGTTCAGTTGTGAGAAATCCATTTTGTTTTTTATGTTCTAATGTCATTGCGAAATTTTCATTGTTTTGGTGTTTCGGATAGAATGATTGATATTGCATCTTTTCTATCTGATTTTTGTTGGCCTGGGTTTTTTATCTTTCTTTAAAAATGAAAATAGCATGTATTGTAGTATCTGGTAAAATTTTAAAATAAATACTTCTAGATGGAGCTGAATCACTTACATTTTTGATATAGGTGAATGTAAAATAATTCAAATTGCATCTTAGACACGTACAAAGCAAAGCTCAACTTGTTCTAGTATTACTTCAGAATTCAGCAACGGGGATGCTTTTATCAGGGATGTAAATCTTCTGAGCCAGAATTCAAATAGCACTGCTCTTGTATTCACATATAGTGAACTAAGTCAGTGTACAAAAAATTTCCGACATGATCAAGTTATTGGAGAAGGAGGTTTTGGGATTGTCTACAAGGGTCATTTAGATGAGCATGTTAGAGAAAATTTAAAATCTATGCCAGTGGTTGTCAAAGTTCTCAATCCTAAGGGCCTTCAAGGACATAAAGAAAGGCTGGTAATTTTCATTGATAACATTTTGGGGGTTGGAATATTTAAATTTTCAGCATTCAAAGTATGTGATTTTGGAATTTGAAAATGAACTTAATTAAACTGCTGATTTGTGCCATCCAGGCTGAAGTTGTTTTTCTGGGACAACTAAGTCATCCACGCTTGGTGAAACTCATAGGCTATTGCAATGAAGGTGCACATACGCTCCTTGTTTATAAGTATATGCCTTGTGGAAGTTTAGAAACTCAACTTTTCCATTTTAAAGAAAGATATGGCTTCAATAAACTATATGGCTTTTTTCAATTTTAAAGCCATTTTGTACATAAGCATGCACTTTATTGAATGATCCTAAGGATATTTGATGATTTGCTACTGCGTTCCCATACCTTGGTCAGCTAGAATGAAGATTGTCCTTGGAGCAGCTAAAGGGCATGCTTTCCTACATGTGACTTCAAAACAACTAACATTTTGTTGGACATGGTAAGTATCATATATAGAACACCTTTGCTAGTGGTTAAAACTGATCTGAATCATTTTCACTGCTATGATAGAGTTAGAAGTTGATTGCTATGTGGATTTTATTTTAATTTATTTGTTTTGAAAGATTGCTAGCTAAATTATTCTAATCTTGTATCTTGCAAGATTTCACTGCAAAGTTGTCTGATTTTGGGCTTGCAAAAGATGGACCAAAAGGTGACCAAACTCATGTTTTCAAACGAGTAATGGGTGCTTATGGATATGCAGCTCCTAAGTATGTTATGACTGCTAAGCAGATTTTCAACTGTCTAGAGCTTTCCCATGAAATATTTGTATGTTTGTTTGGGGTTGTAATTTTTTTTGGCTGCTAAATGAATACATTATGTAAACCAAAATCTTGTAATAGAATTTATTCATGCTGTTGGCCGAACATTTATCTAAAAATATAACTTTAGACTCTTTATATTGTTAAGAGTTTTTTGGATCTACCTAGCCTTGGAAAAACCTAGAGATCTGCCCCTGCTCAGCAGGCCCCTCTTTCCTCCGTCCCTCATTCTCACTGAAAACATAGAAAACCTGTCCCAGCCAAAAACTCAAGAACAAAAAATAAAAAATAAAAAAAAAATTTCTGCTTTATGTAGATTTGGAAGTACAATAGACCAAACTTAGAGAAAACGGACAACTTGTTGAAAAGCCCACTGCCCTTGAACATCTAACAACCGACTAATCTGGGCCTTGCTGCAGACGCGTGGCCTGCCAATCACTCCCAACTGCCCTCTATGTAACCAACACACAGAAACATTAAGGCACTTCATACAGGAGTGCAACGTGACCAGGCATTTCTGGCGTACGACTGGCCTCTCACCCCCAGATTTCTCCGGCAACTCACCAGCACTGGCTGCACTCTAGATTCTGTGGAAGGCCAGGAACAACTGTATCTTTAAAAAGAGGGCCCTCCCTCCCATGGCCATGCTTGCTAGCTGAACCTCACGCTATGAATCCTTACGCCCACCTCAAGTCTCCTATGACTGGCCTCCAACGGCTCACGGGTTCCAGGTGCTAGTTTTCGAACATGGGGCAGCAGCCCCAGCGAAAGAGGCGGGAGTCTGATGAGGAGGTTCATATGGCAACACCAACAATAAAAGATCATACCTGTGGCAACACGAGAGGAAAACAATCCACTTCCCCTAACCAGTCGTCCATCCAGCCACTGGTCTGGATTGCAGGTGTCCTTCAAAACCACATGACGGGCATCAGACAGATTGTTCAGGAAAATCAACGTCGCCTGAAGGCTAGACCAGGGCAGCCTTAGTTTCATTTGTAATTCTTGATGGGCGGTTGTCCGCCGGATAACGGCCCTTTCAGAGTAGGCCGACCACCGTTGGATTTCCGCGGTAGGGCAGGCCTGGGGATTTGTTTTTGGGGCGCTACCTTTGGGCGGCATGGGGCCAGCATCTCTGGCCTGAGCTGTATAGATGTATAGCTGCATTTTTTCTGGAATTAATACACTCGACCTTTTCCAAAAAAAAAACAACCGACTAATCCATAGAAACAATTTTTTGTGGATCTGCTAAAAACTAAACAAAATACCCAAACCAAAACAAAACCTACCTCAAATCCTGCAGAACTTTGAATATCGCTCTCATGGCTGCGGCCTTTTCAAAATGGTGAAAAATGTGGCATAAAGATCTTCATAAAGTTAGCAACCCTAATTAAACCAACCAAACTTAATAACACTATTTAAATTAACCAAACTTAAGAGAATGAAAAGCATGCATGCTATCGTTTTAACATCATGGACATGGCATAAGAGGGTTGGATGTACACATAACCCATATGGATGGGCATATGCTTTTTCGCTAATATATACAGCACAATAGAGTTTATGATTGGATGGGTAAGGTTTACCCATATAAAGGGTAGCTTACGTATCCGACAATAAAGTTTATGATGGTTTCCAAAGCTTAGTTTCTGATAAAAGTTGGCTGAATAGTGTCTAAGAATAAATAGGCAGGGGCTTGCAACTTGGAATTTACAGCAGCAGACCATTGTTGTTAAACTTATTGGAAATTTTGGTTTAAGTTTTTAGAAAATAATCAATAACCCATTATTGTCCCGCCTAACTTCTTTTTAGACATTTTGTATTGGGCTGGTTTTTTTTTCTAAATTATAAAAACAGAGCTGTTTATGGATTTAAAGGGATTTGTGCTTCGTGGATTTTTTATTGCAAATAATAGAAGCATGAAATCGTCCGTAAGAATCACCATTCGAGGAGTTTCGAGAATGGCCAGAATGTCCATTTCATAGTATTTTTGCTAGCTCATTAGGCACTATATTTGAAAGAAGAATAAATGATGAGATCAAAACAAACATCAGGTCTGTCAAGTAGGTTTGAGATAGAACCTAATTTTTATTAATATTTTATTAGTCTTGGACATTCCATCGAATTTACAAAGACATAAAAAAAAATCTACTTACCCTCTAGATTTTAGGAAGCTTATAATTTAAGTTAAAAAAATTATGAGAAGCTTAATCTAAAACTATGTTATTAAGAATTCAGTTCTAGTTCGTCTCTTGCCTTGCTTGTTGTGTACTACAGAAAGGGTGGGTGTTTTCGTCGGTCCTTCCAAATCAAATATCACTTTAGCTAATTTTGCTTCATGTTACTTTCCAATAACTTGCTGCTCATATTTTGCATTTACTAAATCCCATAATAGTTTTAAGTGATAACTGCATCTTTAAGGTGATAACTGCATCTTTAAGGTTAGATATAGGTTAGTATTAAAGTTTAGTTCCTTCTAACCTTGTTATGTGATCTTCTTTGCATATGCCTGGAACATCTAAGACTCTATTCCTATGATTTATCACTTTGAGTTGTTATCTAATTTATGTATTGTACAAATTATCTCTTCTACTTTATCTAATGTCTAGATTGTACAAATTATCTCTTCTACTTTATCTAATGTCTCGATTGTACAAATTATCTCTTCTACTAACATTTAACATCCATTCAAGCATTCCTATGTTTGCCACATTGATTTGTTATTGTTCATGCCTCTTTTGTAATGAGATTTTGCATGGTTTTACAAGTTGCCAAATTGACACTAATCCTTCTTACTAAGGCCTTTGTAAAGGTATTTATAATGGTATTGAGCATCTACTTTATAATGTTTTTGGAATAATAATTACACTAAAAGGGACCACCACTTGGAGTGATGTTAAGGTAATTGTTTCTCAAGTCATAAGACTTGGGTTTGAGCCTGGATGCAACCACTCGAAAGAGTTTAAGCTTTTACTCATCTATCATGTCTCCCAAAAGCTGATGTTGGCGATTCTAGTGGACATAGTAAAATGGAAGTAATAACTTAGTTTCATATTAATGCTTTTAACAAAGACAACAATGATGCAATGCTAAGTGCTTAATTGAATGCATCAATTTTAGAATACTTTTGTACAAAATTTTTTAAACCATAACTCAATGCTATCTGCTAAAATTAAACCTGTGACTTGGGTTTCAATGCCTTGACTCTTATGACTAAGGTAACACGTCACTAATTATTTTTTAAAAAATAGGGCATTCACATTTTTAATTGAAATCTTTTTCTTAATGGTAGTTTTATTTTAAGTTTAATTAGCATTAAAGTATATTTGGAAGACTTGAATTTTTTAAGTGATTCATAGAACATTGGTAAAATAAAAGTTCTTACACACATGTTTCATGTTTTATCTCTTCGGTGGATTCGAATAAACAATAAACCATGAACCAATATTAAACACCCAACATTTGGTATTACTTACATAATCTTAATATTGCTTCAATTTCAACTGCTTTAATTTATAAGCAACTCCTTAAATTTTAAAAGCTCTAAATCACTGGGGTAACACTAATTTATAAAGTTTTCTTTTTAAGTTTTATGAAAGTTTCATATTGGCTAAATGTCTTGTTTATATATAGTCATATATCTTCCCTACCCATTTGATGAGCAACATGTACCCCCTACATGAAACCATACAAATCATTAGCATTCACGTATAATTTGGTCAAATTCTATGGATGGAACTAGTGTGGTATCTAGATTGTTAAGCATTGATCACGAGTCATTGTCTTCTCACTTGGACTAGTGGTAGCTTTATAATGTATGGTTTAGTCCAAAGTGAGGCATATGATTATGATGTTCTTGAGGCCTTAAACTAACCTTAACAATAACATAGAAATTAATTATTTAATCTAATTAATAACAAGAAGATAAATTTTAAGTTAGCCTAAGGATGATGAATGTTCGTCTCCAACTTGTTGTACATGTCCTGAACTCACCTATCCATTACTGGGATTACCAAGTGTTATGCTACTGGGTGAACCAAGCAATAACACTGTTGGGATTGCCAAGTGAATACGTGTTTATGCTCAAATCTGGTCACACTGATTTCATCGATTAATTAACATATACGAAAATGTAAATGTTAACTAAGTACATAGAAAATAAATTGTGTTGAAAGTAAATCTATTCTAAGTTAAAGTGTTGCGATGAATCAGAATCAATCTTGATCTTATTATCATTCATGGAATGTGTCTAGGCACAATGCCACTCAAATAATATGTTGTAAAATTGACTCAAATCCATGTTGTAGGCACTCATTGATTGTTTGCTAGGATTATGGGAGAAAACTACAAGAGTCTCGCTACAATACTAACCAAATGATGCCAAATACACAACAGGTGCTTCCATATTTATAGGCGAAGACAGACACTGCATTGATGAATCTACCCATGTATCGAGTGATTCATCATACCCCCACAACTAGCTAAAAACTCATCCTCGATTTAAATATAAATGGACAAAGTTTCATTACAAACATTGTGGGGTGACCAAGACTAAATTTTCTACATTTACAAAATTGGAGTGCCGTGTTGCAAAATTTTATTTGAGTGGATGTAGTACAAAATGATGAAAAGACTAGACAAACATCAAAGTTTGCAAAATTGCAAAGGTCTTCAAAAATCCACTAAAGATGAATCTTCTTGTTGTCACTAGTGGTAATAGACTTCCCAACCTTGATTGTTATGTTGATGCTTCTCTTCTATGTAGAACATTTTTGAGGGATGGACTAAAATTTCTTCTCCTTGTCCCATGGATCTAACAAATATGTGATATTTGAGCTCTATGTAGAACATTTTTGAGGGAGGAACTAAAATTTCTTTTCATCGTCTCATGGATCTAACAAATATGTGATGTTTGAGTTTTAATCTCTTTATGTGCTACTATTTGTCCATGGGAATAGCCTCCATTGTTCTCCTATTAGCCTCATGTCCTTTGCTTTTACAAGACCTTTAACCTTAGGGATTCCATTTGGCATTATCTAAAATCACCAAAGAATCAATGTTAGTTTTGATAGTTTCCCATTAATGATTAACCCTTTCTGAATCCTTAGTTAGCTTAAAACTCCAAAACATTTTAGCATATAAGCCCAAGATGATTTCATAATAACATTTCCCAAGGCTCTAAGGTAACTAAAATCATCAAGTTATTCAAGTTATTCAAGTTATTTTGATTATTTTGCTATTAGTTACCATAATGTTCAAAATGCGGTGTTAGAAAAATTTCAAAAGTACGTTCTTAACCCTTCCATGATAAATGATCTTAACTTTGGAAGTGCACAAGTTTTTGAACAATTAAAACCAAAAGTTTGGTTCACAAAATGGCCAAGAAATTTTGAATTTAGAGAAAATTTCAATATAAAAGTGATGAGCGGTGAGGTACCCCTACGCTCAACCATACAAATATGAGCATTACGTGCAATCTGGTTGAACTCTACGGACTAAGTGCTTATGCACCTTCACAAAACAAGGATGAGTTAGGCGATCGTTGTCTTCCAAAGCTTACTCATATGGCATGATTGTATGATCAAAGTAAACTTGAGGTATATGATTTGTATGCTTTTTATGTTTTATGTCTTGGTGCTAAAGAGGAAAGAAGTGAATTAATTGAATAACTAATTTAAATTAACTAATCAGCTAGGTCCTAACTAGTCCTAACACCAGCATCTGCTCCCACTTTCTGTACACATCCTGAACTAGTGTAACACTCTTGGGATTACCAAACGCTAATTGTTACTGGGTTACCAAGTGTTTCACGCATGCTCGAAGTGGTCGTACTGAGTTTGCTTACTTGTGAAAATTAACGAATCAATAAAAGCAACATTAATTAACTAATTAAAGCATTAAAGCACTATAAATAGCATTAAGGATGAGAGATAAGCTATTTTGAATGTTGCAAGGTTTATCACAAAGTTCATCTTTATTTCTGAACACAAGGTGTGCTTAGGTTCACAATGCTCAAATAAAGATCCGTTCACTTTATGACTCCTACTGAGGGTACTTAGAAATAATTCTAACTTTGAGAGGGAGAAACTACAAGAGTTTGGGTAAAGGACTAAGAACTAACTGCCAAA
>MNCI01009367.1:32249-44953 GCA_015680685.1 Gnetum montanum
AGAGAGAGAGAGAGAGAGAGAGAGAGAGAGAGAGAGAGAGAATGAGATGCATTGTTGCCGATGTCGAAATTATGCACACCATTGTTCATCCGTAGCCACATGTTCAAACTTGTTTCTTGCATAAACGCTCCATCTCTAGTCCATCTTGAGTGCTCCCTCTTATCATAGTCTATTGTTCATGTAATTTCCATCTGCACACACAACACACTCATGGATTAGCAAGGGTAGATAACACCTAATGCAGCTGATACCTTGCCTTGACATAAAGCACATTGGCTAGGTTGTGGGTATGGCAGATACTGGGTTAGAGGTTTATGACTAATAACTACCAAAGGTGTATGGGTAAGATAATTATGGAATGTAAAAATTTGTGACAGGGCCCCCACAACTAAGAGCAAACCTCTGGTAGCAATAGGGTGGAAAAATTTAAAGAATAGGAAGGATAAGAGAAATAACAATGGTGAAGCCAATAAAACAAAAGCAAAAATGGATGTCATTGATGGAGTGAATGAGAAATAGTTGATTGCGAGAAATGTTGAAGGGAAAGAGCTTAACAATTGCACCAAAAAGGAATGCTAATGTGAAACACCACAAAATTTCGAGCTTAGTACTCCTCCAACAAGAATCGAGCTAAGTCATGATGTTCTCCAATACGATTAAAGCTTGAGGGCCCACAGACAACCACGGTGACATCTGGTATTAGGAATAGCAACTTCGGAGCTCAAAATACTTAGTTTACACTAAGTATGCATTCTCAGCGTATACACCTAGCGTATACGCCCAATATTCATAGCGTATACGCCCAGCGTAGATGTCTAGCGTACACGCCTCACATGTATGCTTAGCAGGTATGACTGATGTATACGCCTTGCATGTAATCCCCGAAGACGACATGGAAATAACACTGTAGAGCAAAATTTGGTACAAGGCATCAACTTACATGAACAGAGCAATCATCAAGTGTTGACATCAAGCATTCTAAAGTCTATACGCTGAGTATGTACATCCTGCACATCCAGTGTATACGCCTAGCAGACACAGCATATACGCCCAGCACATACATCATGAACGCCTAGTGTATAGGTCATGCACACCCAGCGTATACGTCTAGAGTCTACGCCCACCAGATACAGTGTATACGCCCAGTAGATACAGCATGTTGTACACTTGTCAAATCTTATTCTTTCGCACCCAGTCAATGTGCCACATGTCACCCAACCTGAGTCTAACGACTAAACCTGTATAAAAACCCCAATTTTCCATTAGATCAGGGTGGGAAATTTGGAGCAAACTAGAGATAGAGAGAAAAATAGAGATGCTAAGAACCAGAGTAGGGAATCCTATACGCTGGACCTCAACCCTATATGCTGAGCATCCAGCCTCTACGTTGTGCCTGCAGTTTGAACCAGCACACAGTCATCCCTGCATCCACCTGGGCTATTCGTCTGCCTTGTGTCAAAGCCACAACTACGTTAGACCGGTGCATTGTAACTCTCATTTTGCAATAATATTGCTATACTTTCTTTCTAAAATCTGTTACAGTTTTTCATTAATTGTTGCATGTTTACTGTTTACGATATTGCATGTTTACGCTCCATTTACACTAGTTATGCTGTTTATGCTTCGTTTTACCTCAGTTACGTCGTTTACGTATAACCCAACGTATAGCACATCGGTGTATGTTCGGGGAAATCCTTGCCTGATCCGTGTGCGGACTACCTAAGGTACTCTGCCTTCGTTCATTTTAGCTTGCCCTCAAGCGAAGGTAGGGTCTTTTGTGCGTGTCCAGAGATCTCCAAGTTTCTATTTCCTTCCAGCCGAAGACCGATGATTTCAGACGGTACAGTAATTGGTGCTAGAAGGAGGGCCAAACTGCTTAAAACTTACTGTGCTTCAAAACTTCTAGCGTCTACGCTGTTCAGTATACGTCAACCTTCTCTGCAAACTTCTTAGTGTCTACATTGTTGAGCGTCTATGCTATTTAGTATAGGCTACAAGCTCTACATCGTAGACTCGTCTACGCTGCTGTTAAGTATACGCTACACGCTCTACGCCGTAGACTCGTCTATGCTGCAATTTAGTATATGCTGCACACTCTACGCCGTAAACTTATCTATGTTGCTGTTCAGTATACACTACACGCTCTATGCCGTAGACTCGTCTATGCTGCTGTTCAGTATACGTTGCACACTCTACACTGTAGACTTTTCTACGCTACTGTTCAATATATGCCGCACACTCTACGCTGTAGACTCCGTCTACGATGCTTAGCATATACACTGCCACTATACGCTGTCATTATACGCTAGTCATTCAAGCCTATACACTGAGACCTAGTCTATATGTTGTACGCCACCAACGTAGGTTTACACCGCATTAGGTATACTAGTTTCATATCCTTTCATTGTGTCATATTCTCAACTATTCATCATGAACATCGCAAACTCCAACGCTACAACCACACCAGTCACAGACCTTGTAGGCACCATGGCCGTTCAACAGCCTGTGGTACAACCCACAGTGGGGCCCTGCTGGTCTCTTAGATTACAAGGGAGGAACCCCTCGTCTAATATTATAACTCAAGACCAGTAAAATTTCATATGCATGAAAATACAATCTGGCCTAGCTATGGACCGAGCTGAAATGGAAGCTAAGAAGCAATACGAACTTTTCTATAGGGGAGGACAAGAGTTCATTCCTTCCCTGTACGATATCATCCCTATTCCAAGGCCTTACTCTGAGCTCATCTCACAACTCCTCCTACAAAGGAGCCAGTCTCTAGACCAGCTTGTAGTAAATCCTCAACTGGAAGAGGAGGATGACTTCGCAGCCCAATCTGAGCATCAAGATTCGTACCATACTCTTAGTCCACAAACCTATGTCAACCCGTTGTTTCATCGAGCCACAGGGAAAATTACATCCCTTCAACCATTTAGATTCACCCAAGCACAAATACCTCAACAAGAATCATCTGCACTTGTTCATATTCCTCCTGCAACCGACCCGCAACTCAATACACTTCCTCTTGCTATTCTCCTTGTAGACATGCATCAAAATGCTTTTACAAGCTATGTTCCTTCTCAGTTGGGCACACTAAAAAACCTATCTCTACTCTACTTGTGGAAAAACAACATGATAGGCAGCATTCCCACATCTTTAGGGAACTACAACAATCTTCATAAACTTATATTTGATGAAAATCAGCTAATGAGAGTCATTCCTCTGCAGCTTGGAAGGTTGCTGCTAAATGTTTTCAATGTAATGTCCAATTGTCTTGTAAATGATGGCTATGCCAAAATTTATATTTAATTTTCTCTTTTAAATTCCTCCAGCCTAAATGTTTTGGATGTTGCTAGAAGGGTTCCCACTCAACCTATCAACACTACTTTTGAATGGGACCTTTATATGTGGTTCAATTCCTTGGAAGGCCTTGGCAAGCCTAGAAAACTTGATAAGTCTTGATTTGTCTGAGAACAAGCTCTCAGGTCATATTTCTAGGTCGATGCGAGAAATAAAGAAAATTTAGAGAATTTATCCAGGGAACAACAAATTGCAAGGCAACATAGCCTCCAAAATTAGGAGGCTTACCTCTACTCTGTATGAGCTTTCAATACAAAATAACTACTTGTTGGGGGGAATTCTTGATGCAATTGGTAACCTAAAAAACCCAAGAAATTTAGTCATGGTTCATAATAACCTTGCCAAGTACCATTCCTTCTAGGTTAGGATAATGTAATAATTTAGAGCTTTTGGACCTTTCTTCAAATAAGTTCGATGGCTCCATCCCACTGAAAGTGGCAAATCTCTACAACATTTAAATCTACTTCAATTTGTCACACAATTCCTTGCATTAAAGATTGCTAGTAGAAATTGGTAAGATGATTCACACTAAAGCCATAAATGTTTCAACAAATAAAATTAGTGACACTATTCCATCTGATCTTGGAGGTTGCAACAACCTGCAACATCTGAATTTATCGTTTAATGAGTTTGAAGGATTAATTCCAAGGTCTTTGAGCCAGTAGCAAAACCTTATGCCATGAACATGTTGATGTCCACACTCCCATGCTCTCATGGGGTCATGCTTATCAATGTCTCTATTTCTCTCTCTTAATAACCACAGTAAAAATCATGCGAGTAGTGGGCATTTGAACTACTGGGTGGTGGCCATTCATGGTGGAAGTTACAATCATTAGTGGTGAATGTTACAAGTAGAACATGGTGGCAATTACTTCATGGTTGTTATGTGCATTCGTGGTGGAGGATGTGGGCATTAATGGTAGGAATTACGAGCTTGCATCACAGTTCTATAAAATGGCAGCAAAGGCAGTCTTCAAAAGGGGGGTTTCCCTACCCATACAGGAGGCACCCTAGGCAATAGTCTCCTAAAATCAGTTTTCTTTCCCAGTGTTGGTGTGACCAAAATTTGTGCATCAACGCCTTTTTGACACTAGAAAGAGGGCCATCTCTCTTACCTTTATTATCCCATTTTCTAAAATATTTATTTTTTTGTCCTTTTCCAATCCCTATTTTGTTTCCCAAAAATTTCATTTTTCTAATTTCAAACATATTTTATTTAAAATTTCTATTTTTAGCCATTATTTTGAAAAACCTTTTTACAGAATTTTCAAGCCCTTTATTTCCTGTTCTCAAAACTTTATTTCCTTAAAAATTTTGGGTCTGATCACCCATTTTTCTTTAATCCCTTTTTTAAAAAAACAAAAAGCCCTTCTTTCTCAGTCCCATTTTTGAATTTTTGTTTTGGCGGTCCTTACCTTGGTCCTAGAATAGGTAAGGTGGTTTTATTTAGTTATGCAATTTTAAATCTATTTTTTCTAAAATTTTGCATTTTACTATTTCCTTTTTAATTTTATAAGTATTGCAATTTTATACATTTATTTTTCTTTTCAAAAAAATATAGCATATTTTAGGATTTTTTTTAACAAAAAAATTATTATTTTAGTATTTTCTTTTCTTTTTATGCAATTTTATAGTTTCATTCTAACAATTATATTTTATAGTTTTGTTTTATGAGTGAACTTTGCTTTGCTTCTAACCAACCATGTCTTCACATCAAGGAATTTTCCAAGTTTTATTCCTAAGAGAACTCGAACTAGGATGGTAGCTAATCAACCCCCAACTCCCTTCATTAGCAACCCCTTCAACTTCACTAATTATCACAATATCCCAAAATCACTTCAAAATATAAATTTATTTTTCAATCCCACAAACATTACTAGCAATGCCCTCCAACATAGACAATGGTTTGAACACTTACTTGAGATCCACAACATTGTCCAAAATGATGTGGCATGTAGAGTATTTCTGACAACTTTCAGGAGTAAGGCCACTGAATGGTTCTTAATGCTTCCCAATGCTTCCAATGACTTATGGAAGGAGTTCAAAAATAAGTTTTTGATCCAATTTGACAAATTCACTAGCCCTGCCATAGCATCAAGTAACTTCACAAGCTTAAGAAACCTACCTGGGGAGAACGTCTGGGATTACAACCTAAGATTCCTTCAGTAGCTAGCCTATGTGCCAAGTGAGATGTGTCCACAACCCAATGGCATCCTCAATTTTTACCTTTCTACCATTGATCCATTCTTTGCCTATGCCATCAAATTTGATTCAAACATAATGAAAATATAGGGAGTAATGGCTAAAGCCATGGAGCTAGAAAAAATTACCCTTATGAACAACATTCAAACCCAGTTTGGGATGATAAGAATTAGTAATCCCATGCAATCTAATACTCTACCTCTAACAACTTTCTCAATGGCCAATACTATGTTCCAAACTCCCATTCCCCTTCAAATGACTCAACCTACAAACAACTACTTTTAAGATCCCACATCTTCTTCATTCCTATCACCTAACAGTTGTTTGAATGATGATCAATCAAAGACCTTAATCCAATCAATCATAAACCCACATGGGATATCCAACCCTACTAAACCCTCAACTCAAACTCAAGATCAAATGATCCATATATTAACTTCACTTCAAAAACTTTCAAATGAAGTAGTTGAACTAGAGCGGAATAACAAGAAGGATCTTATACAACCAAAAAAGTCAAGTTCATCAGCCGATGATAATTATTGCCACCTCCATAACACGATGCAACATTCTAAGAGGAATTATCCCCAATTCTTGGAATTATATGGAGATCACATCCAAGGTCATAAAAATGGGAAACCTCCTATTATGGTCCTTAATGTACCTCATGAAACAAAAAATGAAGAGGTTTTCTCATTGGAGCAAGTTATGGTAAGTGATGAGTTGTGATATCACATATGTGATATCACATCCATGATATCGCATCCACCCATGCAATATCGTGTACGTGATATCGCAGCCCACCGCAATGTCTATAAATAAGAGGCAACTTTCCCTATTTTAGATATCTAGACTTAGACCCTTAGCCAAACTATAGCAGTTTTACCATTTCAGAGTTAGAATAATTTCCATGTGCCTGCAATAGGAGTCTTAAAGTGAACAGATCTTTATTCGAGAAAATTGTACCTAAGCACACATTTGTGTACGGAAATAAAGATGAACTTTCTGATAAACCTTGCAACATGTTAACTAAGCTAAATAGGATTTAATTATTGTTAAATATTTAAATGCTTTCCTAGATAAGTAATCTCTCTCAACCCTTGACTCTCCTAGTTAAGTGCACTCAGTACGACTACTTTGAGCACGTGTGTAATGCTTGGTAACCTAGTAACAAGTAGCATTTGGTAATCCCAATAGCGTTGCATTCATTTAGGGTGTGTGCGACAAGTGGGAATGGATTCTGGTGCTAGGATAATTAGAACTTAGTTACTGAATAGTTAATGAAAGATAGTCATTTAGTTCTCTTCACCTTCCCCGCTTAGCATAGGACATTAAAAAGATAAAAGATATAAAAATCATATACCTCAAGCTTACTTAACCATATGACCGTGACAATACAAGTAAGTTTGGGAAGACATCGATTGATTAACCTTAAGTGTTTCATTAAGGCGTGTAAGCATTTAGTCCTTAGAGTTTGATCAGATCAGGCGTGAGATGCTCGTATTTGTATGGTTGAGTGTAGGGGTACCTCGCCACTCATCATTGGTGTTGTTGCCAAGGACTTAGTTGTTTGTGCGCTACGTAGAACATAGGAAATCATTTACATCGTTGGGATACTAGAACGAACCCTTAGGATTGATCAAATATAAAAATTAGACAATGGTAAATAGCACACTAAACAAGACAAAAATGTCTTCTTCTTTGCACAAAAGCATTTCACCGCTTAGGACCAACAGTAGAGAAAGTCAGCGGCACAACATACATAACCAAGATCTGCCAGTTCCTCAACAATTCCATGTGGTATATATTCATCATGATGAATATGTACCCGACTTTACCTTTATTCTCCATAAAGAAAAACAACTACGTTGGAGAGACTTGGAGGGTAACATAGTATTGCCCCCAGACCGAGTAGTCCCCAACATGCTCCTTCATGCTCTCGCACGAATAGGCATGCCACAGTTATATGTAGAGTACGTTACATGTGATTATGACACAAGGAACTACCATTCCACAGAAGCATAACATGAAAGGGACTTGTGACAGGAGAGATACTATACATCGTTGAAGGGCAAAGCACCACATAACGCTCCACCCGTCTTAAGGGAAATTAAGAGTGGTGAACCTATTTCAATAGGTTCTTCACAAAATGATGTTCCTCCTCCTAATGATGGTGAGGAGGTGGTATATTAAAACCTTCACTCTACGATTCACAACCCTGGTTCTGAATCCCATGAACACCAAGTGTTCAATGAGGGAACACAAACACATGATAAGGGTGGGCAGTATGATTGTAATCACGATCAAGGCCAAGACCACTTAAGAGAAGGTACGAAACATTATCATGGCAATGGTTATCCTTTCTCTTTACCTTCATCGTCACATTCATCCTCTTCTTTTGTATCAGGATGCAATCATAGGGAACCTAACTGTGAGGATAAGGGTAAAGAAAGTGAAAAACCTTGACAAGAGAGTTGAGAATGAAGACAAGGGCATTCTAGAGAATCACAGCATAGAAGAAAGGAAAGCAGGGAACTACGTAGACATCACAAAAACTATAAAAAAAATGACTACAAAGAACACCTACTTGCAACCTGGAGCATGTTAAACATCACGGAGGCTGTAAGAATACCCACAAGGAACCAAAAAGATAGCAAGATCAAGAGACTAGACATGAATAACATCCCATGATTTGAGGGGGGATACAATGTTAATCCTCAGAACCACTTACAAGAATTTCATGATGCATGTGCCTTGCAGAACATTGAGAACTAGTGGCAAAAATTAAAGTTATTCCCAAGGACACTAATGACAGAAGTGAAAAGCTGGTACCGGTCCTTAGAATCGAAATCCATTAGAAGGTGGAGTATGATGCTAGAACTATTTAATGATAAATATCAAATGTACTCTTGAGTGTCCAACCTGCGAAAGAAAATCCAAGGATGGAAGCAGGAAATCACTAACCCTTGGATGCTACCATGAAGTATTATTATGCACTATTACATTATTGCCCGGGCCATGGTTACGCACAACAAGATCAACTATGCCATCTCGTAGATGGGCTTAGGCATGAAACTAGGAGAACCCTTGGAACATATGCCCAAGGGAGATTATTAGAGCTTAGGTCCCATCAGGTTCATAGATCGTTAGAGCAAGTAGCCAAGGAAGAGGGGGAGCTACATAAGAGAGAAAGTGCGGAAGAGTACAACCAAAATCCTTCCCTCCGAAAAAGGCGAGTGAGATTCTGTGAGGAGGAGGAACAGTCACCACTTGAAGAGATGGTGAATAGTAAAACCTTATCGCTCCTAAAATTAACAATAGAGGTGTCAGTGAAGGTAGACCAAATGTGGGACTCCTTAGATAGTAGATTTGAAACTGTTCTCAAAATCATAGAGGAGTCTAAGGAGCGAGGTAGTAACTATGATAAAAAAAGAGGGATTTGGACCATGCACGTAACAAAGGTAAGGGTAAAATGGCCATCACCAAAGAGGTTGCAGATTCTGATATGGCCAATGATGGTGGATGTGAGATATGCCAATATGACCATCCTAAGGGATGTTGCCCAGTAATCTCACATCTACAAGAGTCTAGGGTGTATGCACTCAACCCAAGACTTAACAAACGACAAACACCCCGATGGTTACCTTATCCCCAAGATCATCCAAGGCAGTTTCACCAACCTTTAAAGTATTACCCAAGTGGAACTCCACCACAACCTATTGAGCAACACTAGCAGTGGCAATACCCACAGTCATGGGGGATGCCACCACCAAGGCAATAATACCCTTACTGGAAATCAAATCCATATGGCCATTACATGTAGCAGCCAATCTCTCCACGTGACTCTGCCTATCACGTGACCCCACAACGTCACTACCAACCTCAAGAGTATTATAGGACTCCTTCTCTTGGGAGAGACAACCCACAAACATACCATCCTCCAAACCCATCCACAACTCTCACGTTGATAGCTCCATTACCACCCGCTCCAGCAATGCAGGGGAAACTCCCCACTCAACCACAGCAACATAATGCTCCAAGAGATGTGAACCTTCAACTTGCTGCTAGTTTTGACAACCGTACAAAGAGAATATCTTTCTTCAAAACCAATAGTCCAACCAAGCTCTCACAACCACAAGCGGTTGAGCCTTTGAACGCTTCTCCATCAAATAAGGCTTTGGACCTCCCTTCAAACCAAAAATAGATCTCAATGCACACGGTTGTGTTAATGCATGTTGTCATTGACTGGATTAAGGTCGGCCACCTTCCCAGGAAATTCTTTGATCTGGGAAGTCCTCTAATCTATCTCCAAGTCACTGGCAATGAACCTCGTAAAGCTCTTCTGGACTAAAGTTCCGAAGTTAACTTAATATCACAAGAGATGTATAAAGCCTGGAACTTGCCTCCACTAAAGAAGAGTAATATTCTATTAGACCTAGTTGACTAGTCCATCATTATTCCCTTGAGATTGGTGGAGGACATCGTTACCATTATGTGTGGGTAGTCATACCCAGCTAATTTCCTAGTGATACAAGTAACCAATGACAAAGAGAACTTCCCAATAATAATGGGGAGGGCATGGCTAAGTACCATAAATGCATGCCTTGTAATCTATGATCTTTCCCTAGAAATATCTAAGGAAAACACTTTTGGGAAGATCAAGAAGAAGAAAGTTCCATGTGTAATGACCTAAATCGTCAGTGTAAGGTTGGAAGGGAAATAGACACTGAGAGATCATCGGGCAGCCACAGCTGACGCTGCCTTCACCCGAGGACAAACAAGAAAAGTAAACGAAGGTAGAGTGCCTTGGAGGGTTTGCACGCAAATCAACCAATGACTTCCCTGAGCATAAGCTACAACTAGCATTGGGGTTATTGTAAACGATGTCTTAGAACATGTAAATGCATGTAAAATGTAAACATGACCCGTAAGACGTAAGAACATGAGGTGTAAAAAAATGTAAACTATAAACTAAATGTAAACTGAATGTTAGCAGAAATGTAAGCAGAACGTAAAATAGAAAATGAAAATAATGTTTGGTTGGTAAAACATAAATGATCTATTGCATAGAAAGGATGTGCATCGGTCCAAGCATAGCTGCGTGTAGATGGCAGGTCGAATGCCTAGCCCCAAGGTGATGTAACGTGATGATGAGATGATGTGATGTGGTGAATGTGAGAAATTCTTGGATGCCAACAGTCAGGTGTGTCTAGCATCCAAGGATTGCAGGTTCTGTCCTCTCTCAGAATTTCCAATCTCTCCAATTTTGCCTCCCCCATTTATGTGAATTGACAAGGTAGTTATAGGGTTGTGCCGGGCTCGGGCACAAAATTCAAGAATGAAATCAACAACTGGGAGATGAGAGGAAAGCAGATCTAGTGACATGTATCCAATGGATAGTTGTGCATGAGTTGGATGTCTGTTGGCGAGAGTTGGATTTTTGTCGGATAGTTGTGCATGAGTTGGATGTGTGTTGGCAAGCTACATTCTTGACCAGGTACATTGCATTTTACAATTAGTGGGTTATTCAAGCCCATGAAAGTACATTTAATTTAGACCGTGGAGGCCTGACATGCCCACAAATGGGATTTACAATGAAATGTACAAGAAGAGAAATTTGACTACCCAGCGTGACCTGCAATGTGACCTCAAAAACTTGTAATTTTGAGCTCAAATCTGGAATTTCCAAAGATAGGGTCCCATAGAATCAATAGTGGACCTTTAGTATGACTTGCACCCTTGAAATCAAGTCATTTTGACTTAGTTGTGAGGCTCTAAAAGTTGGTGACGGTGATCCTTACGCTGTGCATCGTCTGAAAACGTAACCCTAGCGCCACCAAGTCAAAATGACATATTTGAGGCCCAAATCTTGGTTTTCTGGAGGCTGGGAGCTGCTAGGGACCTTGGTGAAGGTCATGGGGGGTCCTTGTGCTCAATTTTGGCCTATTTTAACTCAATTTTAGGGCTCCAAATGTTGGTGACGCTGATCCTGACGCTGTGCAGCGTCTGAAAAAGTAACTATAGTGTACTTAGCCAAAACCAAACATTTTGAACCCGAAACTTTTGATTCTAGATGCTGGAAGTTAGTGCAATCACTTGTGGGCCCCGGGGGAACCGTTCTTGTTGAATCATGGGCCTTCGGGGGCTGTTTTGGAGGCCTCCAAGTTTGGTCATGTTGTACTCATGTTGGGTAGTAGCATGACTTCACTTGATTCTTGTCTAAAAGTGCTAGGCCAAAATTAGTGGTGTTTCACCATGCATAACATACAGTGATATAGAGGGTGATGGAGTACAAGAATGTTCATCATTACCTGCATGCAATCGGTGTGCCTAGGAAGTTAACATACAAAAGTGCTTGTATGTAGCAACCACACAACAAAAAGACACCCAATGGTTGATAGCTAATCAAGAGAGAAACTCACCAATGTGCATGGGACTAACTAGGGGACCAACTTGCACCCACGTAGAAGGCATAGATGCACTGGAGCAAGATTGTTGTTGACTTCCAAACCTTACCTTGAAAACATCAATTAGGGTAAGCTGGAAAATCTTAAAAAATTCAAACAAATACTTCGATAAGAGAATACTACTTAGTGTGCAATAGACCAAACCTTACCATGAATCTAGAATGGTTAATGCACATAACACATCGGAGAAATGATGACCTTGCTCATTATTTCGGATCTCTTCCTTCCAACTTAGTCATGGGGAAGATGGCCACCTATGCTAATCAATTGAGGCCCTTAGTTCCTTTTTAAGTTTTTGTTTTACACATTTTTGTTTTGCAGATTTCTTTAACTTTTCTTGTTTTTCTTTTGCAACATCATTCATACCTTTTCATTTATTTGTGTGTTTTCTTATTTTGTTAAGTTTGTCACCTAATAAGCGCTCCTAAAGATGGTATGAACTGTATTCTATTGGTTGCTAATGTTTGGTTTTTACCTTTGAGTTATGATGTTGATACTAAGGTATGGTTCTTTTGATATAACAGGCAATGAGTCCACATCACCCATGCATCCATGATTTTCTATGGTCTCTCTTAGCTTAGAACTATACAGTCCCTGTTCTTAAATAATAAGAACTATCAACGAATTGGTGACTAGGGATTTCTCAAACTAAGGAAGGACTCAAGGATTGAAAAGGGT
>MNCI01009367.1:52915-88749 GCA_015680685.1 Gnetum montanum
AAAAGGAATGTTGCTACACCTACACAGTCCTTGCCACCTCATCCAAATAGGCCTGAAACTCTCCCTCCTCAAGAAATTCATCTTCTAGGATGAATGGAAGAGGAGAAAGGTAGTAAACCGGAAATTCACCAAGACCTTTTGAGTTCCTTCACCCATGTCAAGCAAGCTCTAAAATAGAAAAAACTACGTTGAGCCTATATAACCTAATTATGACATCTACAACACACCATGGGGCTTTCGTCCGCATGTTAACGGCAATCCCGATTGACGAGAACATGCCAACAGAAGAGAAGGCGATCCATTTGATCATGCTTCCTTTTGTGCCTGCAAAGCCAAAGCCATTCCAATTGAATTTCTATGATAATTCCATTAGGGAAGATCCTAAAAAGGGTGAAGTGACTACAACACCTCTCTTCATCACAATCTGGGTTGGCCAACACAAGGTCCAAAGGGTGCATGTTGATGATGGAGCTGCCACAAACGTCATCCCTTTCCCTATTGTGGACAAGCTAGGTTTGTTCAACTAGATTAGGACCACAACAAAATAATGCTTAAAGTCGTTCAATGGGGCACGAGTCGTGCTCAAGCGCACTGAAACACCACAAAAAATTTTGGCTAACACTGGAAGACAGAAATTAAGCTAAGTCATGTTGGTCCTTAGCATGACCAAGCTTGAAAGCCTAAAAATACCATCAAACAAATTTAAAGTAAGCAAGTGAAAGTTCCCTGGGATCCACAGAAGATTACAATGACATCTGGCATCAAACTTGGTAAATTTTGAGCTCAAAATACTTGGTTTTCACTAAGTATGCATCCTGTACGCTGGCCTACACATGCCCAGCGTAAGGCCCAGCGTACAGCAAATTTCGGAGCTCAAAAACTCATCAAAACATACTAAAGTGGAGTGTCCAGACCCCCCAAGACCTTCCCCAAGGTCCCCAGTAGGTCTCAGGCACTTGAAAATCAAATTTCGGGCTTCAAATGATGGTCGTTCATTCCTCTACGCCCAGCGTATACGCCCGGCGTAAGCCCAACGTAGAGAGACTTTCGGGCCCTAGAAATGGGTCAAAACGTGCCAGAACTGAGCGTCTGGACCACCCATGACCTTCCCCAAGGTCCCCAGCAGGTCTCAAGCACTTGAAAATCAAATTTTGGGCTCAAAATAATGGTTGTTCATTCCTCTACGCCCAGCGTATATGCCCGGTGTAAGCCCGACGTAAGCCCAGCGTAAGCCCAGCGTAGAGAGACTTTCGGGCCCCAGAAATGAGTCAAAATGTGCCAGAATCGAGCATCCAAACCCCCCAGGACCTTCCCTAGGGTTTCCATTAGCTCTTGGGCACCCAAAAATCAATTTTTGACCTTAAAATGAAGCATTTTCATGTGTATACGCTGGGCACATTTTTGGCTTACGCTGGCATCCTCTACGCTCAGCATCCATCAGCGTAGACGCCCAGCGTAGACGCCCAGCGTAGATGCCAGCATCCATCAGCGTAGACGCCCAGGGTAGATGCCAGCATCCATCAGCATATATGCCCAGCGTATACACCAGCGTCCATCCAAGTCCACACGCCCAGCAAGTCCAGCGTATACGCTGGCCTGATGTAGCGTATACGCCCAACGTATACAATGTTTCTAAATTGTAAGCACCCGGTCGATACGCCACGTGTCTCCCAACCCGATTTTCCCGGCAAAACCCCACCTATAAAAAGCCCAGTTTTCCGCATTTTCAGACGTGGAAAAAATTTACCGGAGCAGACACAAGAGACATTTACGCTGCATATCAGAGCTCAAAAACCCTTTTACGCTGGAGAGACCTGTACGCTGTACACACAGTCTCTACGCTCCGCCTGCCTTGTGAACTAGCCGAGTCATCCCTACACACGTCGGGGCCTTTCGTCCGCCTTGTGTCAAAGCCACAACTGCGTTTGGACCGGTGCACTTTGTAATCAATTCTCAATACAAAACAGTTTACATTTTGCTCAGATTTATTGCAGTTTTCTTCATTTTTTTTCAGTTTACATTTACAGGCTCATTTACATTATCGTGCTTGTTTACGGTTTACATTTAACATGCATTGTCTACATATAACCCAACGTTTTGTAGCGGCAAACGTTGGGGAAGTCCTTGTTTGATCCGCGTGCGAACCATTCAAGGCACTCTGCCTTCGTCCATTCCAGCTTGCCCTCAAGCGGAGGTAGGGTCGACTGTGCTTGTCCGTAGATCTTTCGGTGCTTGTAACATTCTAGCATTGCACTGACGATTTCGGTCGGTACAGGCACAGTCCATATTGACTTCGTGGTAGGGGATCAATTCCCCACAAATGCAACGTTTATTGTGGTTGAAGAGATGCCCGAGTTTAACCTGATCTTGGAGAGGTCATGGTTAGCACAACTTAGGGCTGTCTCTTCTCCCATTCATCAGGAGATCCATCTACCCTATGCAAACAGGGAGGTGGTGATCCATGGAAACAAAGTAGTGACACAAGCCATCAATAACATAGACATGGAATAGGGCTTAAAGGTCATAACCTCTGAGAATGAAGCGCCTGTCTCCGTAGACACTAACCACCTAGCAATAGAACCGACTTAGTAAGCTAGTTCAGAAGATAAAAATGTGTGGACTAAGTTACCCTTTCAAGAGGAGGACAATGATATGGACGAAGGTCATGGCAATGTGCCTCAGCCCTACGCCTCGTCCAATCCACGATGGGTCAACAAGTAGTTACACATAGCGTAGCAACTACACTAGTTTTAGCCCAGTTGGCATCTTTGTACATTTATCACCTCTTTTTTTTGCACCCATCCATCTACACTAGGCACCAATTAGCTTTCCTCTAAATCATTAGTGTATCGCTTCTTTACCATCTCATGGCCCGAAATGGCCTAAAACTATGCTACTACATAGGGGCCTGAAATGGCCTAAAACTAATGATGGCCCAAAATAGCCTAAAACTTGTGATGGCCCGAAATGGCCTAAAACTAGCGAGGGCCCAAGATGGCCTAAAACTATGCTACCATGTGATGGCCCTCAATGGCCTAAAATTAACAATGGCCCGAAACAGCCTGAAACTAGCAACGGCCCGAAATGGCCTAGAACTAAATCATAAAAATGAAATTTTAACATAAAATTAACCAGATAGACAATGCATAAGCTAACATAAAATCAATGCTTTTTCCAAAATACTTCTTTTCCATTCAAAATTTTTTCCACTTCAACAATGTTTTCGATAGTTTCGCACAAAATTCAAAAATTTATAAAAAAAACTCATGTTGTCATGGGTCATCTTCACCTACATCATCTTTGCCTGCATCGTTTGCCCCTACATCATCCCCTTTTGCACTGTCTGCGTCTTCATTTCCTCCTTTTGCCTCATTGTTTTCGCCCTCTATGGGCCCTGCATCCTTATCTGGAACCTACATGGTAAAGTGAAATAGTCAGTTAGGGCCACACATGAAAGCTAAGATAGCGTTTGAGCATTTACATAGCAGAATGTGACTAACCCAAGATGGCCCTAAGTCTGTTTCGAAAGGTATACGATCCAAATGAAGCTCGAGGTGGTGCCAGACCTCTTCCTCCATGATATTGGCCTAGTGCTTGTCTCTTGGTTCAGTGTCTGCGGAAAACTTCTCCTTCTCGGTAGTTGTCCATCTCAACAATCCCAAGGAAAAGGAGGTGGTAGCAGTCACACCTGTGGGAACGTCCACTTCCCGTTCAGGAAATTTAATGACTGTTACCTGCTCCATGAACTTGCTGTAAGCTTCATAAGTGCCAATGGCATTCACGAATGCTTCATAGATAAATGCCTTCACTAAAGCATCCCTGTATAGTTTGTGGTTGGTGGAACATTCTAGTTTATACATGTGTTTATGGTTTTTCTAAGATTTCCCCCACTCGTAAACTCTAGCGCTATAATATTTCCAGTCTTGGTTATTCTAATCCAACAAGTCCATCTGCATCTGTTGTTCCATTATTTCTCAGGTGGCTTCATTGTTGTGTCACACGACTGTCCAATATCTAGCATAATCTATTATCATCGTGCTCCAACTTTTGTCATTTCTATCATGGGTTATGAGAAACTCGTTCCNTCCAACTTTTGTCATTTCTATCATGGGTTATGAGAAACTCGTTCCTGGATTTGAGGTCTCCCACCTTGGCACTTAGTTTGACCTTCTCTTTCTCAGCCCTTTGGACCCATTTCCACAAGTCCTTGTTGAAGCGCCTACACTCCCACAAGGAGCATGTTGAGTGCAAAGCACATTTACTAGCCTCGTTGTATATGCGACGAGGCACCTTGGCCACTTTGGGTGAGAATGTAGGCACGACACTAACTTTCAACGCATGTTTTAGGTCCCATTTGAGTCTAGAGGCTACAAACATCCAAACAATGCATTAGTCACATTAGCGTAGCAAGGTTAGCAGCTCAAGACATGTAGTATAGCAACCTAAAAGAGCTTAGCGTAGATACTTTACTTACCCACTTTGGGGTCAACCTGTTTGAGATGACTGACCATGTCATCGACGACCCCCTGCATGAATGTAAATTTATCAGAAGTCTCGGCCGATAGTTCTAAGTGAGTCAAGATAGGTTCTGCAGTATCGACATTGGTGTCTATCATGCAACCAAATGCATTAGTAGTGACCAAGGTGGGCTGCAATAAAGATGAGAGTAATGTAAACGACAATGTATGTTGTCAAACTCACCAGCGTCTAATTGCAACTCCCCTTCATCCTGACTCAAAATTATGGTAGCACCTTTGGCACTTGTTCGCTCCCCTGATGCTGGACTGTGTTCAGCAGAAGGACCTCCGGTAGAAATCCCCTTACGATTGATGCGAGCTTCCTCTTTATTAGTTGATGCCTTTCTTTTCAAGGCACTAGCATCCTCTTCATCCATAGGAGACTCTTTTGTGCCTCCAAAAATGTCCTCCTCATCAGTAGGAGGATTCTCCCTAATAACAAGAGCCCCTTACTTAGTGATAGGATCTCCTTTCCTCTTGACTAGGGCCCTTTCCTCTATGATTAGGCCCCCCACGTCTTTATTTGCCACCCCCATCTTTGGAGCTGACACCTCTTCTTCATCGTCTTCTTCTTCTTCTTCTTCCTCTAGCAGCAAAAAAAAAGCAACATATTTTCGTTTAGCTTAAACCAAGTTAGCGTAAAGTAGGTGCTATGCTATGTTACGTTATTTAGCGCAGCATAATGTAGCAGGCATTAACAAAATAGGCAAAGAAATTAACATAAGCATTTACCGATAGGAGGTTGCATCCTGTGTACCTTAAACCGTAGTGTCTACCCTTCCTCTTCTTTTGTACAGAGGGTCTCCTTAGTCGAAGAAGGCCTCCTTCGCTAAAACTTAGTAGTCACTATCTCAACGATGATGCATTTCCCCTATGATACGCTACCAATAACGGTAGGGGGCGCCCCTTCCATGCTATCCTGGCCATGAAAGTTATGGGCCACTCAATCTGTAGTCGTCATAGAGAACGACTCCCCAATAGCTTCTAGGGGATCTTGGGCTCAGGTGCTTCGGAATACTTGGTAGATCCATGGTTTGGATATTTGGTTGCAATCTCACATAACCCAGAATCCATTCTCATGGACTACCAAAAACTCTGTGAAATGCTGCAAATAGGCTATGAAGAAGGTGTAGTGTACATTGAAGCAAGACTCCTACTTCTTATGAAGCGCAACCACTTTAGTCTGCAAGCCTTTACACAGATTTCCAGCCTAGTTGTAGAGGGTGCCCTCTTCCATAACCTCCTTCATTATCCAAGCTTGTTCAATCTCCATGATCTTTCCTTGGGAAAGCAGCTGGGGGAAAGCACAAGCACAGAAGATGGGATAAACCTCTCTGGCGGCGATCAGCTTGACTTTCTTCATGGAGATCCCCTTTTGCTCCTTTGAAACACCTAGCCATTCCTTGATATCCTTCCTCTAACAGTTCAACTCTCTCTTGGTCCTTTAACCTATAGGGATGCCGTCAACAGGGACACCGAAAAGGTCTGCAAATAGCTAGTCATTAATCTCAAGGACCACCCGCACACCGTGTACACGTGTGTAGATGCGGTCTGCCTTTTCGGAGAAGGACTCCACTAGGATGAGAATCTTAATGGCAAGGACACTTGGGTTTGAGACCAGGAACAAATCCATGAGCCTAGCATCTTGAAGATGCCTGGTCAGGGATTCCGAGGCCATGCTGCATATCCAGCGTTGGCTCTCATCCACTTCCCCATACTTGAAGAAGACATTAGCCTCCTGGTTCCTAGAGGTAATCACCATCACCTCCTGGGACTTTTTCACCGCTATAGCCATTAGCACAGTTAGCAGTAATGACACTCAGACATGTAGCAATTCATTATTTAGCTTCACAAGTTTGAACGGTGATGGGAATGATGGAAGACAAATCAAGACATCTTCAATGGTCTGAAAAAAATATTTACCTTTACGAAAAAAATATCTTGCATTTTCCATGGTCTGAAAAGACCTTAAACTAGCAACCCTAACACATAGTTTCAATCCAGTTAATGGTCTGCAAAGATCTTAAACTAGCTATCTTGACCTTCTACACATTGGCAGTTTCTAATGACGTTAAACTAGCAATTTTGCATTTTAACATTAGTAGTTTTTCGTTCTTTATATTAGCAGTTCTACATGTCTACATCTAGGTGGTCTAAAATGACCTTCAACTAGTACTCTAACCAGTTGGCAGTCTGCAATGACATTAAACTAGCAGTTTTGCACCATTACATCAACAATTTTGCATTTTTACATTAGCAACATTCCATTCTTTATATTATCAATTTTTCATTTTTCTATCCAAGCAGTCTGCAATGATGCTAAACTAGCAGTTTGGCATTATTACATCGGCAGTTTTACACTTTTAGATTAGCAGTTTTATGTTTCTACATCTTAACAGTCTGCCACGACTTTAAACTGGCAAATTTTATGACTCTACATCTTACTTTATACTTACGTCTATCGTTGGCATTTAGTTGCTATTTTGCAAGTTTTCACCAGGCATAATTGTTACAAACAGGTACCTATTAATCAAACTTTCATCTCATTTTGGTAGGTTGAGCGAGAATGGAACTCCATCGTGATCTCTCTTCACCGTTAGCTTTAGCAGGTCCACATGGCAAACTCGCAAGACAACTGAACCCAGAACTAATAGACTGGGAATCATACACAGTTAACACCATAGCATTCTTAGGAACACCCCCAGACTGACCTGAGCATCTGGTCTAAAACCTAAATTTAGAGGTTGGGGATGTAACTAAGGACCCACTCATCGAAACACCTATGACCACATCCAAGGGGAAGGTAAAAACATTGAAACTTAGTTCCCTCTTGTATTCACAAATGCATAAAGATGTAGCCAAAGTGTTGCAGGACAACATTGAAGTTTTTGCATGTTCATACAACAACATGTCAAGTTTAGATCTGAGGCTGATATAGCACAACATCATCCTAGACCTATGCATAAAAGCAGTCAAGCAGAAGGCTCGTAAGGTTAAACCAGAGATTGCACTGGTCGTACGGGATGAAATCACCAAGCTATACCAAGCTGGTTTCATTCGGGTAGTTGATTACCTGAAATGGGTGTCCAATATCATTATAGTTTCTAAGAAAATGGGAGGAATATGAATCTGTATAGACTTCCAGGATCTGAACAAGGCAACGATCAAAGACGATTTCTCACTCCCAAGTATTAATCAACTCATTGACACTACGGCTAGTCATGCTCTGTTATCCTTCATGGATGGTTTCTCCAGCTACAACGAAATTTGCATTAACCCCAAGCATCAATTAACAATAACCTTCATGACCCCATGGGGTACCTTTTGTTACACTATGATGCCTTTCAGGATCAAAAACACTAGAGTGACCTACCAACGAGCCAAGACCTACATCTTTAATGACTACATCCTAAAAAATGTGAACAACTACGTAGATGATATAGCGGTCACATCTAAAGAGGATGTTGATCATCCAGACGATCTAGGGGTAGTCCTCAAGTGTTGCCAGATTCATGATTTACACCTAAATCCTAAAAAGTGTGTCTTCAAGGTGAGAACCGGGTGCATGTTAGGGTTTGTAATATCAGAGGTTAGGATACGGGTGGACCCTGACAAAATTAAGGCCATCGTCAACCTGAAACCTCCTACAGATCTTAAAGAGCTGTGTGGGTTACAAGGTAGAATTCAGTTCATCAAAAGGTTTATAGCAAAGTTGACCAACAAGTTACACCACATGCAACATCTATTGAAGAAAGGGGTTAACTTTGAATGGACAACTCAATGCCAACAAGCCTTTGATGATCTAAAAAAAGATCTTTTGCACCTCTCAACTATTTACCCACCACAGAGGGATAAGCCTTTCTTCATCTACCTTGCCACCTCAGACACATCTATCGTGGCACTGTTATGTCAAAAACAAAATGACAGTTCTGAGATACCAGTGTACTACCTGAGTCATGCACTGATAGCATATGAGGCAAAATATAATGAGGTGGAGAGAAACTGCCTTGTCTTAGTGTTTGCATTGAAGAAGTGGAGACACTACCTGTTTCATAGCAAGATTAACATTATTTGCAAAAGCAACATACTCCAAGCTATCACAAACAACTTGTATGAAAGCAATAGGATAACCCAATGGAAAGCAATAACAACGGAATTTAATTTGCATTATGTGTGCCAATCATCGACAAATGGTCAAGCTATAGCGACACAACTTATGACTTCACCTATCGATGATCAAGCGATCATAGATCCTGAATTCCCAGATAAGCATGTTAGCACTATCAACGTCATCCCGTCGTAGCTTGAAGCTACTTTACACTTCGATGATGACTCGACCACGCGAGGAGGTAGTGCAACTGTTATCATTTCCTTCCCCTCTAGGGAAATGCATTCTTTAGCTTATTATTTTACGTTCCCTTGTATGAATAACGTGGTAGAGTATGAGGGGTTACCCAAGGTTCTCCTAGTTGCCAAAGTGTTACGCATACAACACCTGGCAATTCGCAGAGATTCACAACTTGTTGTGAACCAAATCACCAAGGTCTATGCCTACAAAGCTGTACATCTACAACCCTACTGTGACTTAGCAAAATTCCTACTTAAATAGTTTGTAATTACGGATGTGCAACACGTGCCATGCAATGAAAACACCATAGCAGATACCTTAGCTACCCTAGCGTTAAATGCCCCATCACATCTATTTGTGAATTTGCCAAACTTGATTACCGAGTGTGTGGAGCCTATCATTCAAGTAGTACATGTAGCCTCTATTAGTGCTATGGATACCCAGGAGTGGTATGCCAACATTAAAGCCTACCTACAACACGATGAGCTCCCAAGCGGATTGACATCTGTGTAGAGAGACACTATCCGTAAGCATGCTCGGCAATACGTGCTCATGGGAGACAATGCCCTATGCAAGCACTCCTATGATGTGATACTGCTGGCATGCATAAATGAGGAGAAAGCGCAGAAGGTTGTTAATGAGGTACATGAGAGACTATGTGGTGGATACATAGCACCTAGGGCTATGGCTGCAAAAATCATATGCTTAGGGTACTATTGGCCTCACATGGAGAATGATTTCTTGGCCAAGGTCAAGATGTGTGACACGTGCCAAAGATATGCAAATCTCATACACGTTTCACCTACAGAGCTACATCCAATGCAGATCACATGGTCTTTCCAATGATGGGGACTAGACCTCATAAGACCTATCATGCCTAATTCTTCCGCAAGGCATAGCTTCATCATCACCGCCATTGAGTATTTTACTGAGTGGGTTGAGGCTATTCCCCTGAGGAAGACCACATCATAGTAGGTTTTCCACTTTATCTTAGACAACATCATGATAAGGTTTGGGCTTCCTATGACTATTATGATTAACAATAGGCCATAGTTCAGTAGTGCCAAAACCCGAACCTTCTACAGTAATCTTGGCATCAAGCAATTGTTCTCCTCACCATATTACCCATAGGTGAATGGATAGGCAAAGGCTACAAATAAGTCCATCATCAACTTGTTGAAAATAATGCTTAACAATAGCAAGAGGTGATGGCATGAGCAAATCCTCTATGTGATGTGGGCTTACAGGATTACATGCAGGACTACGATAGGTAAGACACCTTATAATCTTGTGTATGGATCTAAAGCAATGTTACCTCTTGAATTGCAGGTGTTATCACTCTGGATGATCCTATCAGATGTCATAAGTGACGCCTAGAACACTGATTCGAAGATCATCAACCTCGACTCAATAGAGGAGAAGCGTTCACAAACACTAAGTCGCATAGAGCATTACCAAAACAAGCAGTGGCAAAAACATCATGCAAATCCACATCAATGGCCAATACAGAAGGGATACCTCATTCTCAAGGTTGTCCATGAGCATATGAACAAATTCTCAGCAAACTGGGAAGGTCCATACATGGTCATAAAATCCTTTGGGAACAGGGCCTTCAAGCTGGCAGACATGGATGGCAACGAGTTCGCAAATCTGGTGAATCATTCATATCTCAAGCTGTACTACATCTAAAGCATGAACACAGTAATCTCATCTTCTATAACGTAAAATTGGCAAAGCTCATCCGCTATGACATAAAAATATCAAATAAATGTTTTCTACGACGTAAAACTGGCGAAGGTAAGCTCATCTGCTATGACGTAAACCTGGCAAGGCTCGTCCGCTACGACGTAAAACTAGCAAACAAACGTCCGCTACAACCTAAAACTGGCAAAGGTGGCAAATGTCTGCTATGACATCAAACTAGCAAAGGTAAGCTCATTCACTATGATATAAAATTGGCAAAGCTCATCCGCTACGACGTAAAATTGGCAAACAAACATCCGCTATGATGTAGAACTCGAAAAGGTGGAAAATGTCCACTACGACATAAAACTGACGAAGGTAATCTCGTCTGCTATGACGTAAAACTAGCAAAGTTCATCTGCTACAACGTAAAACTGGCAAAAAAATGTCCACTACGACGTAAAACTGGCACAGAGAGTCTGCTATGATGTTAAACTGGTACAAATGGTCTACTAGGACCTTAAACTAGCTCATCCACTATCCGCTACAACAATAAACTGGCACATATGGTCTGTTAAGACCCTAAATTAGCACAATGGTTTGTTGTGACCTTAAACTAGCAAAACATAGTCTACCAGGACCTTAAACTAGGTTTTCAACATGTCCCCAGCATGCATCTACGATGATATACAACAAGCAAGCGTGCACAGTGCTGACACGGGGTGGGAAGTTGTAGTTCCCAAATGCAGTTCACGATGCCACGACAACACCATCAGGAACATATGCAACGTCTCTACTCTTGGCATCTTCCTAATCCTCTAGAGATGTCATGTGACATCATGCTAACCCTCTGGACNGTCCTCTAGAGATGTCATGTGACATCATGCTAACCCTCTGGACCTACTACCGTGATGGCTTAGTGCCCTGGCAATAGCCTCCCTGGTCAGCGCCTGCTGCTAGAGTTCTAGCAGTATTGTGGCCCAGCCACGATATTGTTAACCTCCAGTCCCTACCAGCATCCAAGCTCAAAATATGTTTAGTTGTTGGGTAGCCAATCTCACAATTGAACTAAGACTACGTGTCTTTGGTAGGGATTCTTGAGCATTTGCACTCATAGCAACTCCCAGCCTCTTTGATGACAGCTCCTTCACGCTGATGCTGCTAAGGCTACTCTTGGCCTTCCTGGTTTGGACGCTGCATGACTCAGCAATGACATCAGTTTCCCCAATAGCATCCACAGCAAGATCCTTACCTTTGATTTGCATCATGGTTGTTTCTCCTGGTTTTCTCTCTATTGTGTTTGCAGGGTGCATACCAAAGGGGCGTCAGTCGAAGGTGCATCTTACAACGTCAAAAAATGCTACAGTGTTACAAGGTGGTTGCCTTGACTAGCTTAATTACTTTTGAGTGCACATCCTATCCTTCCCCTTTGCATACCTTATCTCATCCCTTACACTCACGATTCGCTCTCCCCCCTCTTTTACAAACTTTTTTCGACACTTGTCAAGCCCTCCCATATGCTCAACCACAAAGTCCATGATGCACATAACATAGCTTGCCGCATGGGAAACATCTGTAGGAAGGTTAAGCCCCATGTGGATGTAACACAACTCATCCTGGGAAAGAAACACCTATCCTGCAACAACAAGGTTGTTTGCAAATGTAAACAGCAAAGGCAAAAGCATAAAACAACAAAAGCTCATGCACAAAAAAATGTGCCTAAAAAAATGGCACACAAGCTATTTCACAATCACCCCCTCTGATCATTTCAACGAGAGGTCGAAGGTTAGTGAAAGAAAAACTGACCATGCAAACAACTCCCTCACAAGCATTTCAATGAGGGATTCTGCTAAGTTTCACCTTTACCTTTTCCTGAACCTCCTCCCTCCCTGCTTAACCCTTCTCTTTTCCCCTGCATAACTAATGCAACACTCTCAAGCACAGCTAAGCGATCTCTTGGCGATCACTGAGGAGCAAGGTTAGTATTCTATCTTTCGTGGTGTTTTGTATTCTTTGTCAGGGTCCCTTAGGTCCATCCTCCAAACATCGACAAAGAGGGGCCAATGAAACACCCTAAATTTTCAAGTCATTCTTGCTTCATCAAGTCTTTAAAATTCAAGTAGTTTCATGACACTTAGACAAGAAATGGATGCTCTGAGTTTAGACTGTCTAGTTTGGCAAGTTTTCTACACCCAGTGTTGATAGGCTCAATGGACTCTCCAACCTGCCCACCTGGGTAGCTCATCCAACTAATTGCCTATTCAGAAGCGAGGTGTGGAGTTGTCAACGGTGCTTAGGATGTGCAAAACAGTTTGGCAACTTTTCTAGCTAGGAAGTTTGCTACGCTACACTACGCTATGTAGCGTAGCAGGCTTCAGGAGATAGTTGTTCAGGCAATCAACTATGAACTATTGCAAGATAGACTGTTACGCTATACTATGCTATGCAGTGTAGCACAGCATAGCAAGAGTAATCTAAGAGAGCTCAGCTTACTTAGTGATCTCAATTGCACTCAGTTAGTACCTCTAGCCTTTAAAAACAATTGTTTCGTTCAACTTCAAGCCCTTCAGTAAAGATCCTCTCATTAGAAAAGTAGCATATCAAGCAAAAAGTAGGCTATGATGCTTGCTATGCTACGCAGCGTAGCACAACATAGCGATGATGCAAGAACAGTAAAAGACATATCCAAAATGTAGAATCAACAAGTTCAAAAGCTTCACCTCGCAGATGATAAATGTTGCAGATTGTCAACGTGATCATTAGAGAGCAAAGGTTGCAAATTGCAGTTAAGGCCAGCTGCTACACTATGCTACGCTACATAGCCTAGCATAGTGTAGCAAACATGCAAAGTTAGCCTATACACTTCAAAGACTTCCACCACATCCAATCAACTCTGAAGCAAATTTCTTCTTCGAACTGGTGGCTACACTATGCTACGCTACATAGCGTAGCAAGTAGCTATGTTATGCCAGCATGCTATGCTACACAGCGTAGCAAGCGGCTACGCTACGCAAACATGCTACGTTCCACAACATAGTGTAGCAAGCAACAACACTACATTAGCTCGCTTCACTCTTTGTTAGCATCGTTGGCACACATCTCCAGTTTCGACAGCATGATTGCAGCATGGTAGGCTTGTCAATCAATCAACTTTGCATGACCATGCGACATGGACACATTAACACCTTGCGAGCCAAGGACACATGGCATCCAAATGACATCTTTCACATGCTCCTAGCCCTATAAATACCTCAACGAGCAACTCTCAAAGGGTTGGAAAACTTAAAGGTTGACATTTTGGCCATTTTTGAGCATTTTTGGCATTGTTTGGCAAATCGGCAATTTAAAGGGCATTTTTTAACAATTAGCAAGTTTAGCAAACATTTTTCTTGGCAAAGATCAAATTAGCAATCTTGAGTATTGTAAACATTCCTAAGTTGACAAAGCCAAATAGCAGGCATTCCCATTTGGCATTCTGTTAGCTCTTTCCTGATGCCTTTGTAGCATTTTGCATTGTTAGCTCTTGGATCCACGTTCAAGCGTACAATTGGCTTGCTTTGAACGTCTATGGTTACTTTTAGGATCTCTGTGCGCCCATGCGTCGCGCAACCAATTGTATCCACCTTGGCAAAGTAAAGCCGTAATCTTGAAGCGGTGCATTTCCTAACTCCAGTTTACTTTATTCTTCTGCTTATCATCGCGTCTTACAATGTTTTTGCTTCCTTGCATATAATAATCATTATTTTTACACCAATAAACATTGTTTTCAAATCACACATTTGCAAAAGGTTATAGTAACATTGATTAGGGCCTTGTCTGATTGACCAAACCGTTCAAGGCACCCCATTTCCGTTTATCCAGCACAGCCCTCGCGTGGATCCAGGGTTAAGACTGTCCGACTAACGACCTCTCGGTGTTTTTCAGCCGCTGACGTTTTCGGTCACTACACTTAGATCAACAAAATCAATCTTTGGAAGATCAAAACACTAATCTTTATGTTGGGGTTATTGAGGTTGAGCACAGTGAACATGTTGTAAATGACTATGTGAGTGGAACTATAAAAAATCCTATCTCTCATGTAGGTCTCACCCAATTCTATCAAAGTTCTAGAGAAGGTGAAGAAATCTATGGAGACACCTTGCCTTATCAACAACACGATGGATTTCATCAGAGTAATCCACCACCTTTAAGGGAAGATAAAGATATAAATAAGACCCTACCTCTTAAAATAGTTGAAGATGTGCTAAATTTTAATGACACGTCCATGAAACATTCTCCTAGAAAGGCTATATTCGATGACCCACCAAGACCTAGACCTATCATTGAAACTTATATCAAAGAAAAACTTTATAGAAAATGATCAAGCAAGTTAAGATTAGATCTTGATTTTCGTAATCTTAAGCATTGACAAATTGTTAAATAATGTCTTGACAAGAAGTACATTGGTGAAGTATTTAAGATAGGAGACCTAGTCCCAGAAAAAGGTAGAATATTTGACCAAGAAAATCTCTTAGGTAAGTTCTCTCTTATGTGGTCAAGCCCATTCTGAGTTAAGGACATCCTTGGCCCCAATGTGTACAAGGTTGCTAATGTGCAAGTACATACGTTACCTAGCAATTTTAATGCATTTCATTTAAACCATTTCTACTCAGATGCCCCACGTGGACACCTAGTAGATTCTTAGTTGCATGTTTTCTTCCTCTTCATCATCCATTTCATTTGTGTATAGTTGCATTTGCGTATTTTCTTTGCATTTCCATCATTTCTTTATTGGCATATTATTTTTATTTTTTCTTTGCATATGATTTGAATAATCATTATGGTCCACCATTAAGAATAATGTCAGTATAATGCTTTATATAATATTTCTCATTAATATTACATAAAATCTCTTTTATTACTATATATTTCAATAATGCTTTGATTCTTCCGAGTCTTTTTTAAGGTTTTATTTTCTTTAGTTATGTTGGATTATGGAGCATGAGATTTGTGTTAACTTATCATGTAATCATCATGATCATGTGAGTGTAGTATAGGTGATGTTGGAGAATGGTTAGCCATAATCACTAGGTGACCTTGGAAAATCCCATTTTCCCTCTCATGAACCCTAGTCCTCAAGTGCAATGATCCATGGTTACCCTATGAATAATGGGGTGAAGTGTGTTCATCTCCACTTGAGAACCCCTAGACACCTAGGAGACCTACTATGATGCCATCAAATTGTAATCAAAGACACATACACAAGGGTTGAACTACACCATGGACAAAGTTTCGAAAGGACTGTGTTCATTAACAGTGTAGTTAATCGGCCAAACTTGTGTTGGAATTCCTACCTTAAAAATTAAGTACACCATGGGCAAAGTTTCCTAAAAAAAATTAAAATAAAAAAGAAAAAAGAAAAAAGGAATGAAGACCATGTTCATTGGTAGTGTAATAAGTTCTTGAGTGTGATGGGGTCTAGCAGTTATTCTCACCCTAACTTTCATTTTCCCTTTTGAACCTATTTTCCAAGAAAGAAAAGGCAAATAATCACTTTTCATCCATTTTCTTTTTCAATGTTAACAAAAAAAATATTCCAAGGAAAAATTTAAAAGTTGCGGCTAGTCACAATCTAACATGAGCTTGTCCTTCTCATTAAGTTTAGTATGGGTCTTGTGTTCAAAGTAGTCTCCATGTTGTTGACTTTTACCTTGTCAGAGAATTGGGAAAGAACTCATAATTATATTTTAATTATATATGGATATATGTAGTTAAATTAATAAAATTGTATATTTAGAGTTTGATTAAATAAGAAAGTGTGGTTTAGGTGGCCCGCATTTAGTTCTCTTCTGATTATATGGTTATTTTAGTTATGTTTAGTTTACTTTTAAGTTTCCATTTGCTTGTTTTGTGCTGTTTGTGATTCCCTACCTATTGCATCATTTTAAAATTTTTGTGATCTTGTTCTTTGCACTTGCATGCAATTAAAAGTTTGGGGACTAAGTATTGATGTCAACACTCCATGCTTTCATGGGGCCATGATTATCAATGTCTCTATTTCTCTCTCTTAATAACCACAGTAAAAATCACGCGAGTGGTGGACATTTAAATTGCCAGGTGGTGGTTTCAAACATTAGTGATAGATGTGGGCACTTAAATTAGAAAATGTGGATGTTATTACATAAAAAGTGGTGGTGATTTTTATAGCTGTTACATGAAACGTGGACATCATTATGGATGATTGCAGCAACTATAAAACCAAGGGGGAAGGGGCTTTTGCGTGGAGTCCAAAAGGGGGGCTATTAGTCTTGAGGGGCAGCTTCTTCTCCACTAAGCAGTGGTTTCATTTTTTCTTTTTATATAGGCTTTTAATTGATCTTCGAGGAGGGTCCAAAGAAAGAGCTGACGCCTCAAAATCAGATCCTTGTGGGTCTTCTTGGTGATAGTAGGAGGGTTTTTTCTCTCTTCTTTCTGTCTGCAACAACGTAAGCAATGTAGCCCATGTGCAGGACATGAGACGTGGTTGTCTTTGGATTGGTAGCTTGTCTTGGTGGTGCAGACGTGTGTGGATGGTCTTCCTCTCTACAACGGTGCACAAAAAGTGGTAGACGATGGTAGGTTTTAAGAACCACAGTTGCTACCATGTGCGAACTATGGTGGGCAGTCTCTCTTTCTCTCTTTTTTTCTCTCTCCCTCTCTCATGACGATCATGGTCTTCGTACCCAGAAGTGGATAACATTACTTATTATATTTAGCAACTTTGAGATAGTTACTTATTTTTTAGTTACTTATTATATTCTCAACTTTGGGATTGTTATTTAATTTAAATTCAGATTTTCACTTTAAATCTTGATTTTTTTGGTTTGGTTTGCTATTTTCAAAAAGCTACATAGCCCTCTCCAACCGAGCCTATGGCGTCCTAAGCAACAGTCTCCTAAAATGAGTTTTCTTTCCTGGTGTTGATGCGAGCAAAATTTATGCATCAATAGACTCTAGTTGCAGTAGTGTATGGAGTTAGGATGCCAATTAACTAAAGCTCCATTAGGATCAAACTTATCCAAAACGTTGCAGAATATTTGGGGATTGTGGTGCAACTTTGAAGATCGTCTTATGGACAACAGACGAGGCTGCCACCTACCCTGATGGCAATCCAGGGCTTTCACCTACCCTCACGTGTTACCAAGGTTGCATGTCTAAATAAATAGAGAGTTGCTTCTTACGTCTATGATTTTTAACATTCCTTCGCAGAAATTGATGAAGTAGCGGGCCCCTTCAAAGCCTGCTACAACAATTACGTACTGAGAATGTTTAGTGCTCCGACTCAGACTTCTTTGACCTTGCCCCCTATATGCATAGGTCACATGAGCTGGGTTTTGTAATAGTTGAAGTGACGGTTGAAAATCGACGCCATTCTGGATTTATACCGGAAAATAAAACAGGAATTAGCAAATATCGTCACACATAAAAGTTTTTTGTAAGCAGTATTAAGCAGGGAAAAATCATGTTTGGAATGTCCCTGGTCTACGAATGTTCTGCAGGTAGAACGTTTAGCATATTTTGGCATCAAAATGCAAAAAAGATACCAATAACAATTTTTTATTTTATTCTAAAATATTGTCAAAATGATTTGCAGATGTTTAAAATATATCAAGAATAACAAATTTATCCATAACTTTCGATACCGTGAAAGTTGAATGTCTTATGTATAATTATTCTTTCTCATGTACCCGTTGCATCCCCATGACATTTTAAAAAACCCATGGCATCCCTTAAGATATTTAAGGATACCTCCCAACTTTTCCGATTCCTAGTCTCCTAGAAACAGGTGAAACACTGCTGGCAAGTCTTATCTGAATAAAGACCTTGAAATTAATTTATACAGAAAAATAAAATTAGAATTAGCAAATATCCTTACATATAGAAGTCTCTTCTTAGTATTATTTGAATAAGGAATTTGAAATTGGTATGAAAAGTTCATCATGAGCAGACCACAAGTTGATTTTGATCATGGTGAAATCTGTATTGAACGAAATCTATATTAACTAAGAGTTATGGAAGAGACACCATTTACCCCTATAAAACATATTGGGGAGATAATACATATTAATTATAATGTGTTAGCAAAATTTTTGTTTTTAAATTTTATCCTTAAATGGATATTGTATACTACCATTTGTAAAAACTCATTTGGCAGGCAAAGTAATTGGGCTGAATAAGCTCTACAATTTTAGTTGAATAAGTAAAATAATAGCATACATTCGTTAACCTAAATAATGTAAATTTACTACATTTCAAAGGAATTTTTAATAGAGTTATAATTGTTATTAACATGATGAAACCATGGTAGGCAAAAAAGGATGCAGATTTATTGCCCTTATTAACGCAGACAAGTGAGATGCACGTGAGCTCATTTTCAAGTATGAAAGTTATAAAATAGTATCATATACATTATTTTTATGGTTAACAACTTGTGAGCTATTGCAAATCAAAATTGTAGACCATGATGATGTGAGATTTACCATAGTTACTGATATTACATTTTCAAAATTTGATTCTGTAAGCCATGAAGTTCTAACTTATGTATTTGACTATAAGTGTAAATCTCTTTTTAAAGTATACAATTAAAATGAACTGAGCTCAGCATGTACCATTGCATATTGTAAACCACAATGTGGTTTGATTCAAAATAACTGATTGCATTCATTTTTAAGAAGTTTATCCAAGAAAATTCTTGTGTTTCTTCCAAAGGATGAAAACTACGAGTTCTAAATCAGGAAAATGCGTTCACATTGAAAGTCAAAATTGTGTAACGCGTTTTCTGGGTCCATGCACAAAATGTTTGAGAAGTTTCTTCCAAAGGACAAAAACAACAGGTTCTAAACCTGAAAAATGCGTTCACTTTGAATTGTGGAGAAAACGCGTAACGCATCTCTTGAACCCATACACAATTTCTGAGAAGTTTCTTACAGAAACTTTGTATAAAAGGACCAAAAATGGTAGAAGGTAAAGAATGGGTTTCTTATAGAGATCTTAGATATTTGCGTAAGCACACTGTGCAGAACGACTACAACGTCAGTTGTCCACATTACGTGAATTATCATCCGCCTCAGCCTCTGAATGCAATGAAGCTACAAAATTTTCACAAGAACAAAGTAGTTGCTGCAATGTTGTGGCTTTTCTGGATCTATGCTATCTTCTGTTTCAGGTTTACCTATAGTTACAGTGGTAGTGCTAGCCCCCATTATAGTGGTAGTGCTAGCCGGCCCCCGCCGCCCCTTACAGGGTGTGTTGTTGCTCTCCTGGGTCTTGTGACTGTAATCATCCTTCTCGCACATGCAAGCCCTGCTCTCTCCGTATTTCTAAGGTTTACCTATAATGGCTGTGTTACCCCTGTATCCTGCGTTTTATGACTGTAATCATCTTCTCCCTGATTCAATTACTGCTCTAGGTTAAGTGATTTGATGGTTAAAGGTTTACTGATATGATTAATAAAACGCTTCTAGATCTACTACATTGTAACCGGCATCTTTTCTATATCAAAAAATTTATGATAGTTTCCATCGTTCAGTTTCTTGTAAATGTTGCCAGAATGACACCAACACCAATGAATAAACAGGGCCTTCATCTTGGAGTTTACGACAGTAGCCCTTTTACCATTGTTAAAATTTTTGGGAACATTGTTTTTACTTTTAAAAAATAATAAACCTTGTAAGATCTTTAAACATAATTAAAAATGAAATTGAAATTTTATCTCCCGGCTAGAAATATATTTGCGATGAATTTTGAAAATATCCTTATAAAATTATCAAAGTAATATTTAGAACAAATCAATTAAATTTGCAATCTTACAATTGCATCTATATTTAATGTACTCAATGTAGAATATTGCATAAAAGAATGTTATTAATCTTCAATATTTCATTTGCTAATATTTCAGTTGTTTCAATTAAAGGTGTTAGTGATTATTTCAATTGTTTGATGTGGTATTTTTAATTTAAAAATATCAATAATGATTCATTAGTCTTTCAATTTATTGCTAATTTATTCCTTTCTTCATCTTGTTTTTTAGAGGTAGGCAATGTTGATTTTCCCTATTTTACCATCTAACATGTTTATCATTGGATTTTCTTCTTTATCTATATCTGTCCCTAATGTGGAAGCCCTTATCCACTTTCCACAACATTTGAGTGCTAATATTGGGAGTTGTTTTTGGAGGATACCTTAGCAAGGGTTTCCACATCAGAGATGAATATGAAACTTGGTTAAGTTATTTTTATAGTTTGCTTAATTCTTTTTTTCATAATGTTCACTATTACAATATGCATTTATCTTGGCTTAGGGGTGTAGTATAGTGATTAGGACACAAATTAATCATACAAGCTAAATAACTATAAATCAACATTAGAAAAACAATTCCTAATTTGAACTTTGTTAAAGTTGTTTGGATGCAACACTTCAACATATTACCAATATGTCTATATGAAGACTAGAAAATTAAAAACTGAAATTTTATTACATTTATAAACCCTTTGGATCTACTAGATAGTAGAAATGTAAGTGCTATGAGTATTGTTGTAATACCCTAATTATATATAATATGCTTACATTACAGAACATTGTTTAAAAAAAAACATGTGGTTTTCATCCTCAATGCTATTTATATTGCATAGTTAGTATATTCACTCTTGATAAGGAATTTTAAGCTATATGCCTATTTGAATTCTTAGTGATGGAATCCTATTTGTGTTTCTCAAATAAGCAGTTTGGCTATAATAATTAGTTAATGACTCTAGATAAGAGTAAGTGATAAGCAAAATGCAATCATCTTATCAAAGGATCCTTGTTTTCCAATTACCTTTAGTTATTAAAATAACTCTAATTATGATATCACCAATTCAATTATTAGTCATGCATACAACTTGCAATTCAACTTGTAAGTTCATTCAATGTTAGAAAGCCAAACTTGTTATTTAGAGTATGCTTAGTTTCTTAAATTAATAGATGTTGAATCTAAGAATTTATGAATTACTGAAGATTACTCTTGTACAAGCTCATTTAGTGTCTGTAGATTTATCCTTCAACAAGCTTATTGGAATATTACCCAGAGTGTTCCCATGAAACTTGACTTCACTAACGTTGAATGGGAATCATATTTATGGGTCAATTCCTTGGGATGCCTTATCAAGGCTGGAAAACTTAATAGAACTTGATTTGTCTAGCAAAAGTTCACAGCAGGGATTTTTGGATTGGTGGTAGAATTCAAGAAAATTCAAAAAAATTCTTTAGGAAACAAGTAGTTGGAAGGCAGAATACCAGCTGAAATTGGGTGGCTTAGCTCTGCTCTGTCTGAGCTTTCAATACCCAATAACTACTTGTTAGGCAGAATTATGCAAATGGTAACCTGAAAAATCTAAGATGTTTAGTCTTGGATCATAATAATTTGTTAGGTACCATTCTTTCCAACTTAGGAGAATGTTACATATTAGAGCTTCTAGACCTTTCTTCAAATAAGTTTGAAGGCTCCATCCCATCGGAGGTGGCAAATCTATACAACATTCAATTCTACTGTAATTTGTCATGCAACGCTTTGCATGGGAGATTGCCAACAGAAATTGGTCACATGATTCATGTGCTAGCAATAGATGTTTTAGCAAAGAATCAACGGCACAGTTTCGGCTTGTCTTGAAGGTTGCAAAAACCTGCAATATCTGAATTTCTCTTTTAATGAGTTTCAAGGATCCATTCCAGGGTCTCTGAGCCAGCTGGGATACCTAGTGTCCATGGACCTTTCCCACAACAATATTTCTAGTCCCATACCCTTTGAACTTGAGAAACTGTAAATGCTTCAAAGTCTCAATCTTTCGTTCAATGATCTAGATGGGCAAGTTCCAAAAGGAGGATATTGCGTAGCCCTCTGCGATATCACGTACGTGATATCGCAGGGGATGTGATATCGTGGCTGACGTGATATCGCGGCACATGCGATATCGCATCCCATCATACCCCCATGACTGAATAAAAACTCATCCTTGAGTTCCTTACAAAATATTGGGAAGGTATGGGATTCTTGACTGAATGGAACTAACGGTGCACTACCAAGTGTATAAATAAGAGGCAACTCTTCCTTGTTTCTCCATCTAGATCTAGACTTTAGTGAAACTTTGGCAATTTTACCTCTCCAGAGATAAAATAATTTCTATGTGCTTGTAGTAGGAGCTCGAAAGCGAATGGATCTTTATTTGAGCAAATATTGTACCTGAACACAAGTTTGTGTACAGAAATAAAGACAAACTTTTGGATAAACCTTGCAGTGCATGGACTAAGCTAATTAGGACTTTAATTATTGTTATTTATCATTTATCATTTCAATGCTTTATTAGTTAATTAAATCTTTCTCAACCCTTCTCCTATAGTTAAGTGCATTTAATACGACCGCTTCGAGCATGTGCGTTATGCTTGGTAATCACAGTAACGACTAGCGTTTGGTAATCCCAGAAGGTTGCATTGGTTCAAGGTATGAACGACAAGTGGGAACGGATGATGATGCTAGGTTAATTAAGGCCTATTTAGTTAGTTAAATTTAGTTAATTAGTCTCTTCATCCTTTACCTCATTAGCATAGGCAATAAAACAGAAAAGATATAAAAATCACATACCTCAGACTTACTTAACCATACAACCGTGACAAATATAAGTAAGTTTGGGAAGACAACGAAAGATTAATCTTAAGTGTTCTATAAGGCATGTAGGCACTTAGTCTGGGAAATTCAACCAGATCGTGCATGTAACGCTCATATTCGTATGGTTGAGTATAGGGGTAACTCGCCACTCATCAAGTGTGCAATGTATTCTTGTTTATTATTTTCTCAACTAACCCTAAGGGTTCGTTCCAATGATGTGAATGATTTCCTATGTTCTAGTTAGCACACAAACAACTAAGTCCTTAGCAATGGTGCCAATGATGAGTGGCGAGGTACCCCTATGCTCAACCATACGAATACGAGCATTTCACACACGATCTGATCGAATTCCAAGGACTAAGTGCCTATGCGCCATTTTGGAGCAAGGACGGGTTGGTTGATCATTGTCTTCTCAAGCTTACTGGTATCTCACAATTGTATGGTTAAGTAAGCTTGAGGCATATGATTTTTATAGCTTTTATGTTTTTATGTCCTGTTGCTAGTAAGGGAGGAGAGAGAGATAACTAAGTGACTAATTTAACTTAACTACTGATTAACTAGGCTTTAACTAATCCTAACACCAGTATCCATTTTCACTTGTCGTACACATCCTGAACCAGTGCAACGCTACTAGGATTACCAAACGCTAATCGTTACTAGGTTACCAAGCATTGCACACATGTTCAAAGTGATCGTACTGAGTGTAATTTAACGATTTTCTTAATTGATCAAAATGAATTACTATGCTAATAACAAAAATATAAAGTGCATAAAATAAAATAAATGTATAAGAAAATAAAATAAAAGAAATGTGTAAGAAAACAAATCTCAAGTGCTATAAGGATGAATCAAAGAGCTCATCTTTATTGCTATACACAAGGTGTGCTCAGGTACACAATGCTCGAATAAAGATCTGTCGACACTTAACATCCTACTGCGGGCACTTGGAAAATATTCTAACCTTAAAACAGATTACAAGAGTTTTGCTACTTGACTGCTATAAGACTTTTTCTCCCAATTGTGCACGTGGGCATTGTATTTATAGGCTTGGGAGCAACTACTCTAATAATGAGAGCAACCACTCTAATAATTAGCATAATTGCTAAAGAAACCACTAGAGTAACCACTTTAATAATTAGAATAACTACTAAAGAAACCGCTAGAGTAACCACTCTAATAATTAGAATAACTACTAGAGTAACTGCTCTCATCAAATGCCATGACTTTTATGGCTAAGGAAACACTTGACTAATTATTAATATGATGTTCACTTTTTTAATTGAAATATTTTTCTTAAAGGTATTTTTATTTTAAGTTTGATTAGCATTAAAGCATATCTAGAAGGCCTGAAAATTTTTAAGTGATCCATAGAGCTTTGGTAAAATTAACGTTCTTACACATTCTTTGTGTTTAATCTATTTGGTGGATTCTAATAAACAATAAACCATGAATTAATATTAAACACCTAACATTTGGTATTACTTAATCTTAATGTTGGTTCAATTTCAACTCCTTTAATTTATAATCAATTCCTTAAATTTCAAACACCCTAAATTATTGGGGTAACACTACTTTATAAAGTTGGTTTTAAGTTTTATGAATGTTTCATGTTGGCTATATGTCCTAGGGTATATATAGTCATCTATCTTCTATACCTATTAATATAAACAAAAGCAACTTTAGAATAGGAGATTTTAACTTGTTTGGAAATTGCCCATATTCATAAAGGTTTATTAATAAAAGTTGGCTAAGATTCATAAACCACCACTTTAGAAAATTAGGGCCAACACAAACATGCCACACATAGAAAAATTATAGTACTTATTTTATTTACCCAATGAAAAAGTTTGTTTTGTATTTTATTTAATATAAAGTACTCTTCTAATACTTACCCTACCATGAAAAAAAATGTTGTACATCTAAGTTATTCTTAAAATACTTAAATTATTAACTATGTTCCAACTAAATATTATATTGGTTGTTTGTCTTAAGCATAAACATAATCAAAAATTTAGATCCAAAAGAGCATCTAGTAACCTCTTACAAATACTAATAAGGTACTCGGACTCTTAAATTTAAGGTTATCATCCTTAAATTTAAAGGGGAAAAATTTTAGTTGTCAATATCCCATGAGTTCCCCCCGTGAAACAGGTACGAAACTGCCAACGGTAATTAAAAAGCTTGGAAGGTGCAATTCCTTAATGTATCTTTAGCATTCATGGTTAATTCCTAAGTTTAATTCTATTCTCAAGCGGAAACTTGAAAAAAGCAACAAAATTTAACAAAATTTGTTTACTAATAAGTATAATATCAAAACGTGAAGAACGCCCAGACGGTATAATGCATAATATAGACATAACCACACGCATCAAAAATATGGATAAGCCTTGGAGGATAATACACCCCACAAACTAAATCAATATGCACGCTGGAAGCTTATGCATAACCCCTGGAGGATAATATACTTTGAATGGTGGAGTGAAACTTAGATGTTGACTCTTCAAGAAGAAGACAACGTAGGCACTGAGTGGTGTTGAAGAAGACACCGTAGGCGCTGAGTGGTGTTGGGTGAGGGACTTTATTGGTGCATGATAGTGGCTTCTTATTTAAGATTCTCTTGGAGATGAAACTCAAACACTGATTCTCTTGGAAAGTTCCTCCAAGAAACGGGAAACAAAGGTCATGTCTGGTCTTTGGTAAGGGTTTTCACTGGTATAACATAGTGCCATTTTTATAAAGTCAGAAATGCAATTCCACAGCAAAGTATCCTCAATGCATTCCGATGGTAGCTTTTTGTGCAACACTTGTTCTAATTTATCAGGGAATGAATCTAGCACCCAACTGTGTAAATTGCAAAACCCATCAGGATTTTCATCAGTTGGGCTTTTACCTGTTGCCATTTCTAACAAGGTTACTCCATAGCTGTATACATCTCCCTTAGGTGACACCATTCCCCCTCCTCCATACTCTGCAAATTCATTATCATGTCAAAACCAATCCTAAGAAAATTCTTAAAATCTAAATTAGTGAATGTGTAACGACTAACCATAAATATCATGTATAACAGAAACCTCTATTATAGAGGCTTGTAAGGGTAAAGTTTAGGAAGTGTCAAATAAAGGATGATTTTCGAAAATTCAAATAAAGCCAAAGTACCAGGATGTAAGTAGGTACCTGGAGGAATATAACCAACTGATCCTGCAAGAGACAAACTAGAAGATAAGGAAGATACAGAATCAGTGCAGAGGAACTTTACAATACCGAAATCAGCAACATGAGCAACCATATCTTCATCAAACAAGATGTTGCTGGGTTTTATGTCACAGTGGATGATTTGAATACTGCTATAATGATGCAGGTATTCTAGCCCATGTGCAATATCCATGGCTATATTCACCACCTTTCTGAAGGATAGGTATTCATTCTCTCTCTGCAGGGCTTGTGCCAAACTTTCTTGGGGCATCAGTGGCGTGACCAGGGCTTTGTGTGCGCCTTCCCAACAAAAATCGATGATTTTTACTAAATGTCTATGCTTCACCATGCTCAAGGCCTTGCATTCTGAAACAAAACCTTTGAAGGCTTCTTGATTAATTTTGGTAAGGATCTTAATAGCCACATCAGTGCCATCTCTGAGAGTGCCCCTATATAGGGAGGCCAGGATTGTGGAACCCAGCAGCTTGTTGATGTTGAATCCTCTGGTGGCTTCACTGATGTCTCTGTAAGAGAACCGATTTCCATAGTTCTTCTTCCAGTTGTCAAATTCACAATTTAACACACCTCTATCCCCTCTATCCTTCAGACTCCTTGTGCAGTAGATTGATACATAGAAAACAAGGAAAATTACCAAAACACCAGCGCAGGCAGCAACTGGAGCAATGATTTTTACCTTGGAATCAGTGTGAGTGTTTGCCATGGATGTGCAAGCAGGTAGCTGTACCCATTCTCCACATAGCTTCGGATTTCCTAAAAATGATAGCTTGTTAAAATGATGAAATGATGCTCCCTCTGGAACTTCTCCAATTAGATCATTGAATGAAAGATTAAGGATCTGAAGCATCTGCAATTTCTCAAGGTCAAAAGGTATTGAACCAGAAATATTGTTGTGGGAAAGGTCCATGGACATGAGATTCTCCAGGTTGCTCAGAGTCCTTGGAATTGATTCTTGAAACTCATTAAACGATAAATCCAGTTGTTGCAGGTTGTTGCAGCCTTCAAGAACAGATGGAATGGTGCTGCTGATTCTATTTGCTGAAACATTTATGGCTTCAGTGTGAATCATCTTACCAATTTCTGCTGGCAATTTTCCATGCAAGGAATTGTGGGACAAACTGAAGTAGATTTGAATATTGTAGAGATTTGCCACTTCCGGTGGGATGGAGCCATCGAACTTATTTGAAGAAAGGTCCAGCAGCTCTAATTTATAACATTGTCCTAAGCTGGGAGGGATCGAACCTGACAAGTTATTATGATCCAAGACTAAACGTCTTAGATTTCTCAGGTTGCCAATTGCATCAAGAATTCCCCCCAACAAGTTATTTTGTATTGAAAGCTCGTACAGAGTAGAGCCAAGCCTCCCAATTTCAGAGGGTATGCTGCCTTGCAATTTGTTATTACCTAGAGCAATTCTTTCAGTTTTCTTGAATTCTCCCACTGACCCAGAAACACGACCTGTGATCTTGTTAGTAGACAAATCAAGATTTATTAGGTTTTCCAGTTTCCCCAAGGACTTCCAAGGAATTGGACCGGATATAAAGTTCCCATTCAAAAGTAGTGTCGACAGGTTGAATGGGAACACTTCTGGCAACATTCCCTTTAGCTTGTTGGAGGATAGATCTAGAACATTTAAGGTGGAGCAATTTGAAAAAGCAGATAAAATAGAAATTGTGGGAGAGCCATCATTTACAAGACGATTGGACATTACCCTGAAAACAGTCAACGACAACCTTCCAAACTGCAGAGAAATGACTCCTGTCAGCTGATTTTTATCAAATAAAATTGTACGAAGATTTCTCCAGTTCACTAAAGATGGAGGAATGCTGCCTATCAGGTTGTTTCGAGATAAGTAGAGAACAGATAGGTTTTCCAGTGTGCCCAGCTGAGAAGGAACATAGCCTGTAACAGCATTTTGATGCATGTTTACATGGCTAAGTCTAGACATGTTGCCAACTGATTCAGGAATATCACCAGCCAATTGAGGATTTTCAAAAACATACAGAAACATAAGATTCTTTAGCTTGTAGATTTCTTGTGGTAATGTGCCGGTTATGGGTGTCCGATAAATGTACAACTGTTCCAGAGAAGAGAGGTTTCCTATGGAAGAGGGAATTGAACCAGAGAGATTGTTTGTCTGGAGGGCGAGTATCTGAAGACTGAACATGTGGAAAATGTTGTGAGGAATGCTACCATGCAAGTTATTCTGTGCAATGGATAGTATTTTCAGTTGTGTAAGGTTTGTAAATGTGTCAGGAATGGTACCCTAGAGCCTATTTTCGCATAGATACAAAGTTTGCAGGTTTTTCAAGGTGCCCAGCTGGGGAGGAATTGTACCATGAAATGAATTATTGAAAAGATCCAGGTACGTGAGATAAGATAAATTTCCGAGGGACAGAGATATTGTACCTTGGATTTTCATTCTGTAAAGATCAAGCTTCACCACTCTGCCAGCTGAATTACATTCAACATTACTCCAGTTGCAGTAGTGTATGGAGTTAGGATGCCAATTAACCAAAGCTCCATTAGGATCAAACTCCACCGTTTTCTTGAATATAAGCAAGCTTTCGACGTCTTGTTCATGCGATAATTTTGCAGAGTGAAAACTACCATTCATCATGCAAATGGCAAACAAAACTAGATACCATAATACAACACTTCTACGCAGCATGTTTGCTGTTGGGATCTCCAACTTAACCTAAACGTTGCAGAGTGTTTGGCGTCACTTGCTTGGAATGCTGAATTTAAAGACTCGCAAGGGAAAGTTAATGTTGTGCATCATATTATTATTTGACTCAATGACCAAGCCACCGGCAGCTCTGATTATTATTGGACTCAATGACCAAGCCACTGGCATCTCTCATGTGAGTCTAGACACGCTTCCTCATTGTTATGCATTATTAGCACTCATTTGGACTTTTGTGACCCTACTTTAAAATTCATTGAGTGGTGGGCCTCCTTGTTGTTGTTACAACTGCACTGCATTAATTACGGAATCAAACTTTTCATGCCTTGAGAAGGCTTATTCTTTGTTCTTTTGATCATGCATTAAGACTCTTCTCAAATTGCTTCTTTGAAATTAAGTAATGGGGCTATTCTATTAACTTTGCTCGCTCTTCTCTAAAATTAAATAAGTAGTGAACCTTTTCTTTGTTCTTTCTACCTTACTATGACTTTTCTAACCTTTTCTTTGTTCTTTCTACCTTACTATGACTTTTCTAACCTTACTTCTTTAAAATTAAACTAGTGTGCCTTTTCTTTGTTCTTCTAACCCTACTACGATAATTATGTACTCAAATTTTTCTACTCCAGAAATCATGCTTAGATTTTTCTTACCTTGACCCTTCATCAGGTTAGAATTTCAAGATTTTAGTAGGTATCAAGAGGAGATTCTCTAACTTTTAAAAAAAAGTAGAAATATATTTTGTTTATTGTTAAAAAGTGTCATGAGTATACAACATCATCATCATAGCCTTGTACTAACAAAATATGAAGGGTTACATGAGATCTCTTTTGTCATTAGGAAAAGCTAGATCTTTATTTATTTACAATTTTTTCAAATCATCTTCAATTATTTTTTCAATCTTTTTATGTTCCTTTTGATATCTTTTTTGGAATAGTGATGTAGAAAGCTTTTCTATAGGCTCATTATCTAATCTATTTTGTACATTCCCCAACCATCTAAGACATCATTCTTATAGCTTATTTGAAATAGAAGCAACTCAAAATATTTCTCTAATATATAAAACTATGCAATCTATTATTATTATTATTTTTTGTAACATTCAACATCCATCAAAGCATCTACATTTTTGCCATATTGATTTGTTATTCATTCTTCTTTTGTATTCGTCAACATTCATCACCATAAAATATAGCAAGTATGATGGCTATCCTATTGTAGTGAGCAACCTCTTACCATTGAATTGTCATGTTTACTTTACTCCTATTTATGTTGTTGTCCAAATTGCATTCCATAAACTCTTGTATTGATTTTTAGTCCTAACCTTTTAGCATCTAGAAGTTAAATTGCAATAGGCAATGATGATACGATGATATAAAATTTATCATAGTTATATAAAATCTTCAAAATTTACACGTTAGTAAGCTTACCTTAAATTAAATTAACTCATATATTTGACAAGGTGAATCCCTTTTTTAAAGCTTTAAACTAAAATGTAATGAGCTATGCATGTGTCATTGCATCTCATAAATTATTGGATATGGTTTGGTTTGATTCAAGATAACTTGGTGCATTCATTTTTAAGAATTTAATGCTCTTAAGGAAATTTTTGTAAGTGGTCTCAATTGGAAAACAAAACGTAAACTTATGTGATGGTAGCCTTGGAAAAGCACATAAACTTGATGCGATGTAAATGAGCCATGGTGCCTTAGAGGTGATGTGATGTATATTAGCCTAACAGAGACAAGAGTGGAAGTGGAATTTCATTTCTTTTTGTGGGTATTACCTTCATTGGTAGACTTAGTCCTCGATCCTTCATTGGTCTCCCCTGAATCGTTGCAGATTGGTTAGTCTCGCTTGAATATTCGCATTCATATTTTACGATGAAAAGCACGAATAACAGCACCATAGTAATGATGATTCTAATGGTGTAACTGTCCTCTACTTTTTGAGTTTTACTTTTCTATTATCAGTATCTACACCATGCTAGAGGACAAAAACTACGGGTTATAAATGGAGGAAACGTGTTCACTTTCAAAATTGCGGAGAAAACGAGTAACGAGTCTTCTGCGCCATGCACAAAATTTTCGTGAAGTATCTTTTCAGGAATACGCATTCGCTTTCAATGCTAAAATTGTGAGAAAACGCGTATAGCATCTTGTGGGTCCATGTACAAACATTTCGAGAAGGTTCACATTTACTTTGACCTAAAAGAAACCGGAGGACAATTCACGTTCATTGAATGCCAAAATTATGGAAAAAATGTCTACCGCTTCCTCTCAGCCCATGCACAAAATTTCTGAGAAGCTTCCTCGAGAGACTTAGTTCAAAAAAGACCAAAAATAGATGGTAGAGGGTAAAATATGGTTTTTTTATAGAGATCTTAGGTATTCGCCTAAGCATACAGTTGAGAACGAGCATTACGTGAATTATCGTTCACCTCATCCTCTAAATGCAATGAACCTACAAAGTTTTCACAAGAACAGAGTAGTTGCTGCAATATTGTGGCTTTTCTGGATCTATGTTATTTTCCATTCTAGCTTTATTTATAACGATAGTGTTAGCCCTAGCCCTGGACCCATTGACTATTGCTATCTTGAGTCTTGTGACTGCAATCATCCTTTCTCCCGGTTTCAATTAAGGTTTACCCATAATGGCTGTGTTACCCCTGGCCTTATGGCTGTAATCATCCTTCTCCTAGATGCAATTACTGCTCTCGTGGTTACCTTATGTGATTTGATGGTTAAAGCTTACTGCTCTTTGACTGTGCGGAGTATCTTGCCACCAAACTTACACCGGATTTACTGTTGTGCTGAATTTACAGGGCAGGGCGATTGGAATTTATATGGTAAACGTTAACAGTCAGACAGATAAGCACGTTTAAGAATCCAGAGAAAAAAAATCTGCCCATGGGGACGAGTCTCACTTAAGAACTCCAAAAAACCACTTTCAAGATGGTTGATTTTTGAGCTTTCCATGATTTTGTTTTTATCCAAAAGGCTCCAATGAGTATCTACATGTTTTGGAGTCCAAGCATTCAATTGAAAGAAGTTTTGTGTTTATTGGCCAGTAAGTGAGCATGAAAGTCATTATGTTTATGGATGTTAACATGATGCGATGTAAAGCATAAGATACACATGTACACAACATAAAATTGTTGTGGTTAAGAAACTTTCTAGGATACCTTGGAACATCGCACTTGTGACCATGATTGTAAGTCAAATCAATCAAACGTGCATTATTTGGGCCTTTCTATGAACCTTGGAACCATCCCCGCTGCTACGGCTACAAGAAACTTCAAGTCAAATCAATCAATATTTACATAAACACTTTTTCTATAGAGCAGCCCTTGGAACCATCCCACTTCCACTTCCATGATTAAAAGAAATGTCAAGTCAATCAAGATTTACATAAACATGGTCTTTCCGAAAAGTCACGTCAATCAAGATTTTCATAAATGTGGTCTTTCTATACACTGGGCTTGTCCATGAACATTAAAACGATCCCCACTAAGTCAAGTTAAACGAGCTTGCAAAAAAAGTCAAGTCTGTCACATGTTATAGTTTTTGGATTTTCTATGAACCTTGAAAGCATCTGGTAATGAGCCAAGTCAAAATGGAAATTTTTATCATGTTCAGGGGTAACATTTGCACGTTAGCATTGACGATGGTTTGTTCATCAGCGTAGCCTAATTTTACGGCTTCACGATTTATTTTAAGTTTTCTTTCTCCAGAAATTATACGTTATTTTTAGAAGTACATTTTCTCATCCTCTCTGTGGATATTACGAGGCAATTAAAGGACGAGCTCAAACACTAATAAAATATGCACATTGCATTTCATTCCTTTAAGATCCTTCCTTACTTGCATTACCAAAATGAAGAGACAAAGCTTCCATGAACGCCAATCCGTTGCTGCAATTTTATAGAATAATTTTAGGGCTCTTCTCTGATTCTCACGTTTAGTTTGACTGATTTTAACTAGTTTAACTATATATTTATAATATATATCTATTATTTAGCTCGAGAGAATCTTATATATTTTACAAATTAATAAAATCTCGAATTGATTTATTGAGAATTGATATTCATATTGAAAACCAAAATCAAAATGACTGTACCTTATTCAATAATAATTCTTGTGAAAATTTCTATTAATTTGATTTATAGTGTTTCTTTTCCATGGCGTAGACTTTACATAGCATTTTTTTTCTATGGCCTGGACTTTCCATGCACTGTATTGGTCTCTCGGCCAAAAATATTGCCTGCCAAGAAACAGGTACTTGCAACTTGGAAGCTACAACATGCGTATTTTCCCCCAAAGCAGGAATCACTTGGTTGGTTGGCATGACTTGGTTGGTTGGCATGTTGCAGGAAAAAACTTGTATCATTTGTTTTTTTTTTCCCTTATTAATGCTTAGTCAATTTGTATTTTTCAACGAAAATGTAATACCCGTTCCATATATCTGATGGGTCTTTAGACTTAATAAAGCTTCAATTTTGTCTTCCTTCCCTTTTAAAACCATTTTAATTAGACATGTTAAAGATTATATAGATTTTATTTGCATGTAAATGGTTGTTCAAATAGTTATAAGAATATTTTTTTATTATTCATAGTTTGCATATTTTTTCTTTTCAAAAATATTTTTAGAATTAAATTTACCCTGCCTTTTAATCTTATAACTATATTTTAAAAAGTTTGGATTTGCTGAAGTTTAGAGCCCTTAAAAATCATAATTTTGGGAGACTTTGGATAGTGTTAGTGGTTGCAAAATTTTGCAAGAATTGCAAAAGAATTGTGATAAGTAAAATTGTAAGTCTAGATTTCAGAGAAATCCTCCAAAGATATTAAAATTATGTTTTAAAAGTAACTGTATCATAAATAAGTTTATATCACCGTTTCTATTTATTAAAAATAGATAAATATATCATTTTTGTAAAATTCAGTATATGAAATAGACGTAGATGTATCATGTCGTTAAAGGTCAAAATTGCTTTGGAACGTGATTGCGTTTGGGAATTGTGAACCAGAATCAATAATGCTCTGTTTATGAAAATTCGTTAAGAACCGTAATCCTGATGAAGCATGATGATTAATTTCCAGTATTTTAACTAATTACTAGCAGGAAAGATTCGCAAACTCAAATGATTTCTCTCCTGATGACATCTGCCCATCCTTAACTATACTGGCTCTCTTATTTTCTATGAATTCTCTAATTACTGTAACCTTCTGTTTTATCTGAAACTTGGTTTTAGTTCTCAGATTTTGAATTTGTTCTGTATCAGAAAAAGCTCCTAACCCATGCTCACATGTTCGCATCTTTTTCTTGAAAAGAAGTCGCATGGCCGTCAAGGGAAACGGTAAAAAATGAGGGAAAAAAACTGAAAGTGATTTATGCACCTTGTTCATTTAATCTTGTAAAACATCATTGCTTCTCTGTTTACAATTTCATTCCATTTGAAGTCAACTATGACGAGGAAATCGACACTTCAAAATAGGACCTCTGTTTCTTGCTATGTTACGTGTCTCTGCACGTAAGCAACATCCAATAAAGAGGCCAGTCATTCCGAATAACACTTGCCCCCCACCCCCCCACTTACTACGGAAGTGTCCACCCGAAGAAATTATAAAATCAATAATCATACTTGTGGAGCAAAGAATCTTAAATTAGGAAATAGGTTTTGGAACTAAAATTCTTACTTTGGTAATACAAGGCTATAATATTACACAACAAAAATGGAAGAGCCGAGCTTGCATGACAAATGATTGTTTGGACAGTGCATTAGAAAAATTTGCAATTTGAAATGAGGATTAAGGATATTTTAAAATGAGTTTATGAGCCTAAGGTGGGTTTAGGAGACGAATGTATTTGGAATACTAAATTTCACTTTTTATATTAATTTTATAATAAAATTGATAGTGCACATGTGTCATATTACAATCTTACAAATTGATAGTGCACATGTGTCACAATGAGAGATGGCCATGGAGACTAATTTATAGAAAGCTCTAGAGGTATGAACTTCAAAGTCTACACGTTTTTGTTTGAGTATCACCTTGACCCATTAGGACATAGAATACAAGTGTGTTTTTCATGATGGTGCTTATAGAAGCCATACCAACAATGATTATATGTTCTATATAATTGACATTGGAAAATTACTAAAGCTATCTTATTATATAAAAAGGGGGATAAAAATAATTTGAACGATTATTAAATGATTATTGTGAGAAATATTTTTGCTAAGTTGTTGGGCACAATGCTAGAAAAGAGAATCAATTATTGGGCTAAAAGTAACCAAGTTAGGGCAAGATGTTAAGCAAACAACATCACTCCACTATTGATCATTTAGTTATTCTTAGACACTACATAGAGTTTGCAAGAATGCCTACTAAAATGATTCAGTGATTTGTACAAAACTATGGTTGCACTTGCATAAAATTGGCCTCCCTTCACATTTCATTACAACTCAAAGATTGTATGAAGAAGTGATTATTGAAATTACAGACCATAATTGAAAGAAAAATTTGTTGACATTTCCAAAGTTCAAAACATTTTGAATATTTTATTAAAAACATTTGTTTAGCTTGTATCCTGAGACTTTATCCCAAAAACTTTGTGGTCCATGAAGAGGAAAATATAATAGCTTTTGCTATTTAAGGGGTTATGACTCCTCTTGCATTTTGATGTAGAGAGTCCATAGTAGCTATGGTAATATTGGAAGAGGGATATGGG